>VWYO01023050.1:272332-319862 GCA_013400275.1 Rhadina sibilatrix
CGGGGCTCGGCGGGGCGCCCACCGAGGTGGGACGGGAGCCCCGAGGTCCGCGCGGGGCAGCCTCGAGGCCAACTTGCCTGTGACTTGTTTTACCCGCTGGGCTCCTCTGGGGCAGGGGGATCCTTTTCTCCTTTCCCCTCCAGCGGGTGCGGAGGGAGAGGAGCTCCCTGCTCCCAAATTCCGCCGAGCTGCGCCGTATCTCTTTTATTTGCCGAGGCGAGAGGAGAGGAACAGTGTCCGCGCGCGTTTTGGCATCTTGCTTTGATAGCGGCTTCTTTGATTATTTTTGCAGAAGGCATTTGCAGTCTGGCAAACGCCAGTGAACCTGAGAAGAGTCCCCGAAATCTCTTTTGGCTTTCACGATCTTAATGCCCGGAAAGCACTGTTGAAAATATTGCCCTGTGTGCTGTTGTCTCCTCCTCCCTTACTTGTTCGGGGAGACAGATGCTCCCTTTGAAGGCTAAACAGCACACAGACAGTTCTCCCTAAATGAGATCCTGACTTTGAAGCCATAAAGCGGAGTGCTGTTCCACAAACTGTTGAAAACAAGTGTTGAGGTTCATGACCTTTGTGCGCTAAACGCTGAATGCAGTTTACCCAGAGCCAAATCTGTCATGTACGCTTTCCTTACTGTACTGCTTGGCTGTCACTGTTCTCTGCTTTGAGGAGCAAACCCAACTGTTTGTGGATTGGTTGCAGTGTCTGGAAATCTCACTAGAATTTGTCCTAGCTGCATGTTCCACCTTGGGTTTTAAATCCTCTATTCGGGTAAGTGGGTTTGCAGAGGTCTCTGACCTAATCCTTCAAGGGTGAGGTAACAGCTTGAGTTGTGCTGGAGTTCTGCATCAATTTGCGTTTGTTTGTTGTTATTTATGTTTTCCCCAAAGTAACTTCGTGTCTTTTCCTGAGAATCTAATTTGCCTGAAGGTGTAATCTGTACTCTTTACAGGTCCTGAGGTTGCTGTAGCTCATTCAGTAATCTTGATGACAAAGATGTTGGAATGATGGGGAGCCTGGCATCTCAGGTGTTGGCATTTTGAGAGGATGCTTGCTAAGAAAGTGATACGCTCAGAGGCAGGTCTGAAGTAAAAGCAAACTCAGTGTTTCTTCCATTGACTATCACCTGGATATTTCTGAGCTGGAGTGCTTTTGCAGCAACATCTCCTTTTCCATTTTGCTTCCTTGTGCCCTTTCACAAGCCAAAAGAGGAAGCAGACTAAAAGTTAGAGCAAAGGTTTTGTCAGTGGATGTCAAAAACCCTCTAAAATAAATTCCGTGGGAAAAAAAAAAAAAAAAAAGCATTATCCATTTAGAGAAGAAAAGTGGTTGTTTAAAAATAATTGTAAATATTTATCCTATTAATTCTGAGTGTAATGCTGGTAGTAGGGACTCACATGTTAATGGGATTCCTTTAAGTTGTATACCTGTTATGTGTGGGTATTGCACAGTAGCTAGGCACACAGACCAAAATTCTGGATGCAGTGAATTCAGTGGGAATTTTGCCACTGACCTAAGAAGAGTCAGAATTGAATCCACAGACTTTGCGGTGTGAGATGTCGGGCCAAACTGAAAACATTTGGCTGATTCAGCTGTGCAATTGTGGCAAAGTTTATAATCCTGCATATGCTGCTATGATTAATATAGTATCATAATAGCTCTACCCTAAATTAGTTAAATTATGGAGTTATAAAATAACTTGGTCCTAATATACCTTAAGAAAAAAGTGTGGTATGCTTCATTCTATCAGAATTGCTTCTTATAAATGTTTTCTAAAGTATCATATGACACTGAATTCACATTTAAGTAATTGCTGCAACAACACAGAACACTGAATTATACTGAAGCCTGTACACTTTGCATCCCAATTAGATTTCAACTGTATTTTAAAAATAAGCAGTCTATTATATTGCCTTTGCAATATGAAGTAGACTTAGTTACCAGATAATGTACTAACATTTGACAGCTCCAAATGTAAGGTAAAAATGAAATTAGAGTAATCTGCATGTCCCTAATACTAATTGTGTGCTGTAGGGAAATATTTGGGGTCAAAACCAAAGAAATGATACTACTTTAGTATGCTTACAAAATTTTCAAAGTTACAGAAACACTCTCTTTCCCAAGAATGGATTTTAAAGTAAATTTCAGCTTTTGTAAGCAGTATTGATCAATTTTTCATGCAGGAACAGAGACTTTACTTTAAATACTTGAGCTAAAGCGTTAGAGGGGTCATAAATAAGATGAAAAAATAAAATTTTAGTATGTGAACTACCAACAATTTTTAACTAGCAAACAGACTGGCAGATTTGACTCATTTATAGCTGCATGCATTCAGTTATCGAAGTGAGGTGGGAACTGTTCACAAGAGAACTGTATGAGACTTTCAAATTTGACAAGTAATATTTCTTCCTAATCTCTGTTTTTGCTACAAAACCATTTCAGTGGGCCACCGTCCTGCCTTGGTAAAAAAGTGTCATAGCTCTATGGATCTCAACAGCAGGGTTATGATTGACACCATCTGAAGACCATGCACAATATTTCTGTGTATGTTTGGATTACAATATGTTTATTTGGGAATCACTCAAGGGTCTAAATTGGCAGGGTGCATATTGAGTTGCAGCTGAGCAAACCTGCCATTTAACTGGGTCAAGTTACAAATATTTTCCAGCTTTGACATTCTCGCCTTTTACATGAGGAATTATGGGGACTTTTTTATACTTTTCTGATATTTAAAAATACAAATAGGAAAACTTCCCTGTGATCTCATGTATAAAAGTTCTTGTTTTACAAGTTTTGTGGTTTCATACCGTGTAAAGCAATATAAAGCAGAACTAGCATTTCCATTCATTGTGATCTATATGGTAAATGAAGTCTTGTCAGGATTCCAGCAAAAAGTTCGAGATCCTGTTGAGATGATGAATATTTACAGTCTTGTAAAAAGTCTATTTTTAAATGATTTAATCTTGGGTTATCATTGGCAACTTACCTGTAAAATCTACAAAGACCTTGAAAACTGACAGCTGCAACCAGAATTCTATTACAGATTCTCTTTAGTCAGAAGATGTTAAGGAGTAGCATAATGAAAAATACGTAAATAAAGTAATATTTTTGTGTAGTGTTGAAGAAAACTGAAATATTTGTATAAGAAAACCTCTTCCCTTGTGGAGTAGATGTGGAAAGATTGTGACTAAAAGCTATGAAACAGAAATAAGTTTTAAATTACTTGGTACCACCAGAAATAACTTCTGGAGAGAAAGCAACGTTTCATATCCTTTTTAAAGCTATATGAAAGTACAAAAACACCAGGGAAAAACAGCCCAAGTAAATAGTGCTGGATGTATGTATAGGAGTTTGTGTGTCCACATACGTGAAGTCTTAGACAGAAAACAATTCCTTTCAATTTATTTTATTCACAAAATGTGCCATATTTAGACTGGTAAGTGCAAGTCCTCTGTGCTTCAGCCAGCAAAATGAAGTCAGTTGGTTTTATGCCAAAATGTTGAATTTTACCCAGGTAGGCTGGATAAATGAATATGAGCTCTAACAATGCAGACCTCTTTTTCACCTGGATCTGCTGATTAATTTTAGTCTTCACCTGTCTAGAGTTGTCACTAGAGTTGTCACAGAATAAGACAAAAACTGTTGTCGTCATGTTTGTTTGGTGTAATGAAAGGTTGTAGTGGGGGAAGGGTAGAAGTCAACATATGATTGCTGCAGAGACATGGTCTCGTCTAACTGTATTGAACTGCTGGGGAATGCAGAGAGAGGAAAAAACACCCTACAAACCTGTTCATTGTTCTTCTCTTGAATAAGCTTAGTTGTATGCAGGTTGCTCCTGGTTGCTCCTGGACTGGACTAATTCCACAGTTAACAGTAAGGAAATTAAATTGTGCTTGAGCTTTCCACTTTCAGATGTTCACATCTTTGTACATTTCTTCTTGAAATATTCAAGGATGTGCTTCAGTATTTTCTGTTGGCTCTTCCTTTTCTTCCTTCTCTTTCTCCTGGGAAATAATGTTGTTGGTCATATTGAGGTGGCCATAACCAAATTTTCTGTTTTGCCTGAGGGATAGTTCTCTCACCTCACTTCTTACATGTGCTTTATTGTAGCCCTTGTGAAAGTAAATGTCTGAAATTAATATAGGTTTTATATATATATAAAGGAGTATAAGTTTTTTTCTTGACGTAAGTAAACATTTTTTCTGTGATCAGCTGGAATAATCTGCAGGTAGATTTTTAATATTGAAGCATTTTCCAATCCTATGTATTCAGAATGTGTGAACACTGATGTTATTTCTGTTTACATCTCATGACACTTTGATGCCTCAGCCACTTTTGGGGTCTCATTAGTCAGGCAGTGTGTGTGTTGTGTAATGCAGACCTTGCTCTGAAAGCATGGCTTTCCAAACAAATGGATGGGTAAGGGTTTTGGCCTGGAGAACAAGAGTTGCCAAACGTATTTTAACTTGATTAGCCTTTCACTTTTTCCTTTGATGTAAGTGCTACCTAGCTGTTACCTCTTTCTGTGGTTGCTTCTGCTTTTGTGTTTGTAAAAAATTGTTTGTTTCTTTTGTTTTGTTATGCAAATTAATTCACTGTAAAAAAGGTAATACCCTAGTGGATGCCCAGTTCATGGAACAGGATATTTATGATACTGATAAAACCTAGCATTATAACTTCCTCAATTAGAGATAAGTAATCAGAGCTAAAAATCCATGGATTATTCAAAATTTTAATTTATGATAGAATGAAAAAGCTGCCATCTAGATCTTAGAAGCAGACTCTAAATACAGTTTTATGATATTTATTTAAATCTAATTTTGGCACAGAAATGTAGTTAAGAAACCAAAGACTTCCCTTCCATTTCATAACCAGATGTATTTTTCTGACTATTTCTAATGGACTGTTTGGGTAGTTTTAGTTAGACAGAGTCTCAAGTTACCTTGCTGGGAAGTACAAGGTGTGACCTGGAAGGGAAAAAAAAAGAATCACTTTCCTGATAATTTGGCTTTTGCTGTTGAAAATTCTGAAGCTAGGTGAAATGATTACTCTGACAGAACTATAGAAAATATCTCATTTCAGTACATTCTAAAATATTTTGTATTTTGAGTAACCCTGGCTCCGGGGCATTTTATACTTGCTTCTGGAAGTTTCCAGTCCTAGTATTCAGTTTAACATCTCTGCCTTTGTCTTTCCATTTTGCCTTGCCATGTTAAAACAATGAATCATCTTGTCCATTAAGTACAGTTGGAATGTCTGTTTATGCAGTGAATTTGTTTTGTCATGTTGCCTTAATAATTGATTGGAACTGTGGCAACTCCTGACTGCTTTCCCATATGAATTTGGGCTATTCCCAGTGCTGTTCTGAGCAGTAGAAGCATAAGCCACCCCCAGACCTGGAATGTCTTTACCCTCTGAGGATTTAACTTGTCTTTCTCATGAAACTGTAAGGCAGCATTTTCGTTTTCTGTCTTCATGCATATGACATTGTGTAAAGAATGTAACATTTCCTATAACAGTTGAACAAGGAATATTGCTATTGCAGGTTCACTTTGATACATTCTGTTTTGTTGATGGATTTTAAATTGGTGCTGATTAAAATATTAAAGTATTAAACAGTAAGTGAAACAAAACTATAATGGTATTCTTTGAATAATTTAGAGAAGTGACATGGTGCAAAGGAAGGGGCTACAGGGCAGGGAGGCTTTGCCAGCAAATGCAAATTTATACCTCTTGTCTTGTGAGTGGGCTTGAAGATAGCACCCTGGTTGCTATTTAGGCAGCGTTTTGAAAATAAATGCCCTTTTATTAAAAAGGCATTACACTGGTAGTTCCTTGACTCATTAAATAGCATTTGCCTTAACTATGTAGTATTTTCTTTATTTCCATGAAAAAAATCTTTGTTGCACTTGTAAGGTAAATACTGAAGAGTCTACTTAATAAATAAGCCCAAAATACTGTGTAAAATGTGTTCTTTTTAAATGGCTTTGTGGTCTTTTCTTGTGCACTGTGATATCTAAGAATATTTTTTGTATGCTCTCTTTAACCAATTTTCATTGAGTTGTTGATGCCACATTACTGTGGAATGCATCAAAAAGTAGAAACAAGGAGTAAGAATCGGTGGGTAGAACCTTTTCCTGAAGGCAGATTAAAGTGGAACTGTTAGTTTGTGATAATGAACCCAAGAGCCTGTGGAAAAAAAGCAAGAAAAAAAGAGTTGTTATTGTCAACGACTGCATTGCGCTTTGCTGTACAAACCATTCCAGTATTTTGTTCAATACTTATCGCTCTGAAGCTCTGAAACTACAGAGCTGTCTAAACTGCTGGCATTTGTAGTGAGGGGGAGGAATGGGAGGTTGAGAAGAGATACTCCTTCTCCAGAAGTTGGATTGAGTAAATTCATGTAGTGTAACCAGATGTCCTCATCAGTTTCATCTCTTTGGCTGATAGTCACTGTGGTTTCATGTGGGAGGTCATGGTTGCTGCTAGACAAGAAGTGGGTGTGAGTAAAATTTTTTAGGAGGTAAGTGAGAGGAGGTTCTGTAATGAGAAGCTGTACACAGAGAGATCAAGGGACCCCTGCGTTACATTCATATCAGCAAGACTGCAAAACAGATGAGATGCTGCGTTCTGGGGTGGTCCGAAGGTTTCAAGACTTCTGCATCATTTTAAAATATCAAACATCCTCATAATCAAGTCCTGACATCAGTAATGCATTCCTTACAATGTTCAAACCTAAATTAGAGGAAATGGGAACACAATATTCAATTTTTATTTAACTTAGAGGTGTGAATTTTTTGCTTTCTAGCTACTTGGAATTTCAAGATATATGAAAGCCTGTAAACCCATTTAAAAAATGGAAGACAGTGTTTTGTTTTGGTGGAATTTTTTTTTTCTTTTTTTAGATCGCAATATATGTTTTAGGGAAACACGGTCTTTTCCAGTCCTGATGACGTTGGAGTTGTGTATATTCTCTGTGGCAGGACTGCTCCCAGTCCAGGTATTGATTTCAGTTAACACTGAACTTGCCTGAGGGATGGTCAGTTGTTTGTGTTAATGGTACTACTGGGTGCAGCCTAAATTGCTTTGAGGGTTTGGCCTACAAAGGCAAGTACTAATGAAGCAAAAACAGTTGTGGAGGATTTCTTTTTATTTTTCATTGAGACATGGTAATAATCTGGATCTGATTAGAACAGAGGCATATATTGCTGGGGTTTTTGTTTGCATGTGTAGTTTTTCTTTGTTTTCTTAATGTCCAGGCTGAAAAGCTGGTCCCAGCTCAGTTATTTTAATTTTTGGGAGAGGACTATGTTGCAAGTGTAAAGGTGGGAAAAGGATCACCTTACAGAAACTGCAGTGACTGACTGGAGTGAGATTCTGATCTTGGAAGGGTTTGATCTCGTGGGCTGTAGCTGCTTGCTGTATGCACCAGATCAGGGAGCTGATTCTTCAGGGTTTCTGAATTCTTCTGTTTTGGCACTTGTTCCAGGGAGTGAGCACACAAATGATCTCACAGAAGAGATGATTAAGTCACACTTGAGCGTTTTTCAGAGTTCTTAGCAGCATTGAGCAGTTGCTCTATTGCAGGGAGGGTTAAGCTGCAACCTTGACTAACTTATTTTCCCTCTTATTCCTGCACCAACATGATGCCACTTTAAATGGCAGATGGACAGTTTTATTCCAAGGCTTTTATATTCTGCAAACTCAAACTGTTTTATGATTTTCTTAGCATAAAAAGAGGAAAGTAGCAAAATTATCTATTGATGTTTTTTGATGTATTTTGTATATGACTGTTTGGTGGTGGTGGTGGTTTTTTTGTTTGTTTTGGGTTTTTTGTTTTTAGATCTAGTCAAAATATTTAGATCCAATAAGTTTGGTTGTATTCAGCATAGCTAGTGGAAACCTGAGGAATACATAGAATGATTCAGGTTGGAAGGATCCTAGGGAACATATGTAGTCCAGTTTCCTGCTCTATGTCAGCTGTGAGATCAGATCAGGTTGCTTAAGGCTTTCTTCAATTCAGGCTTGAAAACATCCAAGAAAAGGGTGCACAAAGTCTGCCCACTGGTTACTTTTTCACATCAAAAAGCCAAAGAGAGCCTGATAATTTTAGAAAAGTGGGAGTTCTAGATAATGGGCATCTTCCTAGAAATAAGTCCAAGAGTAAGTGGTGCTAAAGTGATTCCACTGATGGTCTGAAGTACCACTTGTAAAACATAATGAAAGCTGGCTTATTTTAGCATGTTCCAGAAAAGACACTATGGAAAGCTAATCATGTGCTAAATCCATAGTGTTCCGAATAAAATGAATTCTAACTATTTCTAGGCTTGCAACCCCTTATCAGAGTTCACCTAGAATCTGTTAACTTTTTGAGAAATTCAGAGGAGTATGCCAGCTATCTGGCCTTTCAACTATATGCATAAATCAGAAGTGCAGATAAGAGTTTGTGACAAGAAGGGTATTGGCAACCTGAGTAACTGAAATGTTCCAGTGTCATTATAGCACAGAAGTGTCTGGTCATTATGGAAAGAGTCTGAAAGACAGTGCTTTACTTTTTTTGTTTGTTTGTTTGTTTTTGGGGTGGGGAGGGAAGAGGGATTGTGTGGGGTGTGTCTGTTTTTTTGTTTTGTTCTGCTTGAGTTTGTTTTGATTTGGGTTTTTTTGATCCCCCACAAGGTCCCAGTTTTGGAAAGGTAATGAGAGTGCTTGTTCTGATGTTCCACTTGACACCCTGGTGGGTGGGTGGGTGGATTTCTCTGGATGTCCCTTGTGTCTGACTTAAGGAATTTGACAAGGAACCAGCAGCTCCACTACATCTTTACGTCCTGGTATCTTCTTGTGTACAAGCCTACAAGTAAATTTCACAGTTTTCCATCGCTATTCCTATGTAAGAAATCTCCATGCAACATAGCCTGCATGCAGTAGTGCAACCTTGCTGGTAGAATGTTTTCCTGATATAAAAGAGTGCTGGTTTTTTTTTTTTACAAAGCACATTATAACTTTTGGTATTAACTGCCATTGTCTCACATATCCTAATTAATTCAGCTATTTGGTATAATTAATTTGTTAATGCTTCTGCAGTCATGTAATAAGATACATTGGTCCACCAGCAGTCTCAAGGCACTCATGCTAAAAGATTGTTTAGAGGCTCACTTTCTTTGCTTAACAATGTTTTAATAAGACATTACATTGAGCTCTGTGGCCATTAAAATCTTATTTTTGAAATTTTTCTCTTTCTTATCTAGTCCTCAAGTGATTTTTTTTTTTTTTTTCCTTTAAATCTGACATCTGATTTTATCTTTGTTCCACTGCACTTTGCAGGTTTTGTTTTTAACAAGTAGATGGGTAAGAACTTCTGTCAGTACAGATATGATTCAGAAATGTTTGATCAATGGTTTTCCTTGAAGCCTACACTCCTGGTAATACTTCAGGTGTCAAAGCTAGGGGCAAAAGATGATTGAGAAACTAGTTCGGTAAATAGAAGTAATTTATGATTTTCCTAATGTAGGGAAAAAAATAAGAATGCTATCTGCTACCAAAGCTGTGAAAATTTGGCAGTGGCTGACTTTATGATGCAAATCCTAAGATGGATTTCTCCCATTTCTAATATTTTATGTGTTTCTTGAGAATTTGCATTAGTACTTCAACAGTTGTTTCTAAAAATGTGTCTATGTTTGAGAAAGGGTATGTGAAGCAAGTCCAGAGAGTAGAAGGAATTGTGATGAACTAATGGCTTTTTCAGGAGTGTGTGTTCTCTGGTCATAACTTACGGAACCTTGAATCTGGCACAGGAAGATGTGCAGAGTGAAGGGTGCCGTGGAGAGCTCTCATTGTCAGAGCAGCACCACGCAGTGCCTGTCTGTGTTTACCACACTTTGTGGTTTGTATGTGTTTTGCTACAGAAGACGACAGCAATCACAGCAGGCACTACTGAGCAGCGTGGTTGGGAACTCTGCTGCCATCTGTGTTAGTGCTGCCTGTTCCTGTTGTGTGCTTGCTTCCATATGTAGAGTTTAGCACTTAGTCTCTACAGCCATTGGAGTAATATATCCGAAAAACAGTTGTGATAATTAAAGCTGATGGAAAACTGTAATTTAAGAAGTTAATTAATTTGTTTTCAGTATATGTTTTCTGGTTTTATTATTTTTTTTCTTTAATATCTCCTGCTCCTTCAGAAATATTTCATGAGATATCACTGCTCAGTCCAAACTTGAACTCATCACTTTTGGCTTTGCACATCGTAATATCCTCCACAGCAACCACTGTGATGCCATAAACAGAGGGTTTGACTTCAGGTGAAGAATGTAGGCAGTAAACGCAGAATAACCCATAAAGGAAAATGTGGGAGGATGGGGAGGACAGGGAAAGTGATTATTTTGGCTTTCTGTGTAGCGATACACCACCCACCCCCCCGGAACTTTTTTTTGGTAAATCTTCACTGATAGCTGAAAGAAAATAATTTTTTTTTAAGATGTCAGAGTAGAACTTCCATTTTAGACAGTATAATTGAAAATATATACAAGTAATGGAGTTTTATTCTTCATGAGGTTTCTTTTTCTCTCTTTCCATTCATTTTTAAAAAAATCACTTTACTAACTCCACCGTGGGAGGATAGTTTTGCTGCTGTACTTTTCCCAGGATGCAGCAAAAGAAATTGCATTTGCAGTTCATGGAGAATGAAATTAGACTTGCTCTGTCCTGATGATCCACTACTCCTACACCCAGCACATTTCTGGGAGAGACTCTTGCTTGCTATAAGAGACGGTGCCCTGACTGTACTTGCACCTGCTCTTGTGCATGAAGGAACAGGCACGGATTTGGGCCCACGTAGCCCCCAAATTAGAATTAGGCACTGTATGGAGTGCCTCTGTGTGGGTCTGCCTCCTCTCTGAGGCGTTCTTCGTGGAAGAGGAGAGTTCAAACATATCACTTTGTTTGCTTATAGGGGTTGAGACAAGTTTCTGTTCTGTAATAGATTTATACCTGCTCAGAAATACCATGGTCTCGCATGCAGTTGAAAGATGTCCATTTTCATCTTGCATCATCTCATGTTCGCAACATAGTTGGGTGCTGGACTGTGAAATCAGTAGAAAGTAATTGGGAAATGCAAATCTCATGGCATCTGGAAGAGTGGAATGCCATATATTTTTTTTAGTTGGATGGTATTGAGAACTGCACACACTCCTTTTTCTTATTGAGTAATAAAATCTTGCTCTTTAACCCTTCAGCCATCTATCCATTAGAGACTATGTACATAAGCCTTTATTTCTTATCTTTTGTGTCTGACCAGTTCTTTCTTTTGGGCTGTGGCTTCACAAAAGCAGCTTCAGTTTGACAAACACTCAAATGACCTTAGTGCTCATGAAGCAACTTAAGTACCTGTGTGCCAGACTGCACAGCAATAAGTACTTCCTTTTCTTACAGAGCAGAAATTGAATGCATATAGTGCCTATGGAGAAAAAAAAATCTCCAATAAGAGCAGAGAAAATCCAGGCTCAGCAAGGATCTCCATTTAATATAATGTTGAGCCTGTGCTCCACAAAGCTGGTTAACGTGAGGGGACTTACCCTAAATCTATCCATCTATCCACCTATCCATCTATCCTTATATTTGTCCAACAATTCCAGCAATTTTCATTTACATTTCAAAGGCAGAGAGATTGAGAGTACTCATTTCTGTAATTCCAGTATTCTGATAGCCCCTCCATCTGGATGGTTGTTCCTGTGAAACTGATACAGTCTGGACAGTTTTCATCAATTTCATTTTCTCATCTTCTCAGATGAGCCTTTAATCTCCTGCTTCCTGATCCCCGGTTTATAATCAGATTTGACAGCGATAGGATGGCAGTAAATATCTTGATATAAAAGTCTATAACAAAGTAGAACTCTTGTTTTTCTCTTTACTCCTTGGTGAGGTAAAATTTTATTTGTGAAGTGTGAATAGCTTTGAAACATAAAGCTGCCTAGTTTTGGGCCATTTTCAGGTGGATCTGTTAACAAGTGAGATGTTTATTATTTTTTTTTTCCTCTCAAAAAGGTAAATAAAAGGCTTATTTGTGATCTGCTTAATATTTTTGGAAATGAATTTGATGTCAACTTGACTAATTATTTTGTTTCTCCAGAGGTTGATAAGATGCTTTTCCAAATAAGATCTAAAATAATAGTTATTTGACATGTGGATAATAATTTTCATTCCTAAATAAAGCCATTCTGGAATACTTTTAATGCTGTTGATAAAAACCTTATGGTTAAATGAATGAAAATATGTTTAATAGTTGCAGTTAGCAAAAGCCTGCTAGTGATTTGGGATTTTTCTCATTATTTTGTATACATGTGTTAGCTGCATAATTTCTGCATCTATTTTGCTTCCCATCAAAGTGGAAAAATCCTTTCTCTTTGCTTTTTAAGCCATCCTCTGCAAAATCTTACAGGTCAAATTAATGGTAAAAATATTCAAAATGAAGGCTGGAGATATGCACAAAATGATGAGCATACCCAGTTTAAATGCAAGCCTTGCTCATGGAATCTAACAATTTTGTTCAAACTATAAGCTGTAATCAGTAACATTTCCTTTTAATGAAGTTTTTATTTTTCTTGAATAATTTTACCTGGTTGTGTCTTCCTTTACTTTTTATATTCTTATGTATAATTTTGACATTATCCTGTTGTAGCCTTTCTGCCTCTACTCCTACCTTTCCTGCTCTTGGGAGGAAAAAGACTCTAAATACATGCCATATTTTATTTCTTTCTCTCACTCTTTTTTTTTTATCATACACTAATTTCCATGTCTTTACTGTTCCAAAAATTCTTCCCCCTTTATTCAGTTCCCATAACCTCAGTTAAATCCGAGCTTCACTGGCAGAGACAAGAATTTAAATGTGGTTTTTTTCCCCCTCCTGCTTAAGCACTTGCCTTTCCTTTTTAGGATTTGGTGTTCCTGCCACCTGTGTATTCAAATGTCCATCTGGCACACTACAGAGTTTTCTAATTATATATATATATATATGTATATGGCGAAGATACAGATGTTAATTTTCTTTTCTTAAAGAAGTTTGTGATGGTTTTCATGTATGTGAAATTATTCTGTTTTTTTCTTCACAACTGTAATGAGAGTCCAAATTGTTAGCCCAATGAGCTCCAAATTCCACCCTTGCTTATATAATAGCACTGTAATTTTCATTCATGCTTTCTCTGCTTTCTCTTGGTTTTATGCCACTAACTTCAGGAAGGTCAAACATCATAAACTTTCTGGGTGTAACTTTAGAGATAGAACAGAAGATTCTGAGGAAACCAAACTCCTACTGTATGCTTCAAACCCCGTCTCCAATCATCTCATTTACAGATATGTGCTGGTGATGATTGTCCTCTTTGTAAGCTTCTGTTTTCCTTGATGTTGCTGTAGGAAGAGACCTTTGTTGTTTTGGGTACACACGAGTTAGAGAACTCTGGAAATTGCTGACAGGAAGAGAGAGTCTGATTTAGGACATTCCCACAGATTTTGTGGGGGTAGGGAAGGACTGTGTCAGTTCTCATCACTGGGAAATGGTAAGAACCTTTTTTATTGGGTCATTGTTTCTGACAGCTTCATCCAGCTGCCTTTTCAGTTCTCTCTGGACATGCTGTTACAGAACTTTGACAAACAGATTGAAAAGTTGCATGCAGTAAATGAGCAGTACAAGTTCCTTATTAATGCTACTTTTCCCTTTGGCAAGCTTTTCAACTTCAGAGAGTATATTTCTTCCCCTGCACTTAGAATTAATTTTGTATGCCTTGACAGCCAAATTATTTGATGTAGGAGTAAAACACCACACCTGTCCCTCACTGAAGCTGAACACTTTGACTGAGCTGGTCCTACCAGTGCACAGAAGCGTCAAATGGTCCATGGGCCAGAGGAAAATCTTCTGGTAATAGGGAATTGCAATTTGTGTGGGCAAATACAAAGCTGAGGTTGAGTTCTACAAATGGGGACAAGTCACAAATAATTCAGCATTCAGGCAAAAGTGATAACCATCATTGTTCATACCAGCGTGTGGCTGACTTTTAATTAGCTTGGAATCATGCTTTGCTGGTTTAGGTGAATGACGGTAAAGATTTTGTCAGCTGAAAATAAATTGCTTGAGCTTTTTGCAGAGATTATTACTGAAACCAACATTTTATTCCCATAAAAACTTGAATTCTATATGTTTTTATATGTGTTTTATCCATATATAAATTAAATATTGATGTATAAAAGTAGAGTGCCTGTTGTGGAAAAGAATGTGCACAGCTCTGTGTCAGAGGGGATGCAGCGTTGCCTGACTCAACCAGTCATACGTGGTTTTCTGGCAGTGAGTGAAGAGCTGAATTTAATGATTTAAACATACAGGGACCTATAGGAAATGCCTGCACAGTGGTTATTTGCATTTGAGAAATGGGAACAGGTATCCAAGGAATTTACTGAGGTAAGTTAATAGGTTTTTGAGTGTGCAGAAAGATATATGTACTTTGGGGAGAGGTAGCATGTGACCAAATCTGAATGCACAGGGCTTGAACGTTGCTGGTACTTTGCAAAATTGCTTATCAATAGCTTATTGAGTAAACAATTTACTTTAGGAAGTGTGGAATATTGTTAAGCGATGAAAGAAGAAATATGATAGTGATAAGAAGGGCGATAGCAAAGACTGTGATTAACAAAACAGTAGAATTAGGACAGCAAAACCTCACACACAAGGTTTTATTTCCAGATAAAGAAAATTCTACAACTGAGCCTGCAAAAGGTGAGTGCGGTATGTTTAAAAATGAGAAGTGGAAAAGAAGAAATATTTAATTGGACCAAAAAAGCAAAGAGGAGTATTATGTACAGTGGTCAGCAATAATGACCATTCCAGTTCATCAGTGGAAGAAAGTATTTGATAAATGCCCTAATCACAGAATAAAACAGCAGAGAGACACTATTTTAGTTTTCCCTTAATCAAAACCAGGAAGCAAATAAGAATCCTGAACTAAAAGTTTTCAGTTATCTCTGCTCTTTCTGTGGAAACTGACAGGTCTCCAAGTAGGAATATGATGATTTGTGAAAAGCATAATTCATACAGAGAAACTGTTGTATATTTGTATACTTATCAAATTTGTAAAACAAGGAAAACAATGAGGGCAGCTTTCCAACATAAAGTTGAAATCATTAGATTAGCTATTAGGATATCTAAATGAGCAGCTTGTTTTAGTAGTATCTGTAAGAGGACAGAAAACTGTAGAAGACTTGTGTCTTTCAATAGACCAATTACACAGAGCAAGTAGTGAACAAAGAGTGACTGTCAGTATTCATGGAAGATATATCTACTTGAGCAGTCCATGGGGTGTTTGTTTTGAGGATTTTTTTTTTTTGGTGGTTTTTTTTTTTTTTTTTTTTTTCCTCTTGTAAGTCCAGAAATATGATTCTTGCTCAGAGATTGTTGGGCTGCACCTAGAATTCTTTGTATCTGTCAGAAGATATCACTAAATAAGAATGCCTTTGGAATTATCCTGGCATTTGAGATGTTTCAGAGGAAATTGAACCAGGCACTAGGGGAGCTCTTAGATGTTGATACTATTGCTGGTAATGTTCTTGTTGCAAGTAAAGGAAAAGTCTGTGACAAGGCAGTAGAATACTCTGATGTTGGATTGTAACAACTCTCTGGGGTGCGCCAGGCAGCGCTTGTGTCTAAATCAAAGGATGAAGGGGAAGGGTAGCAGTTGTGGGAAACCAAAGGAAGATCAGAGTAAATCCTAAGGGTATCAGTATCCAAAACTTTGTGGAAACAGCAGAGTTAGCTACACTGTGATACTTCTGGAAATTCCCCGAAACAGGCGCTGGTGTAAAGACTGTACATGGCGGGATTTGCTAACAGAGCAAACCCCGTCTCTTTAGAGACACAGGCAGCTACAGCAGAGTAAAATTGGTAACAGATCTACTTTAAAGACCAGTGGTCAAGGTTAAAATGGCAGATACCTGGCTGACAGTGTGACTGCTCACATTACTTGACAGCCAGATAGAAGTACAGCACAGGGGCTGGCAGTGGGCTAGATGAACTGGGTCCTTTATTGCCTCTTACAGTCTGTGGCGCTACCATCCAGCAGGCAACAACTGGAAGTGATTCATTCCAATGTTTTATGTGTATATCTCACCCTCCTATTTCTGCTTTTCCTGGTTCCCTGGCAAAATTTCCTTCTCCATGTTGTCCTAGGCTTATCAAGTACTTTCAGTACCCCCCAGTATTTTCTTATCCCACTCCCTATCCGCTAAGCCATTCATATCCAATAATCTTTTCTAGATTTGTGGGCAAAAAATATGTCTTCATAGTCTAATTTTCCCAAAAAGCCTTTAGCCATGCTCCCAAAAAATTCCACCTGAGACAGACATTGAAGAACAAAAATTGTCCTTTAGCAATCAAGGTTTGGCTAAGTTCTAAGCTGATAATGGGGTTTTCCTGATTGGAAGTGATGGCAGCATTGACGTGCAGTGCTACCAGGGCTATTACAGTGCCTTGTAATTACAGCCTTTCTTGTAGATTTGGACAAAAAAAAAAAAAATTGTCAAAAGTTTGACGGACCAAATTATGCCTAGCACTCACACCTCAGATTAATAGGAGGCATTTGATAGAAAGGGACTTATTAAGATAGAGGGAAAGAAAAGAGTGCTGTCTGACACTTGCCCACACTTAGGTATGGCAGACAAGCATAATATGTCTACAGGAACACATGTATTATTTTTTTTTTTCTCTTAAGTGTATTGCATGTTTGATAGTGTTTGTGAGTTTTGTGTAGATCTTGTGCAATAATGATTTTTTAAAAATTAAACTGCTACATTGTGTGATTTCAAAATGGTTGGAGATTCAACAGGTGAACATGCATTCAATTTCCTTTTTGATCCTATGTATATTTACTTGCAAGGAAATTCAGCGTGTACTTGAAGGTGCCTTATTTATAGTCTATTTTGGACCTCTTTTTTTAACTGAATGAAATAAATGTATGTATTTATTACATTTTCCTTTTTATTTCAAAACAATCCAGCCAGGGATTAAAACTGTCTTCTAGAAAGTTCCTACTTTGAGAAGAAATTTGTGTCCAGAATAACTCTCCCACTTTCAGGAAGTTTTGCTCTTAAACCAGACAAGATAGTCTTACACCTGGATTTGATTGTTTGTGTGCCCTTTATTTCTCTTGTAATTCACCATTTTAGTGTGGGCACGTGGCTGGTTTGGCCCCCTTGCTATTGTAATTCTTGTGAAATTGATGTAGCTGAAATCACACAATTTTAAAATTGCTATGCTTTTTACTTCTGTGTTCATATCTCTAGTAGGTCAGGGACACTAAACTCTCTTGAGAGTGATGAAATGTGTTCTGGCAATGTTTATACCGAAATGCAAAATTCTTGACATATCTGGAAGCATGAATGGAGGAACACACTAAAGGACTAGGGCTGCTTCAAAACAAGCAAGCAGGCAAGGGAGCAAGCAAAGAAAGTGCCACAGGAAGATGTCAGAATACAGGCTGCCTTGATGCCTTTGGTGCCTGTACTCTTTGGTAAAGTTCAGGTCTAAAAGCAGGCTCATATGAGAAAAGCATCATGTTGCCTGAAACATCTGTATGTTAGTTGCAGTAAGTTCATTGTGTCCTAAAGTCAGAGTTAGGACAAACATCTTCCATCTTCCCAGTGCTTGGTCCTAGATATGGTCCTAGGCACTGGAAGGAGCTTAAAAATGCCAGCTATGCATAATCTCTGGCACTGTTGTTCAGCAATCCTGTTGAGATAGTGGGGTGAGTGGACATCTCTCATCTCCAAACACAGAAGGGAGCAAGCTAAGAATTTTTTCCTGTTTTTTTTTTTGTTCCCTGCAGTTGCATTAAAAACTGAAGTTTTCTAGGGTTGACTGAAATAATAAGGGCTGGTATATTTGGTTTGTGTGTTAAGGTTTTGTTAGCAGGAGGGGCTACAGGGGTGGCTTCTATGAGAAGCTGCCAGAGCCTTACCCAATGTTTGATAGACCCAAAGCCAGCTGTTTCCAAGATGGGCCTGCTGCTGGCCAAGGCTGAGCCAGTCAGAGATGGTAGTAATGCCTCTGGAGTAACAGATTTATCAAAGGAAACAACCCTCCTGCACAATGGCAACAGCAGCCAGAGAGAGAAGTGAGAATATACAAAACAACTCTGCAGACACCAGGGTTAGTGGAGAAGGAGGGGCAGGAGGTGCTGCAGGCACTGGAGCTAAAATTTCCCTGCAGCCCATGGTGAAAACCATGGTGAGGCAGCTGTGCCTCTGCAGCCCATGGAGATCCATGGGAGTGCAGAGATCCACCTGCAGCCCATGGATGAACCCACAGGAGAGCAGGTGGATGTGCTTGGAATAGACTGTGACCTCATGGGAAGCCCACTCTGGAGCAAGGTCCTTACAGGACTTGTGGACCCATGCAGAGAGAGAAACCCACACTGGATCAGGTTTGCTGGCAGGGTTTGTGATGCTGTGGAAGGGAGCCACACTGAAACAGTTTGTGTAGAACTGCAGCCAGTAGGAAGGACTCATGTTGGAGAAGTTCATGAAGGACTGTCTTCCCTACGATGGACCCCACCCTGGAGCAGGGTAAGAGTGCGAGGAGTCCTTCCCTGTGGAGGAAGGAGTGGCAGAGATAGTGTGTGATCAATTGACCACAGCTCTCATTTCATATCCTCCTGTGGTAGAGAAAATGTGGAAATTGAATTGCCTGGGAAGAAGGTGTTTTAAAATTTGGTTTTATTTTGCACTTTCCTACTCTAATCTGATTGGTAATAAATCAGTTAATTTCCCTGAGCTGAATCTGTTTTGACTATGACAGTAATTGGTGAATGATCTTTCCCTGTCCTAACCTTGATTCGTGAGCCTTCTGATGTATTTTTTCTCCCTGTCCAGCTGTGGAGGGAGTGATAAAGCAGCTTTGGTAGGGATTTGGCATCAAGCCAGGGCCAGCCCACCACAGATGGGATAATTTACAAAAAAATGAGGCAGGTGGGAACAAAGTTGAAAAAGGGCATTAGGAAGAGCTTGGCTAGCACTGTGACTGCCCTGGCATTAGAAGTCTCTCACAAAGGCTGACTGGAGAAGAGCTGAAAATGGAGATAAAGAAGCTCTCTTAGGAAGTAAGGTTTTCCTGTTTTTCTGCTGATCTAGCAAGATGAAATGATTCATACCACAGTCAGATATGTCAGCTATATCAGAGAAGCAATGGGAGAGCATGGCTGTGACAAAAATGCAGGCTTGTCAGCCACAGTTAGATTCCCTTGGACTGATTCAGGCAGACAACATTAGGTGACAAGTCACTGTCCTATAGCTGCAAACAGGGCACGAGCATTTAGGCAATGTTTATGCCATATTTTCCTTTTCCCATTGCCATAATACCTTTTTTACTCCTTTGCAATTTAAGCCTTTTGGAGGCATGCCTCAGAGCAATGTGGTGATTGTGTGTGGAGTTACGTAATATATTATATCCTCTAGTACCCCCTCTTTCAATCCAGAACATGCCAGGTATTGTACCAGGGCTCTGAATGAAAATGCTTTGTGATCACTCAAGTGCTCAAAGGTGACATAGGAATGTCATCTGATACAAAAGGGAGGAAAACTACATGTGCCATTTATTGGTGCTGGTATGGAGGCTTGAACTGAAAAAAACCCAAGTTTTGTTTAGAGTGTCTTGAAAGAGTTTGGGGTAACATGACCATTATGCACAAAAGTCTTAAATAGCTGCTGAGAACCTGAGACATCACTCAGGAGTGAGAAAGCGTGAAGGAGATGTGGTCTTGGTCTCTGGAGTAAATACCAGGACAAGGTCAAGAAAGTGCATTAGCTAAGGGAAATACTTTGAAAAAGGCAGGGTCATGCAGGAAAGGCACAGAAATAACTCTTCAGGAGAATGTAATGAAGATGAACATTCCTAGAAAACTAAGCACTGTAGACTGTGATGAGGACAGGAGAACAATTTGACATCACTGAACATCAGCTTTCCTACAGCATTTCACTGCCTAGGAGAGACTTGATCTTTATGATGTATAACCTATTGAACTAATATACAACCAGTCAGAACTTCAAGCATGTTCTGCTACAGCTCTATTGCAATTTTATGTTTTACTGTTTATATTCAATTAAGAAACATTTCTATTCTGAAAAACGTGCTAAGGCCATCTTTCTGAAATGCAGAATTCTTGTTTATGTAAAGGCAGAGCATTAATTTTCTTTCTTTCTGTGAGAAATACTTTTTCCTACCTTCATACTCTAAACTCCAGCGGGGAGCATGTGATGCAGCTCTGACCCAGATTCACCTGCCATCTGTACTACCTTTTAGAAACACTCTTTTTCTTTGTTTTTAGCATCAATAAAACCTCTTTAGCTTTGCCCCAAGTCCATTAAAGAGGTTCTCAGATATAACTGCACAGATTAAAGCAGAACACAGCTGACATGTATGACAGAAACAGCTGTTACTTACAAGCATCCAGCCTTGTCACCTCCAGTTCTTATTCAGTCTTACAAGTAACTAGTTCTCTTCATTAGGAGGAGCTGTGTTTGCAAAGATCCTGGCCCAAGTGGCTTTGTATGCTAATGTAGGCTATTTAACCAGGCTGTGAGTGCCCTGGTGAAGACCAAGACTTCATTTCTACTTTTGGCCTCAGAAGTCCAGGGAGCAGGCTAATGAAAGGTGTTGGTGGTAAAGCAAATTTGGAAATCTCATGGGATTTGATGTATCAGAGCAAAACTAGCTAGCTGCATATCAGTATCATGTCAGATGGCAGTGACTCTTCAGCACAAAGTTAAGAAAGATGATGGGGTATTTCAAATGAAGGAGTTTCCTAAAGGAATGTTTTTTGGTTTGCTTGATTTTGTGTTGCCACAGATGATCAAAGATGTAGAATGTTAATTTTGCCGACAGACCCTTTCTAGCTTATCAAGCCTCAAACTGTTGAAAAGCTCGTCTATGAAAATTTGGAAAATACACCTTTTGATTCTTACCTCCCATAGGGTTCCTTGCTGTTCTTCTAACCATTTCCTAGCTCATGAAGCACAAAGCAACTGCATAACAGTGAGGAACAGAAGCTAATTGATTCCTTAATGACTGTCAGCACTGCAATGTGCATTGGAAAACTGGTGTATAGTAGTGCACTGGTTTTAAAGAAATTTTTGTTGTAAGAGAAGGAAAAGCCTTTTACAGATATCTGATATTTAACCTGTGTCACTGAATGCCAACACAAATGACTTGTACTAATTCTGTAGAGGTTTTTTGCCATGCCTGTCAGATATCTATGCATTTATGTGACTTTTTAAGTAAAATTATCCTTCTAAAATTTAAATGAACATCTGGCAACTGTCTGGTTTTTAGAAAAAAAACTGTATAGGTTTACTATCCTTAGTTGTCAGAAAGCTAACACCTTTGAGTAAGATCCAGGTAATATTCTGAATTCAAGATGAAGTGTTTTTCTTACAGAGTCTATAATTCCAGAATTGCTTGCTTTAATTTCTTTTTTTCATTTTCTCCAGTCCTTCAAAAATAATAACTTTAAAAACTATAATAATCTCCATGTGGAGAAACTTGAAAAAATAATAAGCTAAATGCACTGCACTATTTTAGATTGTTTGACCTAATTTAGAGAACTAAGGACTTCAGCCTTTTGGATTAAATTCAATCAGAATTTTACATCTACCAAGCAGCGTGCCAATTGTTGTCAGTAAATATGAAACACCTATGAGCTAGAGTGAGGTCATTGAAGAGAAACCAAAGCATAACAGGTCCAGTTCACTGTCAATTAAAACATGATTTGAATTTTAAAGTAAATCTCCTGACATTAGCAATTGCCAGGGCTTTTCAGAGTCATGAGGCAGAAATCACTATTGAATGCTTTCCTGTTGTAAATTATGAGAGTCACACATTTGTGTCACAGTCTAGCTGAGAGAAAAACAAAGCTGAGACCATCTGAAATGAAATCATGTTGTGATTTGTGCCAGATGGGTGCCTGAAGTAATTACAATGTCAGTGCTTCCTAAGTAGGGTAACGATATGGACCTAATTCTGGTCAGTCTGGAGAAATCTGTTCTGATGAACTTTCAACTCTATTTAGCTCAGACATATGTTGAAAGATAACCTAATGGGATGTTACTGCAATCTGCTTGTTCTTACCCAGGCTTTTGAATACACTACTGCCATAATTGTACCAGTGATGATTTGTACAAGTATTGAGATAAATGGGCTAAGGCCTATTATTTTATACTTGGTGTGAAATCTAGAGAAATAATCTCTGTCACTTCGGTACTGTGGTTTGTTATGAGCAAAATAGTTGTGACTTGGGAACCTTTGTTGAATTTAATTTTTATCAGGAAAAGATCCTCTGATCATGGATTTGGGTGTTGAAGGGGAAGCAAAAAGAAAGAATATAGACACTTAAAAGAGTTGGGTGCTTTCCTTCCCCTTCCCCAGGCTCATCTTAACCCAAACACCTATTCTAACCCCTCCCTAATTTTGGCTTCCCCTATTTTCACTTCAGATGAGGTTCAGTGTTCCCCACTGCCTTTGGGGAGCTGAAGAGAATTGCAGGAGGTGGGTATATTAGGTATATAAAGGCATATTTTTGCTCCTCTTCATTTTACTGTTTTTCCCACTGTTCTTTTTCTTCATGTCCTGCTCTAGAGAAGCATCCACAGGCTGAAGTGCCCTTGGGGAAGCAGCTACCCTGGCATGGGTAATCCCATGGCTGCAGTCCCTCCTGCCCAAGAGCATGCTCTCAGACACGTTTCCAGTGCTGTGTCCCGCCTGTTGTGGCTGGCACAGACACTCTTAAACCTCTTTTAAACCTGCCTGAGGTTTTAGGGGGTGCTGGGATGTTTATGCTGGTTTCAGAGGCACCTGGAACCAACTGTGGCCATCTCAGGGCTGTCTGACACACAAGGCACCTCTGCAACCCTCTTCTACCAAATCCCTGCTGTCCGTGCCCAATATGCAGCTGTAGTGCAGATTTTCCCAGTCTTGTTTTAAAGTTTTAATCTGCAAAAGAGTGCACAGAAGACTTGAACCTGCAGCCCTGCATTGTATAAGGGTTTGGAGGAAATGGTTAACTTCAAGGAAGGGCTGTTTGATAAATAGCAGATAAATAAACAGGACTTGGTGAAGAATTATTTCTTAAATCCTAGTTGTGTGTCATAGTCCTTGTGTTTCATTGACATCAGAGTCATCTTTCACCCTTTAATAATGAGACAGCTGTATTTCCTCATGGACTCCTTTAAGATGACTTCTGACAGGTAAGCAGACTGCTCATTTATCTTAAATCTCAGTGTGCTTCATGCCCTTCTTCTTCTTCTGTTGCATTTTAATACATTATTTGTTGTTTGTTGAAACAGCCTTAGCTCACTGGGATGAAATAATTTTTCAGTGATCTGAGGCAACAGAAAGCCTGAGTGGGTGTTCTCCTGCGTGTGCTTTCACACGCCTGGCAGCTGATGGTCTCTGTACCCTGGGATTTCAGCAAGGTTATATGTCCAGTTTGCTGACACAGGATACACAGCTCATTCTTTGTTTCCCACCTAAATCTCTACAGAAGTGTCACAGCTATGCCATCTAAAGTGCTTGAGACTCAACCAGCTAATGCTGGGCTTTTTTATGTCTCTGTGTGAGTCAGTAGTGATGGTTGCTCTCTGAAGGCTCAGAAGTGCAACGCTCTCTTGGTTAACACTTCATGTGGGTTTGAAATGCTTTTCGAGTTAGTTTTCTAATTGGTCATCATCTAAAACTTATCTTCACTTTAAAGAGGAAAACTGGGATTTGCTGGGATTTCAGTGTCTGTTTAGATCCGACATACCAAGCTGAATGGTTCTAGATGGCAGGTCTTGTGACCAATATATCCTATTCAGTTGAACAGAGCAGTCTATTTTAGAAATCGTCCAAGGCCTATTTTATTCAAAATGATCTATCACACTGGCTTTACATAAGCTGAAGAAAATATCTTTTGCAAAGCTGACTGAAAGTCAGTAGACCAATTTATGTAAAAAGAGTTCGGTATTTCAATTTAAAATTATATTGAGGATGGAAGAGAAAAGGAGAGACCTTTTTGTGCTGAAAGTTAAGATGAGGACAAAAATAATTCTAGCATAATGGTCTCACCCTGGAAAATGGGGTTTCATTAAAATCAGCCTTCAGCTGAGTCTATCAGAACTGTCAGTCACAAGAAGTTGTTAGGCATGTAATTCTATGGAAAAATCGTAGGTGCACAGTTTATATCTTTAATGAAATAAATACCTCCACATTTTTTTTTTATTTTAGATATATGGGAATAGCTTGTTTAGTCAGAAATACCAAAACAATGGATTTCTGAATTAAGATTCATGCAGAGTCCCCTCTAGGGAGCCCTCTAATGTGCTACCTTATTCTGAATTCTGTGATGAGTTTAGATTGTTATCTGTTAGTTTATATTGTTTTATGCCTTGCAACTCATCTCTAGTGTTGTTGAGTTTGATTTCAGAAGCGATACATATGTGAGATGTTGAACATTTTGGAGAATCTGTTACTTCAGCAAGACATTTGCTCTGATGAGGCTAGGAGTTTAGCTGTACGTATAATCCCAAGAGTTTCTCAGATGGGCAGAGAAAAACCTCTCAAAATTCCACAAAGACAAGAGCAGGGTTCTGCATCTGAGGAAGAATAGCCTCATGCACCAGTAAAAGCTGGAAAGCAGCTCTGCAGAGAAGGACCTGGTGGTCCTGGAGGACAACAAGATGTCCATGAGCCAGCAGTGTGCCCTGGAGGCCAAGAAGGCCAAGGCAATCCTGGGGTGCATTAGGAAGAGCATTGCCAGGAGGTCAAGGGGGAATGGTCCTGCCCCTCTGCTCAACTAGTGAGTCTTGGTAAGGCCACATCTGGAGTGCTGTGTCCAGTTCTGGGCTGCTCAGTACAACAGAGACATGGAACTCCTGGGGGAAGGGGCTGTGATGTGTAGGGGACTGGAGCACCTCTCTTGGGGAAGTCCTAGCTGTTCAGCCTGGAGAAGGCTAAGGGACCACATCAGTGTATGTATCTGAAGGGAGAGTGCCAAGAGGATGGAGCCAGGATCTTCTTGGTGGTGCCTAGCAGTAGGAGAAGAGGAAACAGGCAGAAAATGAGACACAGAAAGTTCCACCTGAACATGAGGAAGAACATTTTTATTATGAAGGTCATGGAGCAGTGGAACACATTTTCCAGAGAGTTTTTGGAGTCTTCCTTGCTGGAGATACTCAGGAACCATCTAGACACATTCTTGTGCAGTGTTCTGTAGACTGACCCTGCTTGAGGAGAGAGGTTGGACCAGATGACTCTCTGTGGCCCTTTCCAACCTTATCCATTCTGTGGTTCTGTGATCTTCAGGAAATTAATTATGAATAACTGCCAAAACACTCATATCTATTACTGAAGTTGTATATATTCTAAGATGATATTTTAAAAAGGTCATCAAGTATCTCTCATATTTGTAAAATTTTCTACAATAATTGAATCAAAGGACATTATGGTGCTAATTGAAAATGGGAGAGATCTTAATTATAGTATTAAAGTAATGTATAATAAATCTTTTTGCTGTTTTACTACTCTATCTAAATTGCTGGCTATGGTAATAATATCTTTGAGTGAAGTGTTAATGAAATTGTGATTCCTATATAGAGGCAGAAAAATTACAAACTCAGAATGTTTTTGTTGTCTGAGAGGGATACTTGCCATCTAACATTCTTGATATGTATGAATAAATGGAAATTGCTACTTAGCCACTTGATTTTATGTGACGTGCTATCAATCTTGTTCTGCTGTACGTAGCATAATTTCCACAGAAGGTGATGATACATTTTTGATTTAGCTTTGAGGGCTTAGGGATTGGTTGCATTTCCTGATTTATTCTAGCCCACATATTCAAGGCATTAGAAAGCTAAGGCTCTCAAATTTATCTCTATGTGATCTGAGGAGACACAGCACCTCACCAGCCTAAGGACGACTCTCAACAAACAAGGCTCTTTATTTGAAAGAGTAACATGACCAGTACATGTACTCTGGTTTCAAGAAACAAGCTAGTAGGAGTAGTTGGTTTTTGTTTGTTTGTTTTCTTTCCCAAGATATGGGTATCTAGATGATATTTAAGGTCCCTTCCAACCCAAACCTTTCTTTGACTCTATGATATGGCTATATGCTGCTTTGCACACACAATTATATCATAGGCTGCTTGGTCTTCAAATAAGACAGATCATTTCTTCAAAGAAGTTTCCAAACTCTTCCCTAACGTCTGCAAAAGCTGTTAGTTTCCTAGCTGTTCCTCCTGCTCCCTAACGTCTGCAAACTCATCCTAAGGTGAAAACTTTCTTTGGACTAAGAACTGTAAGATGTCTGTCCATTTGCAGTGTTGTATGGACTCTTTTGACAATTCTGTATGTGAAAATTTCAACACGCACTGTGCTTTATTCAGTGCATTGAGTGCTGTTGGAGTGGGCAAAATCTATACATACCAGACTGAACTTACACAGGCAATAAGTAATGGACAAAGTAACAGAAAAGGAGCATTTTCCTTAAAGAAAAAGTCTCTAATAGTCTTGTCTTTCAAGAAAAGTGCAAAAAATCCTTTAAAAATTAACATCAGTGCTAAAAGAAAAATCTCATTAGATACTAAGTGCAATGGAGACATTGGAGACATTATGGCAGGGTATTGTTTTCCCTGAGTGTCACCTCCTAACTCTCAGCTGTTCTCTGGGTGCGAAGTATTTATTCCTCATGCTTGGGAAACGTTAGGAGTTACTGTTTCTAGCCCTGCCAAGAGCTTTTTCTGCTCTATAGATGTCTAGCTCCCCTTTTCTAAAATTTGTCTGATTGTTCCGGAACAAAGCCAATTACATAAACCCAGTGTTTTTGATTTGGTACTTAGATTCATGTTTTCTGTAGCTTTTCAAGTCCAATAAAGGTTTTGAATGTCAAAAAGCTTTTATTTCCTCCAATATCTCTTAATCTGCTGATATAAGAAAAAAGATACTGTCTCTGCAAATGCTACTTCAGCTGTTCTTAATACACTTTTATTTCTTTCTTGTCCTTGTCTCACCTGGTCGGTAGTTGGAGGTTGTAAAGGTTTTTGAAGGTTGGAAAGACAGATGAGTTAGGGAGGGATTAATTTCACCTCCTCTTGATGCAGCTAAAGCTTCAGCCTGTAGGTCAAAGTGGCCAACGAGGCTCCCTCTGTGGAAGAGGGGAAAAAAGCACAAGCAAAGGAAAATGACATTCTTTTATTACTTAATTATGTTGCAGGAAAACAGGAACAAAATGGGAGAAAACCCCCAAAACTTAACTCTGTCAGAATCTACCTAGTTTCTGTTCCACCTTTTCCCTTCCAAAATGTCTGATGCTGCAGGAGGGTTTATGCTGAGATCTCCAGGACCTGATGGCTTTCCAAAACCCAAACAGTGGGAAGGCCCATTCATCTCTAAGATAAGGTTCAGATGAGTAAATTTAAGTATTGGAGAGAGGAGAATAGGAAGCTAATTACTCTCAGGGATTTAGGATTAGGATGCTGGTATTTAGTAATCAGAACAAAATGCCATTAAAATAGCAATTTTACTGTCTGAATTAGTTGCACTTTGCATCTGACTTTTTAATGCTCTATTGCAGTGGACTTTACATAGCAATATGTTTGCATTATGTGGCTGACATACAGTTTTCAATGAAAAATGCTGCACTTAACCTCCCATTATTAATCTTTTGAAGCTTCTGTATTCTTTCCAAAAGAGAATTGCACTTGAATTTCTGTACTGGACTGTTTTAACTCATTTTTTCTTGGTCTGACTTCTAAATGTGGTAGTTCTAATTTTTTCTCTCTCTTAAAAAGCAATCCAAAACAAGATAAAAAAAATTCCAAGCTTTTCATACTAATATTAAAATAAAGTTCAGAGAACTTTTGCACATCTTGGAATATATTATTGGTGGAGACTTTTTTTTTTTTTTTCAAATGCAATACTCCAGGGTATCTCCAGTTTCTAATGGCAAGTAAGTGAATAAAACCTCTGTTTTAATAGATTTCAGAGAGACTTATTCACTCTTCCCTGTATATGGTGTTTTTACCTGGGGCCTCAAAAAGGCACCTGAGGAGACTAAAATTGGAATAAATTAATTTTAAAGGGGAAAGACTATGCTAAAATATGTATGTTTAAATGTACTAATGGTTGTTGAAATTTCTGTACTGTTTATTAACATCTGTTTGTGAATGCTGGGCATTTAAGTTGTAAACTATTCTGGAAAAAAAGTGCTTTTTTTCCTGTTTTTTGTTGGAATGTACTCCCTTGTAATACAAAGCAAAAAGTAAATATATGGTAGGTAAACACTACCACAGAAGGAGAGAAAGAGAGGCACGCACTTTATCAAAGTAAAGATGATGTTCTTCTGGAAATGCCACAGATTTGAGAGATTTTAGTTATGAATTATTCAGTTTCTAGCTGTGCTTTCTTACTAATACAAGTTCACCCATAGAATAGTAGCAAGATGTCATAGCAATTACAACTATTTTTAATGAGTAAGTGTCAAAACCTCTGAGTGCTGGAAAACTGTTGTATCTTTTCTGAACATTTAAGTTCATACAGTTTTTCAAAAAAAGAAATTAAATATTTTGGCCTCCTAACACATGTTCTATCTGCGTATGTCCTGTGCCATTTTTACATAGTATAGACCTTATTAATGGTATGATTTGATCTGCAAATTTAGTCCCAAACAGAAATCTGTGCAATTTATAGAGAAACTTACAAACTTTCTTGTATCCTTGATAAGAGGTAGAAAAAAAATTAACCAATGAATTTGTGTGCATACTTAGCTGATCAACTTTTAAGGACTTCTGAGATTTTATTTGGCCAGAATTATTATATTTGGAAGTTGACAGAATGCAAATATTCTATTTCCTGTGACCCTAGCATAGGGTTGTTATGTAGTCTGTGGTCAGCATATTTTTTCCCCTGATTTTGGTTTATTTTGGTTTTGCATGTTTCTTTGGAGAAACTGTTCAGTTTTCTGTTTCATATTTGATTTGAGTTAGGAAAACCTTTTCACAAAAATGCTTGTTCATCCACTTTTCTTATTTGCTGATGTAAGAGATGTTACAGTTTAAATAACTTACGTTATACAAATTCTTGTGAGGGAGGGATTTGAATCTTACAGTGTTATATTCACTCTTTCATTGAAATAAAAGGTAAATGGTTATGATTGTCTATTACTAGTGTTAACATTTACAGTAAATGAACTGGAAAATGACTATGCTAGAGAAATGGTGTCCATAGGCAATACAGCATGTGACTCTTTAAAACTGCTCATCTGTTTGTTATTTATTCACATCCCTCAGGAGGGTCAAGCAAGATGAGCTGTCTTTGAGTCAGTAAATGCACTGGAAAGGGCAGTAACATTGCCTCTCAGTTCAACATAACTGGGCTTAAATTTATTCATATTCCACACCCTGCATAAAAGCATTTCATGATAACCGGGCAGTTGGCCATGGGTTTGTTTTGGAATTCATGATTCTGCACTTGAAGGCCCACAGATAAAATGTTGCTTATGTATTCTTTGGGAAACTGTTGGCAAAGTGACATTGTCCATTGAGACAGCATCAAGGCCTGTGAAGCTTTGGGTTGAAGGCTGAGGCATTTTTTGGGCTGCACAAGTTGTTTTCATTACCTCTTGGAAGGAGAGCAAGGGTTTTGGTCATTACGTTTGTGAATTAGTATTGTCTCCCTCCCTTATTATTATTATTAGAATAGTAATTGCAATAGCTGTGTAGTGATAGGATATTAATAAATGATGGATTACAGAAGATGTATCAAAGATGACCTCTTGGCACTCAAGTCAGAAAAGTCAAATGGTCTCTTAAGTCCTTTGACTGAACAGTAAAAGGTAACCAGACCTAAATATCACTGAAGTCCAAGGGAAAAATACCTTTGTATAATAATGGGCTTTGAATGAATGCTAAAGAGAGAAAACTGGTACTAATACAGCACTTGCTCATCTTTCTTGAAATGTTTTCCAAGTCAATTAGCAGAGCAACTTGTGCTGCCTGAGATTCCAGTGTCTTGTGATGTCATTTGTACTCTATTTTCCTTTTCCATTTTGTTAACTTTTGTGGAAAGCACAAAAATGACAACATTTTGGGTAAGCACTCAAATCTGTTGTCACAGTTTAGATTAATTACACTCAATTATACAATATGACCTGGAATTAATAGCCAGGCTTTATTTGGGCTATTAAATCAGAGATTTTCTTATAGAACACTTACAAGTACTAAAATATTTTTTTTCCAAATGATATGCAAGCTGGATGATTAAGTAGGCTTGCTGATGTTCCTGTGGCAGTACTGTGGATGAGAGAAAAGTGCATACGTGCCAGGTTTGTGATGTAGGTTATTGTGGACCAAATGTTTATGTACACACACACGCTCACAGTGTTGGCTCGGCTCTCTGTGGCACATGACCCCCTGCTAGTGTGTGACATGAACATCTCATGCTGCTTATTTTCTCTTGGCATAGCACTGCTCTGACATCACCACATCCCATGATATTCCAGAGGGAGAAAGAGGCTTGCCTGGTGGTGTTTGGTTTATCAAAACTTATCATTTATTATTATTTATATATTACTACTACATTATTTCTTCATTTTCTCTTGGAGCGGTGAACATGTTTTCCAGTCTTATTTTTATATGCAAAGAGTTCACAATCTGTTCTCCTTTCTCTTCTGTGGTTTGTTCTCATTCTGTCTCTCCTCTCGGACCGACTTCACTGGCAGCCTGCTGCAGGGTAGCGAGGCTGCACTGTGGGCTTCCAGCAGATGTTAGCTGAAATCCTTGGGAAGTAGCATCTCACTGAGGCTGCCACACAATTATTCATGCTGTGGCCTGTAGGCTTTCTCTTCTGGATGAGATCTCCGTGTGTGTTGCTGCCAATGGGCACATGGACATCCCCTGCTACCCAGTGTCTGTTAGTGTGTGAGAGCTGACTCCACCAGAAGGTTTTGGTCATACTGTCACTTGTCAGATTCGAATGGATCTATCAATGCCATTGCGGAATGAAAGTTACTGGGGGAAGAGGAATATAATAAACAACTTTCCTTCTTAACTTTTTGAAATTTAGAATATCTTAGTAAACTTTATTTTACTGATTAACTTGGAAACATCTAAGCAAATTTAAGTAACATGTGGTGAAGCAGATAAATAATAAACCCCAACCATTTACCTAGGTAAAACAAGGTGAGGCCTTCACTCTTCAATTACAACTTCAATTGCTCTCTGTGAAAAAATTTGCCCTTGTAATCATACCCAGGTGACCTGGGAATTTTTTATTTACCCAAGAGCTGCAGATTTTGATGATCTTCAGAAAACATGATGAAAAATAGATTTAAAGTAAATATTAAATCTTGCACAACTTGGGTATAGTAAAACTTTTCATAATGCACAGTAGTTCCAGAAAGGACTGTGGGTTCTTCATTTTATATTTTCAGGCAGATATAGTTAATTTTGTTTTGTGCCCAATTTGATGTTTCCATTTTCTCTTAGTATCGTTGAAGCTCATTAATAAATGACCATGTTTAAATAAGTGAAACAAGGGGTAGCTGGTTCCTCTTCCCCCACTGAAATCACTTAAGCCTTTCCTCTTTCTCCCTGTCTTTTCTCTCAGCCCACTGGGCTTTGGGATTAATTATTATTTCACTGGGTGACAGTCAGAGATAATCACATGAAGAGACTATTTGAGCTTTCTCTGTCATAACATTGTGGTTTTGAGCTGACTGACACTTAAGTCATAATTTGAACGTTTTCTTCAGTGCCAGAAATTAGAAGGTACTTATATTTATAGTTATGCTGGTGGTAAACAGGGATATGTGGGCAAAAAAGAAATACTACTACAACTTCTGTTGGCAGGTTTAGCAGATAGAGCCTTGAACAGATTTTGAGAATGTGGAAATACTAATGAAATCTTAATTAGGTGTAGAGTTGGCTGTTACTCTGGTAAACACACAAATAAAGCCATATTTCTATTCTTTAGTATAGCTGTGAGGATAACATATGGCCTCCAAGCTTTTAGGACTTTTTTTTTTTTTTTTCTGGAAACATTTATGCATCATTAATACTTAGTCCTTCTGGTAGGAAATAAAACAGCATTTGCAAGCATTCCCTTTTCTTTCTGTCTCAGCATAAAGCATCTTGTTTGTTGAGGTGGGATGAAAATCAAGCCAGAGCTATTTAGAACATCTGTTTCAAATACTGGACATCCAGTCTATTATGCGTTTCTCCTGATATAAAGTGTCACTTTCATTTAGGGGTTTTCTGAGATATTCTGATACACAGTAAATATATGAGTTTGCAAATTACCTGGACTTTTTCCAGTGGTCTTGATGTTTAGCTATGGTTGCCTAATATTAAATAGGGTTTGCATTTTGGAATTCTGATACATCTGAACCCATGTGTATCTGTGCCTAAGGAAAAAGATACTTTGTAGATGCATACAAGTAAAGTGCTAATTTCTGAGTGAATGTAATTTTATGCCTTCACTTGCAAGTAATATGCTGTGGAAGAAATATTTTTCATTGAAAACCCTTTGCTTCCACAGATAATTAAAAATAAAAAAGCTGTTTGCTAATTTTTTATATTTTTTTTATCTAAACAAGGGCTTCTTTAATATTTGATTTCATGACTGCAGAAACTGTGGATGACCTTACATTTGTACTCAGACATCCTTTTATATTTGACAGCTTAATTTGCTAGGCTTATCTTCATTCTGGGGAAGGAGTTTGTGGGGAATAGGTGAAATCCTTGGTGAGACTCTTCAGAGCAATTGCTGCCTATGCAGGTGCACTCGGAGCCCTGGCAGTTGTACCAGTAAGAGCAGACAGTAGATAACATCAGTCTGCAACCTTTCATTCAGCCAGGAGCCCAGATCTCTCTCTTCTACCCAGGTATTAATTTCCTTGTTAAACTATATTGAAATAAAGCAAATGTTTGTTTTGATAATTTGGTATTTCAGTTTTCTTGTGTAGCTGAAATTTGATGAAGGTGAGCAATCTAGATCTGAGCTATGTGGTAAAATTTGGTTGTGCAGCATATTGTTCATTCAAACTCTTGTAGCAGCTTAATTTTTTGTGGCTTTTCTTTTTTTTTTTAACTTTTAATTAAATAAGCAAAATGAGATTAAAGGCTGGCATTAATGATGTTACCTATTTTGATATTGAATCTTATTTTGTGTTCCCCATTAGGTTTTGAGTTGTTGAAAGTTTTTATTTTGACAATACCTGAGAACCTAAATCCTAGCAGGAGTAAACTCAGACCTTTTGGAAAAAAGACAGTAGGAGTTTCTGGCATATATAAAATTTTGGAAACAGTTTGGGAGTGTTGGAATAAGCACTGGCTATTTCTGCAGAAATGAGGGGCAGTTAAATGTGCTGACAATCAAGGTAATGATGGTTTGGCATCTCCTTTTCTTCTTTTTTTTTTTTTTCTTTTTTTCTTCTCCCCTTTGTGTCACGTGCACCACTCCATTAAATATTTAGCAAAATGGTTGTGTGGCCCATCAGAAATGCAGTCTGGGGCTTGTAGGGGTGTATCCTGTAAGTTCCGGTAGGAACTTACAGTCCAGTCTGCCTGTAACTACTGTAAGTTTAAGAATTATACCTATTAAAGGAGAAAAATGGGGCTGTAGGAGGATGCATATTTCCACATGAATGTTGTCCTAACCATTTGCAAGGATGGAGTAGGGGGAAAATTGCAGCTTACTTTAGACAGGTGATGTTCAAAGCTACCAGGCAGAAGCTCCTCAAAGTTCAAATTGCTGTCTAGAGGCATGCTAATTGTCTTCTGTTCTCCTATTGAAATGTTCTTACAGTAGCTTAAAATAAAATAAACCAAGAAAGATTGAAATGTGTAGTAGTAATTTTTTGAACTCCAAAAAAGCAGAGGAGAGTACAGCAAAAGCCTGCCTTTTGTGGCACAGTTGGATACCGAAGCTTTACTCTCATGAGTCTGTCTGGGCTTTCAGTTTGGTCAGAGTTAAGGTACTGGTACAGCTGTGAAATAATTTTGAAGTGTATCTATTTAAAATCTTCTCTAAGGAGTAGCCTCCTGAGGTGTGAAATTTGTTTTCTTGAGAGACCCAGTGGGATTCCAGTGATCCAGTGCTCCTTGAGCATCCTTTATCTCAACACAGTGAAGTCTGTTCTGCAGCAAAAAAGACAGTTTTGAATGAGGACCACATTTGGGCTACTTTACTCAGCAGGGGCAGCGGTTTTAAAGATGCTGAATTTCACTGTTTTTAACAGAACATTTGTAAGGCAGTGCATCAAAGCCAGGCCAGGCACATGAGGTGTTTGGAGAAGTATCAGTAAGTGTCTAACCTGCTGTGGACTCTCCTAACAAGTGCATCGTGTTTTCTGCTCTGTGGCACTAAGTGTGGGTGTCCTTGTGTTTTATGAATGCACATACTAAAATTCTATTTGGCTGCTGTGTAATAGCACAAGGTAGTAGAGAAATCTTGCATTTGCTGCTTTCCATGAACTGTTTTAATGTGTTCAGTCAGTTTTGAGTTTCAGTATCTCACCAACTGTTCCAGTTTGCTTCAGAAATGTTACGTGCAGCACTCCCACAGCTTTTTCTTTAGGAATGAAACTATTCCAGGCAAGTTTCAGAAGGCAAAGATGAAGAAGCTTCTACAGATTTGTTAAATACCATAACAGAGTTTGAAGAATTCTGGATTTGTATCTTTGTGTAACAGTATGTTTTCTATGAAAAATGCATTCATTATATTTGTACATTCTTGTTCTTCACTAGCGGACAGTGAGACATTTATTCTGTCCTAAAGACTTCTGTATTTTGGTACTGAAATTTGTGATTTATTTTCCTTTAGTCACTGTTCAGGCTGTGTGTAATTCACAGTATATTTTGATATCACATATGTGATAAAAACTAATAGACTTCATTTGGATGGTACTGCATGTTTTTTTTACTCCTTTTCTTTTTTTGCTTTTTTTTCCCCTTTTGCTTTCAAAGCAAAATGTAATAATTTGGTGCCTAGAGAAACACCTAAGGAATATGTAGATGTTTGCTGTTCCAATAATTTAATGGTGATTTTGACTAAAATTGTTCATCTTCTTCATGTATAAAATTGTGTATGAAACACAATTCCCAACACTGTATATTATATCACTTTCAAGTCAATAGGTTTGTGTTCAATTATTCATGTTATTGTCACAGCTGAATACAAATATGGTGACTTTTGTTATGGTAGTAGGTGAACACTTCCTAGTATTCCTTCTTGGTTTTTGTTGTTTTTATTTAAGATGGAAAGGATTTTAGCATCAAATTTAATAGAGTCTACTCAAGATATATTTTATAAAGATTCTCACAACAATGCTTTGAGCCGTTCAGAAACAAATGTACTTCTGACAGCACAGGAAAATTGGTGAGTGATCACATTTTAATGGGTGGAGGTTTTCCTAGTAAGGAAGAGAAGGAAGAAGAGAGGAAAAAACAGAGAAGAAAATGTTCTAATGGCCCAGGTTTTAATACCAATGGTAACTGAAGGCAAGTTTGAGGACTAATATTTGTTTTCTTTGATAATTCAGCTCATTAAGTGGGACCTAAATGAAATCCTTTGGCTCTCTTGGGCAGGTAAGATACAGAAATTGAGAAATGGCTAATGTGTTTTATCCAATAGTGGATGCAGAGGATGATAAATCTCGTTGAAATATACTTACTGGCTGTAGGCAGAGAGGAATTAATTAAGATTTTTGATTCTCATCTGAGAAAGAATTTATACCTCAGAATTCATAATATGGTTAAATTTAACTACAATTTTCATTGCGAAAAAAACTATGACAAGCAGGAAATTGTTAATGCATGGCTGTCTTGGTTTGGAAAGACAGGTATCTGACAGGGAAAGCTGGAGTTTCCCCTAGAATGGAGAATGTAAACCCCTCACCCCTCCTCCAAATTATAGTTTTGCAATTAAGGGCTTTCAGGCAAAGATTTGGGAATAGGAATAACAGTTCTTTACTAGGAATACTAACAATACAAATGTAGTAGAAAAACAAAACTACCCAACCACACCAGCAAACAAAACAATTTTGGAGAACCCTGACAGAGTCAGAGCTACAACCTGACACCCTGTTAGTCAGGATGTTGGAAGCAGTCCAAAAGTGAGTCCTCCTGAAGTGGCAGATGTGGTTCTGTTGGAGTAGAGATGNTCACAATAGAATGATGTAATGTGGATATTCTGCTTTGGTGATGTGTGCTTTTAAGAGTGTCTTAATGGTCCATTAGCAGAAAATATTCCCCTGGAGGGCAGACAGTGGTGAAAGAGATAAGAAACACTGCCCCACCTGGTTTTAACAGCTGGCCCATTATCAGAAGGCACCTGCCCCCCTTCCTCCCAGAATTACAAGAGATAAAGAAGAACATTTCCCCAACTGCTTTCAGCAGATGAAATAGAATACACATTTTTGGTTCCATAACCCAAGACAAAGGTTACCTGGAAACATTTAAGGAACAAAAAGCCGAATTCTTTGTTTATAGTTATCATAACATTGAGAGAATAAAAATCCTTCAGGGATAAAAAGCATTAATGTAGACAGATACTAATTGCTCAAGTTTAAATTAAAAAAACCCAACAAAACAAAATTCAAACTCAAAACAACAATTGCCAACCTTGCTCTGCATTGGGATCAATCTGGGTAGAATATATTTAAAGTTTGTTATTGATAAATTTAACTTGGAATGTAGCTTGAAGCAAGTCCCATGAAGGCAAAGCTAATCAGCTGAAAACTGTCCTCTTGCTGAGTTCTACCAGGAAATTTTCTTGACACCAACAGATGCTTTTTCCCTTCCCCTTTCCTTTCCTCATGTTTTAAACCGCCTTATGAGCTGCCTTCTATCATCTGTGGAACAAACTCAGTTTTTGTACAACATCATGAGTTACTTGTTTGTGCCAATATTAGTTAAGCACTCAGCAACTGTGTGAGTAGAATTTTGTAGTAATAGGTCATCTTGCAAAAGAGGATATTAGCTTTCTGGAGGGAGGAGCACTGAGGGAAGAGTCTTTATTGAGCAAAAATGTATCAGGCCTGCTTTGTTAAATACAGCATATATTTTCAAGGGTTTATTGTATAATTACCTTGATTGGATGAGGAAAAAAGTGTCTAGAACTAATCAAAGAGCCACAATTCATTGGTTTTAATAATCATTATTTGCCCCCTTCTGAATTGCAGGTGCTTGGTTTGAGTGTGAGAATGGTGGTGCTTATCTTCATGAGCTTTGATTAATATCTAATTCTTTGCATCATGGAAGGAGCTAATCAGATATTCATTTTGCTAATCAGCTTCTCAATTTGATTAGAAATATACTAATCACTTAAGAAAATCAAATGTGACATATGTTTATGGTTTTTGACTTAAAGTTACAACCATCTTTGAGGGTGAGGAGGTAGGAGGATCTGCTTAATACTACCAGTTTGATGCAGGGTTAAGTATGAGGCAGCTGCAGCCTCTCCAGGAGTACCAGGGAGGGAAAAAAGCTCAGGAGCAGATGCTGCAGTACTTGCTGTTAGGGACTGCACATGAACGTGTGTCCCTGGTGCCTGCAGCTTTACCTAGTCGAGAGTGAAAGTGAGAAAGCAATGTCCTGACTCCTCAGCTGGTTATTTCTGTTTTCAATCTTGGAATTTCCCTTGGATGTCCCTTTTGTAGGATTTTTTTTTTTTTTTTGACATGTCCTGACAGTGGTGAAACACTGTTTTTAGTATTTAGTGTTGTTTCAAGATAAGTGTCTCTGAGAACATGTGAAACATGTCATCAGTGGCGTGGGGCTTTTTCTTTGCAGCATTGATAGGCACTGCTACTCGGAGCAGTGGGGCTGTTTCTCTTGCCTTCACAGGAGAAGCCTTGTTTAGCCATTTTGTGTTTTCTTTTTCTTTTGACTATAAAATTCTCTATCCTAGTGAAGTTGTCAAAACTTGCTTCCTTTGTTGTAGTTTTATCTTTGCATCTGTCTAGTTTCTACTGACAAGTGGACAGTACTTTTCCACTTCTTTTGTTGTGCTTATGTTTCTTCGTTTATATTTGCTCACTTACGATGTTCAGCCTGCATTGCTGAGCCCAGACTATATTAAAAAGGGGAAGTGGTTCTTGTAAACCTATTAGAGTTATTTGCTTATCTGAAGGTTTATTAATTAATAATGCTTTCTCTATGTTACCAATCTGTGGGAATATCTCTGCTTTGTGTTCATATCCATTTAGGTAAATAAACCAAGGATTAAGGTATGTTTTCTATGTGCTTCCCATTTACAATGCTGTATGCACTACTGGAACCAAAGTCAGATGAAACATCTGCTGAGGACATAAGAGACCAAACTGTCCTTTTGTCAGAGAACTTGTTAAAATATAATAAAAATTCAATGAACTTTTTTTACATTAATTGATGTTTGGTTCACCTTTAAAATTAGCATAAAAGTAGCATTTTAATTATTGTTTATCAATATTTAATTTCCACTTAAAACAGTGTTATGCCTTCAGCTCTTAGATGGCTCAGTCTCTTCACTTGCCTATTGCCTGGCAATATTTGAAATGGTAACTGGCTCAATATTGGTCTAAATAAAAATAAAGTATTTGTAGTTGGAGTCTGAAGGCATAATTGGGATGGTAGTGATATCTAAGTGTGAATGTGTTCCCTTTGTTTATCTAATGAGTAGGGAAGTGGATGTGTTCCCGTCTGCTTCAATATCAGGTTTAATATCAGCTGTAGCAAAATGTGTGCTTTGAATCTGTATTTGACTAAAAACCAACACATGCTGACCATGTATTTGTCAAAATAATAAAAAAAACCTGGGAGCTGAGTGATAAATATTGTGATTATTGCTTTTTGTGTGTCACCTGCTAAAAGCAAGTATGTGTTTGGGCCTGTGGAAGATGGAAAACCATAATTTTAAAAGGTGAGAACTTCAGTTCAGAAGTAGTGGTAGCCTTCATTTGCCTCTGCCTAAGGTAGTTCAGGTTTAAGTATTATACTGCTTCCAGGCCTTCTCTAGGAAATGAATATGCAGAAAACAAGGACACATTTCAATATTTGATATCATTGAACAGCCCTAATTTTTTCCTCACTTTTCAGTAGTATATGTCTAGATGGAATGGTGAGCTTAAGTTTAATCCTTAACTCGGATTCAAAGCATCTGGGAGTATTTGTATTTTGTTCTTTATTTTAGAGTCAGGTGACCCTCCTATGTTGAATAGGACAGAGAAAGGCATGATAAAGCTATTAATGAAATTTCAGAAGGAAACTGATCTTGTTCTGCTCTCTGACTGAGGAAGCCTTTGCTAAAGGTGGTGGTCAGATTTGTGAACTTTGATTACTTTTTGCTTCAATTGTCCATAAGGGGTTGCATTCTTATGTTAGAGCCAAGTTTGGATGCTTTGGTTTTATGACAGTGTTAGGCCAAAGGGCTTTTGGGTTCAGCCTGTGTTAGGATAAACCTTGGAAACAAGGAGAGAGTGGAGAGCATGACTGCTGCTAAGACAAGGCTGAGGCAGGGCAAGTTGAGCGCTGTTTTGCTTGCAGAAAAAGTATATTGCCAAGCACTGAAACGAATCCCCCTTTGCTATGAATCCATAAGAGGATATTTCTGTAGGAGTATTTGTTTGACTTCATGAATATTTAGTTTGCAATGTGTTTTGAATGCATTGTTACAGTATTTCCATCATAAATATGGCCACAAAAGGACACAAAAAAGAGGATGGCATTGGTTAAGACAGAGGCAGGGGAATGTGTGTGTTGTTATATATGCTCAATTAAGCCTTAGAAACTAGTAATTTATGGCCACATTGTGACACTTATGCTGACAGATGGAGTAGGATATTATGGAAAGATTCTGCCCAAATGACTGAGGCTGCAAGCATTTCCCCATGGAAGGAAAGAGACAGAGAGGATATTCTCAGTGTGATTCAGTAGTGCCTGCAATTGTAGCAAGTCCTGGACCTTTCCACTGCAGTGTCACTGACCATGAAAAACAAATAATCCTGTGGTTCAGCCCTCTTATTTCTTCAGCCTATTCTGCCTGTCAGTGGGAGTGTACAGTGCTGATGCTTTTGGGATCTTTCCAAAGAGCAGAACAGCTGGGATTCAGACTTGTGCAGTGTCTTGTTACTCTCTCTCACTGATATTTCTGGACAAAAAAAAAAAAAAAAAAAAAAAAAAAAAAAAAAAAAAAAAAAAAAAATAGGGAACTAAAACTCCCACAACCCTTAAACACCAGATCTGGGCATGTGTCACATGGCTCTTCGGCAAACTCTCAAATGTGTATTCTGCATTCTGGCATTTTCCTTGCAGTAAATATGTGTGGTTGCCTGCTAGTGCTCAAATGATGTGTGATAATGAATTTTCCCGTAGAGATGGGAATGTCATAGCAACCTTCTTAATAAAAGGATAACTTTTAATAATGCTAACATACTCCTGGTAATCCAGAATAAGAAGGATATTTTCTATGGTGTCATGCTCAAAGAAATGTGAGACACTCACTAGATTGTAAATAAATCTGCCTGCTCCTTCTAAAGAGCCAGAGACTGCGATAATGGCATTCAAAATGATGCTGACATCAGCCCAGTAGTTCTTGCCATGAGTGAGAGCGCAAATAGTTGCCATTTAATTCTAATGCATCGAGATAGCCTGGAGCTAAATAATACATTTTTGTTAGTAATTATTTAGCACAATCCCAAGCTGCAAAATAAATTTGCATACGACTCGTCCTGTGAGGATTATCTTGCTTAGAGGGTATACGGGAACACAGAAAGGTAAATGACTCCAAGTCAATGGTTTGTTTGCATTATTTCAGCTGTTAAAATTATCAGAAGCCTTTAAATAAAAATGAAATCTAAGTAAGTTACTGGTTTTAAACATTAAGGACTCCTGCATACAATATTTAACAGTAGTCCATCAAAGATATTACCTTTTTATGTGAAAAGGAATGTATGAATACAAAAACACTTCCCTGGGTCTTTTGGTATGGAACCCCTGTGGTTGTTTTTATTAATGTTCAAATAATTGAACGCATACAGTAGAGGCCATGTGAAATTCCTCCTCCTCTCATTCAGTAAATGGAAAAAAATCAATTGATTACTTACAAATCTTTGTGGATCAATTTTGACATGGCTTTAAAGTACAGCAGTGGTTGTGTTGATTCTGAGATTAGCTCAGATGGTTAGAGCATAGTGCTAACAACAGTGATGTTGTGGGTTTGATCCCCGTCCAGGCCATTTACTTAGCAGTTGGACTCAATGGTCCTCGTGATTCCTTCCAAATCAGAATGTTCTGTGATTCTGTGTTGACCTCAGTGTAAAATACAGCGAAGGTTTGTTCATAGGCAGTGATGTGAGTCTGTGTCCTTGTGCTTAGCTGTGATCTTTGAATGTCTGAATGAGCTGGGGGTGACCAATGGGGCTCCTCAAGGCTGGAATTAGGAGCTCCTGGCTCTATTGGAACATGATTCCTCCTCATCTGTCCCTTGCTGGGCTATTGGGAGTGCTGTGCCCCCACCTTACTGTCCAATGGAAACATGCTGGAGAGCAGTATGCATGCGGCTCTGGCAAATCCTGAAAATGACTGTACTGATGAGTAAAGAATAACATTTATCCCCAACAACCTCCCTCACTGGAAAATGTTGTTCCAAATTTACACCATTTTGTTCTTTCTTATTTTATTTTTACATCTCTGTGGTTTGATTGCTCCAAGGTAGCACTGGTTGCACCAGAACTGCAGAGCTTCTCCTGTTATCCAAGTATCAAGAATTGCCAAACATTGATGCCACAGTATGTATTTAACAGGATAGTACAAGGTCACTTTTCTTTGGGCACCCTTCTCAAATGTGGCACATTTTCCTGGCTAACAAGCATCTCTCCTATGAGGACAGGCTAGCAGAACTGGGACTGTTCAGCCTGGAGAAGAGAAAGCTCAGGTGTGTCTTGCCAATGTATATAAATACCAGAGGTTGTGAGGGTGAAGCCAGGCTCTGAATTCAGATGTGCCCAGTGACAAGATGAGAGGCAGTGGGCACAAACTGAGACACAGGAAGCTCTGTGTCTGGATATCAAGAAGCACTTGTTCATTGCAAAGGTGATGGAGCATCAGAAGATGTTGCCCAGGGAGGTTATGGATTTTCCATCTTTGGATATATTTGAAAGTCATCTTGATAGGGTCCTAGGCAACTGGTTTTATGTGGCCCTGCTTGAGGGGGAATTTGAACTAGATGACGTCCAGAGATCCCTTCCAGCCTCAGCCATTCTGAGATTCTGTGAAATCCTTGATTTAAAACAATGGGCTGAGATGGTTCATCAATGAAGAAAGATAATTGTGGAAAAATCTTCCCCTCTCCTTCTGATAGTTTAGATTTCAGTGATTACAGGTTAGGATAGAAGCAGCAGGATGCTGTGTGCTCAGATAGGCCCTCTCAAACCAATAGATAGGTAGGTATTAGCTATTAGATAGCTATTATTAGCTATTAGATAGCTATTATTAGCTATTATAGCTATTATATTAGCTATAATAGATAGCTATTATTAGCTAATAGTAGGGGCTATTATTGATTTGTAAAGTGCATCTTGACAGAGCTGCTGGAAAGTCTGGGAGTTTATTACTCATCCCTGACTGAAGCTGCAGGAATTTGTGCCGGAAGCTGCTGCCAGTGATAATTTCTCTCCAAATCAACTATCTTATATTTAAACTGGAATCAGAGTGATAGTGGCTCTTCTGAGATGAATTAACACAAGCTTTATGGAAGTGCTATGTAGGTTATGCTGTGTCTACTCAGGGTGCAGGGCTGTAGGTCTCACCATCCCCTTCCTTACCTGCAGCATGACTACCTGTTGCAGCTGAGTTCTTGAATATGAAGCAAGGACTATGTTTTGCAGGCTGCTTAGTTCTAATGTATATGAGGTTTTTTCAGAGACCTTTTTTATTCTTGTGTATCTGAATATGCAGACTTGGTTGCTGCATTTTCCATTGAGAGAAGTGATGAGGATGCTTTTATCTTGCTGAGGCAATCTAATATAAAATGGATGAGAAGAATGGCAGCAACTACAAACGCTTCCTTTGATAAGCATTGTTTTTACTGGTGGTGATGATGCTTAAAATTGACAAGTGGAATAATGTTTCTGTGACTTAGGTGTTAAGACTTTTAAAGCTGCATTTCATTAATAGGAAATTTTATATCTGGGAGAAGAGCATTTAATAGGCATTTGCTGATTTCTAATGAACTTCACTGTAGCATTCAAATATATTTTGTTTACAGTGACAAGTGAATGCAAATGAGGTTGTAAAGGCTGCCAAGCTAAATGTTTTGGTTTTCAGTATCAACTCGGAGTGGCTCATTCTGAGGGAAGGGCATGTAAGGGAGATTTTAGAATTTGAATCTAGCCCTGAATTGTGATTCACAGTAATTTGATTATTAACATTTGCTACAAAAATATGTACGATTGCATTCAGCTGTGTTCATCCTGGAGATGGCCCACTAGCAAGCAGACTGACCTCACAAAATTCCTTGGTGATTCAGGAAAGAGATGGCATTTTATTGTAGCACAGAGGAAAGTGGAAGCACAGTACAGTTCAGACACCTGTATCATTATGGCAATGGAAGGTTACTTTTAATTGGCTAGCCTGGGATTGAAGTGCTTTTCAAGAGAGTCACATCGGGGGAATAAGGAAGCTAGATTGCCCTCAGATGGTTGCACTCAGGTTTTGACCCTTAGCATAGAGTGAAGCTGTTCTCTATTTAATGTGGACAAGGCTGGCATGTAGAGAACATCTGGGAGGACTTGAGGCCTGAAAATCCTAGACAACCTAATCTTCCCACAGAATAAGGACAATAAAAAATTCACTTTGGTTTGGTCCTCTGTAGTGAGGCTGCATATTATTGCTGACTTGGAAATGTTGATTTGTTGATGTTTTGCTATTACAGGGCTGAAATAATTTGGCCTCATCTTTAGCAAAAGCCAGGAAGATCTGAAAGTGATTACCCTTTCTGATGGATAAATTGATTAATATTTTCTTACACAAAATACTTGGGATCTACTGCTTTAGATATTTTGCCTTCTTGAATTGTAACTGTTTAACACCTGTGTTTTTTTCTGAGAGATGCTTATAATTCATGGATTAATAAGCTTTTTTTTAAATGGCATGTTACTGGGTTGTCATCTAAAGCATGCTTCCAAAGTGTATTATTTATTGAGAAGCATGTTGTTTCTAATCAATTACATGCCTTTGTGCATACTAATAATGACCTCATAATTAGAGCAAAGTGCATTAGATTTAAACATGTAATGAATAGTGCTGTAGCATTACTGTTGACTTGCACCAAGGGTGTTAAACTTCTCTAAGAAGTGGAAAAAATTACTGAGATCTCGAGTGACATCCAGTAACCTGAGAAACCAAATTCTGCAAATAGATCTAAGTGACAAATCTGATTATGAATTTTACCCATGATATTCTGCCAAAAGTCAAGGAGCTATCACAAAAAGAAAGACTTTTTTTTTTTTTTTTTTTAGTGGCCTCCTTTTAAACATTTCCCTTCAATAGCTTTGGTGAGTTCTCTGCACCTAGGCTGCGATGGAGACCACTGTAGTGGCCAGCACCTGCCCCTAGAGGTACAGAAGGATGGCATAATTTATCACAGGCTGTACCATGGGCCAAGGTTATGTTGCACAAAGTGGTGACCTGTTGCCTTCTCTGGCTGAAGAGTATAATTCTTCAAGTGCCTCTGCGTGGCATACTGCGCGAGGCTACGATCACTAAACTGTATGCAGTTGGGTTTATTATTCTGTGGCTTGGCTGCTAGGAAAACACTGAAGCACTGGAGTTGAATTAAATGGCAAAAAGGAGATGTTATTGCAAATATTATAAATTACCTTGTTTATTTTATAGATGCTGCCAAATAGTAGAAACGTGAAAATAGAAATGTGAGTTTTAATGCCTCTTGTGTGCTTCTGGTATTCTGCATTTCTCTACTGCTGTTACTTGAAGGCTGGTGCTAAAAGATGAGGGCAATAAAATTACTACTTAAGCTAATTTTTAAAAAAACTTTTCTACCCCTACCAGATGTAGCCAGATTTAGCTATTGGTGTTTTAGAATAGTGCAACTGGAATCAAACAGCATTCTTAAACTGCATGACACATATCTCAACCTACCACATGAAGATGACCTCTTCAAACTTCTAGTTCCAGAGCTTGGTTTCAGGTGATGTCAGAATAATTAGGGATATCTATATGAATTTGTATCACTGATAAGTTCAGCAGACAAATTTGCAACATATTTCAAGTAACTTCGTGTGAAAATTCTGTTACCTCAGATATTTGTCTGCTCTCTTTTCTTGCCTGTGCCTATGTGAAAATATAATCATGGTTGCATGGCAGATTTACTGTTGTTTACTTAGTTCTAAATGGAGAGAAAAAAAAATGCATAGGCCTGCTACAGTGCTTTTTCCCTGTGAAATGCTGTTTCCTGGCCATGCAGCTTGATCGTGCAGCTTGATCGTGCTGAGGGGATTCAGAGGTGTCCAGGGCAGCCCACAGGATGGTCTTGACAATGCTGCAGCTGATCTGGGCTCTCTCAGCTAAGTGACACCCAGTGTCAGACTGGGTGATTCCCTCTTCCAATTGAGATAAGGATGTGGAAATACAAAATCAGACCTGTCCAGTTATGTCTGTGTGGGATAACTGAATGGCTCTTCTCTCTTCCTGGGCACGGCAGTGTGTCCTCTGGAGAGCCATACCAACCTGTGGAGAGGATGCTGGATGCTGTTGGAGGTTTGCAGTGAGCTGCCCCCACTTCCATGGGCACCCAGCTCCCCTGTACCCTCTCGTGCTTGCCCACAGCCTCTTGCTGGCTGTGATCCACCAGGGCACGTTGGTACAGGGGGATGATTTTAGAAGCCTGATGAAAAGTGGAGACTGAAGATGAAAAGGGACAGATGAGGTGTGCCAAAGTACCCTCTCCAGTTGTTCCTTGGAAATGGAGGAATTTTGCCCAAATAATGTGTTTTTGTCTGTTCAATGTCACCCTCAAAAAACAGAGGCTGTGAGTGTTTTCAAACTATGGTTTGAAGCAAGGTTATTGTGGTAAAGATTTACTCTCCTTTGATTTCAGCTGTTTCCTGATCCAACAACATCTCTGGGCAGCTGAGATTTCAGTCATTTTTAAATACATTTCATCAAGATGCCTTTGGGATTCTTCCTGAGATTTCTTGGTAATTTCGTTAAATAACTGCCTTTAGTTTTCCCTAAATTTCATTTTGATTGACTTTATTAAATGGGCTTTGACTTTCTTGACATTTGAGTAGGAAAAGCTTTTCCTGGCATTTGCAAATGTTTGGGGTTTGTTTGGACTTTTTTTTTTTTTCCCCCCACTTCTGTAATTAATTTTTATAACAACACTTCCTATTCTTTCTGTGCTTATATATGAGTGCCTAAACCTGCTATCACTGTTTCCCTTTTCATATCCATTATGTTCTTTTCTGTACTTATAATTCTCAATTTAGCTGTTTTAAGAGACTTTGGCATAACTGAGTTATTTTTATAGGTGTGTATAGATTCACATAATTAGATCTCTGCATCATGTCTAACCTGTAGTGTTGTTCATGAACAGCACTTCATAAATTTTACCTTCTATTCTGATTTGGGGCTTTTAGACAACTTAAATGTCAGATTATTAGTTGGAAGTTTTATAAAAGTTTAAAAAAAAAGTAAATTTTATGTGCCTGATGATGAATCTGATGTTTTTGAACTCTGTGTTCTCAGCAAATCCCAAATTTAGTGAAGAACTATGGTGAAAGTGACAAGCCATTGCTAATTAAGTTATCATGCTTTGGGCAAGCTGCTTATGTGGGCTATTTAAATGGTTATTTGAGGGTAGATATGTATTTTATTTCCCTGGCAAAAATTTTCAATTAATTATAAAGCCTGAAGTGCCTTGTTTTTTAACCCCAAAAATCAACTTAGGTGGAAAGAAATGAAATGAAGGTAAGTAAATACAAGCTCATTTAAAAAAGTATAAAGAAAAAAAAATGAGTGCAGAATATAATATGAAAAGGAACTGGAGAACATTAGGTAAGAGTGATGGAGAAAAACAGTGATTCCTTTTCCCTTCAGTGCTAGATGGAATATCCTTATGCATCACAGTAGGAAGGGAAATGCAGGTGGAGAAAAAAGCATCTGACTACAATAAGAGATGGTTCTGGGAAAATGAAGAGAAACTAAGGACTACGTCATAGCTGCAGTTAGTGTGAAGATAAGAGTTGTAGGCTGTATATTTATTTAATAAAATAAAGCAAAGTAAATTATTTTTGGGTGTTTTGTTTTTTTGTTTTTTTTTTTTTTTTGGTAGTGTGTTTGGAGAAATATCCATTATTTCATGTTCAATGTTATGGAACAGAATTAAGAGGAAAGCAATGGCAAGCTTTCTGAAACATCAATTTGTTGTTAGAAATTCAGCCAATAGACATTTATTTGAAGCAATAGGTGTGTCTTTTTTTTTT
>VWYO01023050.1:319876-352208 GCA_013400275.1 Rhadina sibilatrix
AGTAGTTAATCTGTGAAGAAAAATACTCTCACAGTAAAGAGGGATAAATGGGGAGAACTATAATTCTAGTTTATACTACCTTCTGACTCTTGGCTCGTTCTGGAGAGTAAGGAGACTAAAATTCATGTTTACATCCCAGCAAAATGTGCTTAGCCATATAGATACTCTTGTGGTTGCTTGTCTTGAAAATTGTCTGCTCTATTATTATTATTATTATTATTATTATTATTATTGCTATCTTATTGTAAAATTCCATACCTTCCTGTGTTTTTTTAAAGCCAATCTTGCAAATGTCCATACAGGAATTTTGAGGTGTCCCAGGTTTTCAGAAGAGAAACAGCTTTTATTTAGTGTTGACTTTACATTTTTTCAACTGTTCTGGTTTTATTCTTGTAGAATAGTAGTTCCCAAGGACAGATCCTCTTCAAAGCCTTGGCCTGTGTACATAAGCAGTGGCACTTTTTGACAGCAATTCCAGAATTTTCTTCTCTCTCTCTCGTATCTAAAATATTTTCTGAAATTATTTAAGTACTTCTGAAATTTATGAATATGATAAATACTTAAGAAGTCTCTACCTAAAGTTCAGGGTAGAGTTTTAATGATTTTTACCATTCTATCAAATAGCAGAGAAAGATTTTTTTGAAATTAACCAGATGGTTGCTATTCAGGCCTTTACATCTTGAGACCTGCCTTTGTTTTGGCAGCTATATGAATGACATATCTATTTTTTTCTCTCCTCTTTTAGGTATTACAATATAACCTAATTTTCCTTTTCCCTTATTCAATATATTTTTGTTATCTTTTTCAGTGCTGCATTGAGGAAAAATGTTAAATATTAAATAAGATGAAAATTGAGACAGTGTTTTCTCTTTGTGTTTATTTATTAAGTATAAATATTTTAATTCCATGAATAAAAGCTAGAACTGAGAATGATGCTGGAAATTTGGAGAAGGATAGCAGTGATGAGAATAGCATGATAAGTCTAGTAATAGAACTTATTTTAGGAAGTAGATTTGATTGTCCATATCAAAGAGCTGGGTCTATATTGATTATAGGAACATGGCACTTTTGGATTCCTGTGTGGCCTGGTAACATCCTGGAGTCCCTTGGTTGCCTATCCATTTTTTTGAAGTGCTCTTCAAGTTAAAACCTTGCTCTGTTGTCATCCTTACTCCATTTTTCTGTTCTTCATCCTTCTCCTGAAAACATCTCACTATGTAGCATTAATTTAACTGTTGTGAATACGCAGATACAGTAAGCTACAGTGCAATATTTTTAGTATTTCAGTAATATATTATTTATATATCACTGACACAAGTAGTGCATGGAAATTCTTTACTGACAGCTTCACAGCAGCACCCTTTTCAGTCTTCTTACATTAGTGCTGCCAGGATATTGTGTGTTTAGTTAGTGTCATTGGGCTGTGAGTCAGAAATACTTTATGTTGCAATGCATTGTCCCAGTATATTTTAGCTGCATGCATTTTTTTAGTTGCCTGTCTGCAAATGCTCCTCTCACCCTCTTTAATTTTTTGCAGATTTTTTTTTCATTATCTCATTAACACTTTTCAGGAAAATATCTTTGGGATATTCTTGTACAAAACCAGTTCATTAGGGGTACTAACAACATTGTTCCATGAAACTCTGCAAATAAAAAGAAATCATGTTTCTTGAATACCAAGATTTAAATTTATCAAATTAAATCAAGATTTTTTTTTCACATGAATGAGAAAAGGCAGTATTTGACCTATGCCATTCCATAAGAAAGCAACAAACTTGAGTTTTCCTCCAGAAGGTTCATTCTCTAGTGCTTACGAAATATCTTGTCATTTAGGAGCTGACTGCCCATCACTGTTTTTTTTTAAAAAATCCAATACAAGGTTAGGAATTTTTAGAGAGAAGTAGAAAGCAGAGCATCATGGTGACACTGAATGATTCAGTGGTGTGTCTGCATATTGAGTATTTGATTCTGGTCTCCATCTCTCAACATGAAGTAGAAAGTAAGTGGACTCTATAAAGAGTATGGTCAAGGGTAGAGCAATGACTTCTCTGCAAGGAAGGTCTAAATTGGCTGCAACTCTTTATCCTGAAAAAGGGAGCTTATTTTAGAACTCTATAAAACCATAAGTGGCATGGAGAAAATTAATAGGGAAGAAATGTTCACTGTCTCATCCAAGAAAAGAACAAGAGTTCAGTGCATAAACTGAACTTGCTGCAGGAAGCTCCAAATAAAAGTTGGCATGAATGTAAATTATGGTTGGAGAATTGAAAAGAAAAGAAATCTTTGAAGCACTATTTTAAAACAAAACAAAACAAAAAAGCCCACACAAATGTCCCAAACAATGAAACAAACTAAAAAATAGTCTCCAAAGGAAATCTTAACGTTCTAGTCTCGAAAATCCACAAACTGTTGGAGTCTGAGGGTATTCTAGGCATTCATGATATGTACTTCATCCCTCCAATTAACTTTTGTTCTTCTAGACAAACTAGGAGGACTTGGGTTATCTCTTAAAGTCATGGTCTGCCAGCAGATTAGCAGGTAGAAGAAAGATATTTTAAAATATATTTTATTATAAAATAATACTTGGTGAAGTATTCCTATATATACATATCTAAAGGTACCTAAAGGTCTTATTCACTGTAGTTCAGTTTAAAGTAGTATGCTGGTATAGGAAGCTGGTTTCCCAAATTCTTGACTTGTAACAGTGATAAAATTCTTGCTACTCATATGAAAATATTACTGTTTTGAGCTTTACGGCATTTTTTAAGGCTTTGTGGTTTAATTTTCTGTGTATATATATTTGGAAGTAAAAACTATAAATGTAATGGTGCAAAGCAAATACATTATAAAGAGTATATATATATATTTTTTAGAACACAAGTTGTTCCATATATTCCATTTGTATAATCCCTGCTTTTAAGTAACACTTGGTGAAGGAGCTTAATAGTGCCATTTTTCTTCTCCTTTTTCTGGCATGCTCTGTCACTATATATAAAGAAATCTCTTCAATAGTACTTACATTGTTACTGGGGAAAGATTTTCAATTTCCCCCAGCAAAGTCAGAGGCATGCAGCAAGGAAACCCAAAAGACCTCAAGAAGATTTTTTAAGGGAGGTGCTCTGATAATCATTTTGACAATGTTGCTAATGTCCAGGTGTGAGTAACAAAACTCATGGCATTGCTGAAACTGGCCTCTTGGCAAAGCTGTGGTGCAAAGCTGCACAACCAGCAGATTGTGCAAAAGGCACAATCTCCTGGTCACCTTCCAGGGATAATGAAAGGACATTGAGGTATTCTGTATTTTGCCTGTGAACAGTATTTGGAGCCAGTATGATTTATTAAAGCAGTTTATCTACAAAAACAGCATTGCAAGTTTTTAAAAAAATAAAAGTATTTGGTTATATTTTAAGATAAAAAATTGACAGTGGGTCCTGTTTTGTGTTTTAGTTATTTATAGGTTCCTACTGAGTGCCTTGGGCTATGCATATAGAAATCATCTCTGCTATAAAAAGGACCGACTGGTTCCTTCCCAAGAGGCTTTTTTCATGGTACAAAGCAAAATAAAAAAAATTGCTTATAGTGCACATCTGTGATATTGTGTAACTTAAATTTCTCCTGCTACTTGACATTTACTTACCCGGTGTGTAACTCAGAGAATGGCTTGTCATTGTGGTGACTTTTTTTTTTTTTTTCTTTAATGAACATGAGTGTGTTAAATTTGAATAACTACATTAATGTGACATTATTGCTGAAATTTACACACATAGACTGAGTCAATTTGGAATAATGATTCCCACAACACTCATAACTTGTTCCTTTTTCTCACACGAGCTGTACTGTTTTCTGTTACCCTCATTAAGCTTTTTTGCCTTTTTGAAGACAGAATATTGCTTCTCTGGTTGAATCAGTGCCTTTCTTAGATACAGGTTTGGATTTTACTAAGTTCGCAATCATGTCATAATTTCCTCAGCAGTAGTTTAATGTCAGGGAAATAAATACAGTGGGAAAATTCAGAAATATCTCTTTCCTCCAACATGATTTTAGCTCAGCTGAGGGCAGCATCAGGGACTGAAATTGTGCGGAAGTTCTGGCCAAGATCAGTCATCAGGCTTTAATGGAGGCCAAGCAGAATTTTTTTTATTTATTTTTTTTTATTTATTGCCAGGGCATGTTTTAACTTGACATTATAAAACATCTCTCCTATAGGTATCTCACAGCTCTAGAGTGTTAGGCTGTTGCAACATGTTCCAGTAACTGGATTTCTGCTGGCACAGTGACATTATTTTCTTAGGTGAGATCAATTAACACAACATGCAAATGCTCCAGATTTAATTTAGTTGAATCTAAATGAACAGTTACGCCAGATTATCTGTGTTGGCAAGGGGGTATGAGTCTTTTCCTGAGAAAAGCTCTATTGGAAATCTTTTCAGCCAGAGTCACTATAAAATTTTTGAAATAAGAGTTTAAGTCTATAGCTTGCTTGAGAGAAAACAGCAGATTGGGGAAGATAGGTATTGGCATATCCAAAACTTATGTTCAGAACAATGTGAACTCTTTGGAAATACGATTTAATCAGAACAAAGCGAGTGACTGCAGGGACAGCAGCTTCTTTTGTTGGAGTAAGTTTAATATGTGCTTTTACTTACTTTTGTAAAATAAAGCAAAGAAAAATGCTTTAAGTTCAAGAAAGGTGGTTTATTACTACTCTTGGAAGCTTTGCTTCCTTTTTTTCATAAATAAGCATCTTTCTAATTGGCCAAGGACAGAGTGTTGCTTTGTAATAAGAACATTAAAGTCGGGCCCTACAAGGCAAAAGATCCTTTGGTGCTATTATTAGCAAGTCTTTTAGCCAGTGGTAGAGAGGAGGATGGTCATGCAGTCATCAGATGTCCACAGGTGAATTGTTACAGTGGATACCCACAAACCTGGTGTCAACTGTGTAATTTAGCCCTACGCCCTGCAGTATTTAGGCTTCTCTTCCCCTTCAAGGCGGCATTTCCACAGGCTTCTTTGCAGATCAGCAAGCAAAGAATTTTCTTGTTTTCCTGTTTAAATAAGGCAATTTTCATTGTTCTGTTTTTTTGGTTTTTTTTTTTTTTTTTTTTTTTTGGGTTTTTTTATTTTTACAAGTCCTCTAAGTTTGTTTTTTTTTTTTTTTGGGGTTTTTTAATATCTACAGATCCTCTAAGTTTGTATTTATGTACTTGAAGTGAAAGTTTGCTAAATTAATCATATGTTTTGCTAATTCATCTGGTATTCAGCTTGGCTGAGATCTAGCAAAAACCATATAGTGCTTCTTGTTTCACAGTGTGTATTTGGAGCTATCTATGTGCATAGATTAATGAAAAATAATCTAATGCATAGGTGAATAACGTATTTCACATGTCAAAAACAAAGAAAAGGTGCTTTATCAAGCATCCTCAAAGTAAATTAATTCTTGTGCTAAAACATTTTATCCTAAGAGTAATTTTCTTTTAATAATTTACAGAAGAGACTCATTTGAAAGTTCTCTCACCTTAATGACTGCTTTTGGTAGCACAAAGCTCCAGTGTCATCAGCATTCTGCACCTAAACCTGCCATCTGCTGAGGAGCTGCCAGGTACATTAACTCCTATCAACTTAACAGAGATTTGTTTTAAGAGAAGCTGCCTTCTTCATAAGAAGTTCAAATTGAGCCTTGACACTTAATCTAAATACTGGCGCTGGAGGGATTTTCCTGGAGGTAATTTTGAGTGATTATTAGTTGATTAAAGTAGTTCTCTGTGTCAGTTTCAATCACGAATTGGCCTTCTATGTGCCAGAGACGAGGGTTTATCATGGTGATGGACATTGGTGTGCAACTGAGTGTTTTTCACATAAATTGGAAAGAGCAGTTGGGTAATCCCCTTTTGCAGGCTGTGGCAAATCCCACGGAGTAGCTCTGTAAACATGTCCATCTAATGCAGTAGCACAAAGCAGCTAAAAGTTAAATACCTTTTTCACCTCCCGTTTTCTTAAGGTAGGCTTCCTTGTGTGTCAAATTTGTTGTGTATGACAGAAGTTCATTTAAAAATAAATCGGCGTTCTCAGGTAATGAAATTTTAAATATGTCAGAAATGTAATATGACTGAATTGGATATTCATCTTATTGACTATAAACAGAAGAGCTGATTGCAGCAAATACTTAATTATTTTGGGTTGTTTTGTACTGAAATCAGAAGTATATATAATTTTTAAGCCTATAATCACAGCAATGGTGAGCTCTTATATCATGTTCCAAGTACATTATTGTTGGATTTGTAGTAAAAGACAGGTCTGCCTGTGGTTTTCTGCCAGCTTTGCAAGAAGGTACTCAGTTCACAGGTACATATAATTTTTCTGTCCTCATTGTACCTTTGTAAAATTAGTAAGATTATGATGAAATAACTAATTTAAATAAAATAAGAATTTCATTTACAAATCATGTTTGAAAATTGTTTTTAGATTTCGGGTTTAGCATGAAGTAGGAATTCTAGTTTCCAGAAGTTTCTCTTCAGGATTTTTTTTGTGATCAATTGCTGTTAACTTAGAATACAGAAAAGTGACCACATGATAATCACATTTCCATCTGCATTAACTTCATCAAAACTCTTACTTGACAGCTCTTGTTTAGCTAGATCTGTTGAGAATTGCACATAATTTGGAATGGCTAATTTGGATAATTCATGAATTTGCCTCCTTTTAATCTTGAGGAGCTGTTATTTGGAAAGGCATATGTCAGAGAAGATTTCTTTAGGATTTAATGGCACAGATCTACAGCTTGCAAAAGCTGCAGCTGAAGAGGCTGCTGGGGCTGTCATGTCACTCAGAGGAGATCTGGCATGGGAAGGGGTCTTGTCCATGAATCCTTGTGCAAGGAAAGGGGCCCATAGGGCTTCCTGAGGCCAACCATCTGGCACGTTGATGCTGGACTTGAGTACATAAACCTGTTCCATGGTGTAGAGAAGGAAGTTTCTGGAAAAACAGTGATGTCTACTGCCTTCTTCTGGAATTTCCTGTTTTCTCGCTCATTTGAGGTTGCAGTTTATATTTTTATTTTCACAGATATGTGCAAATTCTGATGTGCATTGTACAGAATCAGGAAAGACAGTCACCCGTCCTACTCATAAAATCTTCCTTCAGGGAAGCCTTGACTTTGTATTATTCAAGTTATCTTTAAATAGGCCAACATTAATGCAGTATTTCTAAGCCCATATTTTCCTCAATTTTTTGATTTTGTCTTTCTTCAAATTCTTCTTTGGTAATTTTTCTTCAGGTTCTGTAAATTCCAGGTTAGATTGATTACGCCAGAGATACATAATTAAGATTCTGCTTATCCTACTAGGGTGGAAAAGAAAATAATTTAGTTTTTCCACTTTCCTTCTTGACTAATGTAAAATTCATTTTTTACATAGTATTAAAGGCCACATTAATTTTTCTTTTTCTATCTCTCTTCTTTGTACATTTTGTCATTTGTGCTTACTGTGGCTCTGAAGACTTTTTTAACCTGAAGTTCCATGGAAGTGAGAAGCAGGAATATGATTCAGATTTTTACATTTGTGTCAGATAAATATTAGGTATTCAGTAAATTTTGGTTTTATATTTTCATATTTTCCATTTAATGTATTTCTACAAGAATGATATTGTCTAATTTTGATAGCGGGAGATGAAAGGCCAAAATGCCTCTGCTGAAAGTTTCAGAAGTAACATTCCTGTTTTTATAATTGAACCTTTTTATGTGTTGCTGAGCTATTACCAAGTAGTAGCTGATATGGGGAGGGAGAGGCTTAAGTGGGTGTAAAAACTTTTATCAGGTGTTTTTATTTTTTGATAGATTTCTGTACATTAATTTCTAAAAATAGACAAACAAGATTCATGGTGTTTAAGAAGGTTCTTTATGTGATAAATTGTACTCCAGCTCGTATTGTGGACCTGAACCTTCTACTGACTTAACTTTCAACTGAGTATTGAGGAATTAGATATCCCCAATGAAGTTAAAAAGAATAATTTATTTAAAAAAGATGCAAATGTACTATCCCTTCTGAAATGAAGGTAATACTAGCTACTTCAGAAAATTCCTTTGTATATAATGACCATTACATGTCTTAAGGAAACGGAAGGAAATTTGGGGCACAGACACACTTTAACAGATTAAACCATAAATTTTTATGTATATGCACTCCTTTACTTCCTATCCTCTGCAGGATCCCTGCACTGAGTTCAAATGCAGTGCTGTGAAGGAATAGTGTTGTGTGGCTATGTTTTTTTGTTTGTTTGTTTGTTTTAATTTTATTGTTCTTTTAGTTAAATAGTGTCTGTTTGTGAAAGAAGTGAGTATTCTTTTGCAAGAATTGGCCTTCTTTGTTGGCAAATGGTGATGGAGACACAGAGAGACATATTTTAAGGGAGACTGATCCAGGGTGGTCCCTTTGAAGCAGCTGGTGCTGGTTCTGTTTCATGCCAGCTTTGTGGTTACTGACCACTGAAGGATGCCATAGTCATTCTGAATCTTTGAACTGATGATTATCTGAAATAGGATTAGGAAGGGAAGGGTCAAATTGAAAACTGCATCAATTCAAGTAGCTTTATTCTTCAAATAAGACAAATGAAGCACGAGGTTGTGTTGTGTGTGAGAGTAATATTTATCGTTCCTGCTCTTCGTTCTGGTGGTGTTGCTTTTCCCTCGGAATGGTAATTTGTGGCTGCTGCATGACCACACTTGGCAGTGTCATGTGGAGAGGAGAATTGGATACAGCTTTCTGGTCAGGCATGTAGGGGATTTCAAAATTGCCTTGAAAATTCAACCAAATTGAATAAGTGGTTGTGTTGGTTAGACAAATAACAGTGAAGCTGCTAAAATAAATCAGATCTTTTTTATCTTGCCCACACTACTGTGACACCTTTTAGGCTAAAGAGAGTAATTGCTATTCAGTTGGTCTGGAATGGTTACAGTTGTGAAACAATACAGGTGGTTCTTCAGTTTGTTCCCTAAGCCAGTATTGTACTTGGAGATGTGCTTTACTGCTTGTATCACTCAAGTGGCGTGCAAGTGAAGAGGAATGTAATTGATGCAGCAAGGATACACTTTCAAACACAGCTATATATTTTTTCCTTAACAATAAATAAATGAAAAAGGAAATTATGATTTTCTTTTGCAATGCATCACTCTCTTTAGCATTATAAGCTTATTTTCAGGTATTCTTCTGAATGGGCAGGTTTTTTCAGCAAAACAATCTACTGGGAATTTACTCAATTCAGATAAATCTCTAGGCAGCAGGTTTTTGAGACTTTATTTAAAATAAAACTTTAATGATTTTTCCCCCCAGGATCTTAAAAGGTTTGATATGATTCACTTTTATTTACTAGCCTTATATTTAGATGTTTTCATTGATTGCATTCTGAACTATAGTAGTTTATCACAAGAATATCCTGTTCTCAACACAAGATAATCTTTTGTATTGCTCTCCTGGCTTGCCAATATGTGTATATTTTGAAAATGTTTCCATACAGAATATCTCCTGGTATTTATATGTTTTAAGATAGAAATCCCAAGCTGTTGACCAGAGGAAGAGTAAATGCCTAACATGTTCTGTTCTTGCAATCTGATGTTGTGACCACCTTGCTCTACTTCTCCCCACACCCACCCAGGCTCTGAAGAAATCTGCAGAAATAATTACATAGATTAATCTTTCAAAGACCAAGACTGGTTCTTGGATATATTAATTGCACCTTGTTAGAATTTAGTTGGTTTATTTTTGCACTAACATAATATTAGAACATTGTATCATGAATGTGGTATTGATTGAATCTCTTGCATAGTTTGGGACATTTGTCCACTCCACTGATAGGATTTGCTTTTTTATTTTTTAAATAAAATTAAAAAAACCCCAACAAAACAGAAACCTCCAACTGATCCAAACTCCAAAGACAATGATTTTTCATGTATCTTTCTGTATAATGCTTAGATTTTCAGACCTCATGGAATTAATAAGTAATTTGTCCTTTTTGTCTTTACTCATTCTTTCAGCTGAAGATACATAAAAGATACCATGGATACTAAGTTTTTGGTAGGATAAGAGGAAATGGAATGAAGCAGTGCCAAGGCAGGTTCACATTGCACATTGGGAAAAAGCCTTCCACCCAGAGAGTGATCGATCACTGGAATGGAGTCTCCAGGGAAAAGTGGTCATGCCTTCAAACTTCCCAGAGTTCAACCATATGGTAGTCATCTGGTTTAGTTTTAGGTAGGCCTGTGAGGATCAATGAGTTAGACTTGATGGTTGTGATGGGTCCCTTTCAACTTCAGATATTCTATGGTTCCAGCTTGCATAGAAATGGAGAGTGACAGTGGTCATTAACATTCTTCTAAGGAGAAAATTGCAGTACTTAGCATATTCTAATACAACACTTGTAAACTGAGAACCTAAATACACATGAAGCATCATAGATTTTTGATAAAAAAAGAGATAAGTATGCTGAAGGTTTGTAACAAAAAAGAAATTATAGATTTCGTGTAGTAATTTTATTTAGCTGCAAACCAATGTTTTAGTCAACAAAAACTGTTCAATATTAGCTTTTCTATAAGGAGACAAGTATAAAGCACAAATGTAAAATAGCTAAATGAAGTATTTTCAATGAATGCTTCTTACTTTGTTCATTTAATCTGAAGAGAATATTTTAGGCATTTTAATTTAAACTGATCTAGCTGCTCAGAGAAATATTTTGACAGAAATTCTATTCATGGATGTTTATCATTTTCATTGTAGAACATCTGTCTGCCTTAAATCTACTGAATTTGCTGGTGAAAATGTCATTGCAAATGGATTCTTGTAAGTGGCTGAGATACCTGTAATTACTGTATCCAGCTTTGATATAAATTCGTTATGTATTCCTTGTAATGCTCAGTAACGTGATTTAGTAAAATGAACCAGTGTCTAAAAGCAGGATTGAAAGTACATTTTACTCCATTTCCAAAATATTTTATTCTGTAGTTGTCTTTAATGAGAATCATTTCTCTGTGATAAGTCCTTCATAAAACCAGCATAGGAGCAGAATCAAAATAATTTTGAAAAGCAGGATGGGTTTCAGTTATATAAATTTTAAATTCTGAATATCAACCATACTGCTATATACTGGAAATGTGTTCTGCAGCTCACAGGATACCTGAGGTTTTAAGGCTCTCTCAACCCCACCTCAGTCAGGTATTTATACAGATTGATGAGATCTCCCTTAGCCTTCTCTTCTCAATTTCCTTTGTTCATTTGTGGCCACTTTTCTTACAGTTAAATTTTGGTACCTTATGATACCATATATTTGGTATATGGAGATTTTTGGGGGTTAGTTTTGGAAACTTTCTTATGGGATATATAATGGAAGTTTAAATCCTGGATTGACAGATAACAGCATCTTCAGGTTCCTTTAAACATAGATCAGTGAATAGTAACAATATGAATAAAAATACTAAAATTTTTCTAACTGAAAAAAGAAAAAAAAAGTGAAGGAGCTGTCAGAGGTTGAGCTTTAATCCTGTAAGTCACTTCAATAACACTTTTTATTATATGAATGATTCTGAATAATGCTGAATGAACCATGTGATGGGCCCCTTCTACATTACAAATCCAGATTTGTCCATTTCCCATTGAGGACCATTGGATCACTCTCTATGTGAGCTAGAAAAAGTTGAAGTGAAAAATTAGGATCAATGCCTAAGAGAAAGATTTCTTAACAGTTATTTTTGAAATGATCGAGTGCAATTCATATTTGAACTACCTCTTCATCAGAAGCCCACTCTCCCAAACTTAGAATTCATGCATACAGAAGGCAAAAGCAATAATAAAATGCTTTTGCATCCGTGCAAAAGGATGTGTATCTACCTTCACTGCCAAGAGCACCAGGAATAGTTTAAAGGTCCCATCTTTAAAAATACTGACAGATGTTGGGGAGTGAAAGGGAAAAAACGTGCATTGTGCATGATGTTGTTAAAAATTCCTTGAAAAAGGAATTGCAGAGGCTAAATAGGAACTCTGTAGTGCCTGAGAGATTTTATTCTTGCTTCTGTTTTGGCTTCACTGGAGCTTCATTGGAAGAGTCTTAAAACTTCAGCTAGTGTGCTCAGGCATGATGACGCCTCAGCCTTTTTGTAGGCATTGAAATTAGTCCTGCAGAAATGTATGAATATAGTTCTTGTCTTAGAGATTCTGTCAGCAAGCAAAATTGTAATTATAACTGTGTACTGCAGCAAGTATATTATGAATCTCTAGATGAAGCAAAATGCACGCTGGCTCATATTTTAATTTTATGCACTTTTGTAGTACTGCTTTGCTTCCTTGTACAGATTGATAGGATTTGTACACCTGCAAACTCTAACAGGTTTTTCAGTAGTCAGGACTTGGTTCGTTGGTTTGTTTGGGTTGGTTTTTTTTAATTGTTTGTTTGTTTGTTTTTGCAAATAAATTTTCACTCACTCATTTGATCATTTTCCCAGGGATGTTTGTACATCACAACAACTGATTGGAGTTGTTGCTGCCGAGAGAGACTCATGATCAAATACCTCTGAGAGCTGGCTTCACATGACATCTAAGCTGACTGTCAGTTGTATTGGATTCACTGCCCTGATGAAGAGTAACTGATTTATTCATAAGCTGCAGTATGTTTGTCATATTTCCTCTGCACTCACTGATCTGGTGGAATTTAAGACCAGTGTAGCTTCAATTCTTACTAATTGGTTTCTCTTAATATGCCTTTTATTTATTTCTTGCATAGCTCTCCTCAGATCCGGAATATGAAGCAATATTTTGAAATCTCAGGACTTTTTATGGGTTGGAAAGAAATACCTTTAAAAAGTTGGTTTTGAGTAACCCAAAGCAAAGCACCTTTACTTTCCAAATCTTTTAACTTTGGTGTTAATTATGTTCACAACTTTAAAACTTTTGGGCAAGTATAATCACAAAAATATGACCCAGAAAACCTGCAAGTAAGTACAAAAAAAAAAAAAAAAAAAAAATAAAAAAAAAAAAAAAATAAAAAAAAAATCCCCAAACACTACCTNAAAAAAAAAATTAAATAATAGACCAGTCAATTGGGTGCCAGTGTAAATTTAATCATACTTCCTAGTTCTTAATATCATGTGCTTTTTTATTGTTCAAGCATGGTGTTCCTTTCACAGAGTACTGTAACACACACTGGAGAAATGGGGAATGTCCAGGCCTGGTGTGCAGTAGCCACATTACCTGTCACTCTCGTATCTTAAGGGGGTTTTTTACTTTATTTGTTTGCTTGGTTGGTTTTTGGTTTGGCTTATTTCCTTGTTTGGTGTTTTTTGCTGCTTGTTCTTTTCTGGTCTTCATCCCATCCTGGTCCTGGAGCTGTCATGCTGAGATTTTATGCTTTCCAAAATCTATATCACTGCTGAATGCCTGTGTATGATTTTTGTACCCAGCTGTGGTGAACTCATGTCCTATTAAAATGTAGAAGAAAGGTGAGAGTTCCTTGCTTAGGCAAGCCCTTAAAAAAAGGGTATACAAAAAGAAATGCCTTTTTGCAGTAATTAAAAACATTTTAGCTGAGTGGAGGGTTTTGATGGCTTGTTTTTTGTTGGAGGTTTTTTTGTTTTCTCTTTTTAATTTTCTTTTGTTATTTTATTTGACCTTCCCTGTCAAATTTATCTTGCTTCATGACTCTGTTTCAGTGTAACAGTTCTAAATTAAATGTAACTTTTGAGAGAGATTTAGATTCCATATATTCTGTGAATCAGTTCTTGTTTTCCAAATTCTTTCTGTTTTCTGTGCAAGGCTAAGCTCATTTTTCACAAAAAACTTAACAAGAAAAATATGAAGGATTTTTTGATTGATACTGGATATTTTTTGAGTGACTGACTGCCAGAGAGAAAAGGGAGATAAATCTATTTTGGACATCTCAAGCATGAACATATAGCCTTAATAGTATAGTAGGAAACGTTTATAGAATTAGATATATTCAAGATATAACCCATAATACGGTCCAGTTCTAGTGATATCTGACAGAAGTTTGAAGCAAGGAGACTGAAGTGATCCTCAGCTGGAACAGAAATAGAAGAAAAAGTGCTTACGCTGTGAGGAATTCCTACAAATATAGTCTCTGTCCTCAGAGAAGGGAAAAATACTCTCTTAATAACTAACAACAGAAAAAGTTTTCTTCATGACTGTGGTTTAGCCTTTCACCTTTGGCATTGTCTGAAATAGTATCATTCTTTCATTTAGTGTGCTAATTACATGTTCAGCTTCTGAACTATTCCAACACTTATAGTTTTTGCCCTAAAACTTCAACCTAACCAATTTCTCCTCATCCTGTATTTGTGTGGGTGGTGATTAATATTCCTGTCTTATGGGATCATCTTAACAGGACCTTTCTCCACTGTGTCAATTTAATTTTGAATTTAATCTTTTCCTCTGATGTGCTTTCTGTCCCTTCATTCTTAATTAATCTGCCAGTTTATGCTGCATTCTATCATCCAGTTGTTAATGAAACTAATGAAAAATATTGGACAGAGAACACATCCCTGTACAGCCTGTTAATACATATTTCTCATTTGGAGAAATCACTGACAGTTACAGCTTGGTCAGTTTTCTCATAACTTAAGCATTATTCTCCTAGAAGTTTCACTTAGAGTATTTTTTACAAAATTTGAAGGGGAAAAATAATGTAAAATTGTGTCAAATGGCTTTGAGAGTTAGTGTATGCTTTTCTTCTCTCCATAAGGCCCTTTACGTTGCCAAAAGAGGACTTGAGGTCTTTTTACATGACTGTTTTTGACACTTTCATGTTGGGACTTTTTCATCTTCTGATACATTTTAGGTACAAAGCTTAATTATTTGGTATTTTTTCCTGCAAATTGACATTAAACTACAATTAAACTAAACTACATCCACAATTTCCCACAGTTTCCTCAGTCCTAGTTTTTTTAGGCAGGCTTTGTGTTGGCCCTTTCCTAGTTTTCTTACAATTTAGCTGCCCTCATTGAATTCTCAAAGAAAACACAACTCAGACTGCTGGATTGTTTGGGGCTTTTTTGTTTGTTTTGTTATTTTGTTTGGTTGGGTTTTTCAACTCCTCCAGACCTTTGCTGTCAGCAGGCAGCAAATAATCTTGGGAGGTTTGTACCTAAGAGTGTTGCATAGGGGTCAAATCCATCCTGATTCCAGTATTTTTTCCCAATTGTTATTGTTTAAACTATTATTTATGGACGTAATAGTGAAGAACTGAAATGAAACTGCAGATGTCTGTTTCCCTGTAATGTTTAGACAAACAAATTGTTGAGATAAGGAGAGCTAATGGACTATAAGCAAGTTTGTTTAGTGGAAAAGCTCAGCTCAACTGCTTCCATATTTTTTCTGCACATGAAGGACTGTTTTGTTGTGTTCTTGTTAAGGGTTTCTCAGATTAAGTCGCAGACATGGGCTTGTTGTAGTGTTAGAAATATTACTAATTATATTTTCACTGTACAAATATTCTCTCCATACAGAGTGAGGCTGATTGAAACTTATTTGTGGCTCCTATGTGATGGCAGTGCAAATCACTACGGAGAACTCCCCACAGGTTTATTTCTTTCCTTTCAAGGAAAGACTGCTTTTGTTGTTGGTGCAGGGATGTGCTAGTGATCCTCTAGGGCCAAGGGGTGTCTTGGCTCAGATTCAGGATCCTTTACAAGTGTCGAGGGCTCAGAACAAGGGATATGAGCCTTGAAGAGACTAGTACCAATATGTAAACTGCTCTAAATCCCCCTGCAGTTCACACTTGTAGGGTTTTGCTGTGCCTGGACTGGCTGCCTTAGCTGGAGAAGAGTCCTTGCTTCAGACAAGCGCCTGTGTCAAAAATGCCGGTCCCATTGTAGACTTCAGAGTCTGCACCAAGTGCTTTGGGGACAAGTTCTTGTGTTTTCAAAGTCCTCATTTGAATGCCCCACTGTAAAAAGGATGTGTGAAATTGGGGTTCTTTCCAGTTGTTATTTTTCCCCTGTGAATTACATCAATTATTGAAGAAAATGAGCATAGTATTTATTTAAATGGGGAGATTAATTCAGTGTCTGGTTTCGTAAGTCTTTGCATTTTTTCCTGATCTGTTCTCTTTTTCAAGACTGGTTTTCTTAGTTTTTGTAAGAAACAAGAATATATTTGTGCCTAGTATTTAAATTTTTCCTTGCTGAGCAAATTTGCAAGAAGCAGTTCAGTTTCTTGCAAGGTGGTGCAAGATGAGGTATTAAGGTGAGTCAAAACTCCATGACTGGTGCATTTTGTTATGTAAACTGCACAAATTGCATGAATACAGGAACAAACCATTGAGTAAAGTCAGGAAGAACGTGGGCAACTTCAGCAAGCATTTGAGTATTTTCTACTCCAAATATTAGCTGAATTTATAAATTTTCTCTTGAAACAGATGCAGTCTACTGCTCCCTAAACATGGTGACAGGTTAAACATTGTCTATGCTGAAAGTGTCCTTTGAACATCTTGTTTCTGTTCCAGAAAACATGTATGAATACAGAAGACCTGAAAATTATTAAAAAATCCTTCATAAGGATCAAAAAGAAAAAAAAAAAAGAAAAAAAAAAAAGAAGTGATACTTTAAAATCTGCCTTGTACTGAGAGGAGTACAAAATTCTGCATTTCGATGCAGTTCCTTCAAATAAAACAATAGATATTGAAACCACCATTATTAATCCTAAATATCTACTTTCTTCTATTAGTTGTAATCTTGGGTGATGCATTACTTAATAGCAGAAAATAGCAAACCTGAGTAATATTAAACCTTGATTATGAACATGCCTTTCATTTTCCTGTGACAAGTGGCACACATGAACACGTGTGTATAATTTTTATAAATAAAAATTGTTTTATGCAAAAATATGGATGTAAGTGTTCTTTCTCTTCATGTCTTAAACTTTGCTAAGCTAAAAAAAAGACTGAGATACTGCATGCAATTTGATGAATAATATTATTTGATTGTAATATATTATAAATTCTGGAAAGCTTACCAACACCTTTCTGTATTTTATTACAGGGAACTCAATTTTGCCCATGTAACTTTATCTTACAGTTCTGTTTAGAAAATTTCCACTTTCTTATTTGCATGTGTACGTTCTCTGCTTCCTTTTCTACACCTTAATGGGCGTGAACATTTCTCAGTGAGATGCTCTCCTTAAAACTATGACAGTACTGCATGCTGCCCATTGAGAAATCCTCCTCCACAAATTGAAATGAAGGAAACTAGGAAATTGTGGTAAATTATAATTACATTGTAATTAAGAATAGGGCTGAAAAATAAGATTTTTTTTCTGATGTAGGACCAACTAAGTATTCCTTAGAGGCACTAAGTTATTAACATGCTAATGAATTTTTTTTTTTAATTCTGACCAAGTTCTAGCCAGCATGAAAATTGCAAGCATTGACATTCAAAAGAGTTTTTGAATTGCTAAGTGGAAAATTGAAGAGAAATTGATGTTTTACAGTAGAGTGGATCTTTGATTAAATGTTACATGTAATCACCAGTTTTCCCAAAAAGGTGTGGGGTGTAGCACACTTCAGGAAATATTGTGCTAATACAAATTTTATACTCCTTATGTGAATGTGTTTTATGGGAACATGGGTAATATTGTACTTTGTGGATCACTATTCCTGCTTTAATATCACTTCATGTTCTCTCAAAAAAAGGAAGAACTGTGAATAATTGAAGAAAGAGGAACAATGCAACCCAGACTTATGTCTCAAGTAATCATATAATTCATATAATTTTCAGTAAAATAGCAGGGAATTTGGATGAAAGAACCAAACAAACTCTTGGTTGCAGGAAAGCTCATGTCCCATCGTGTCCCATCACTGTACTGTGATGTACAGTATAATGGCTTCAGGATTATATTGTGATATACAGTTAAATACTCCCAGACTTTCTCCTACTTTTATAGCTTGCTTTTGTAACAGATTTAATATGATTTCATTTGAATTAAGGATTTGAGAGAAGAATCAAACAAAAAGTTCCTTGCTTTTTTATTGGATGGTAAATAATTACCAGAAATGCCTTCTAAAAGGGCAGAAAAGGGCCCCTTGCTTGCCGTGATCCTTAAATCTACAATGCCAAGGCAGAGGATGAAATATCTGTCTTTGAAACTTCCTGCTAGAATACTCCTTGTTATCACGAAGATGCATAAAATGACTGTTCTGATTGCTGTTGTTGACATAGAAGAGTTGATGTTTACTAAGGTATGTTGGATGTCTTTAACATCTGAACAATATGACTTAAAATTATTTTGTTTCTTTTTGGCAGCCAGTAGTGTGGATTTAATATGTTTTAAATCAAATTGCTGGATTCAGAGCAAGTTCATTAAGGACTTTGATAATGAAATATTAGAACAAGCGAATTGCGTTTCAACATGAATTAAGTCTAGCACAAGTTTAACAAGGTTCGTGAACTGGACTGAATTTATTAGGCTTTCCTTATCTTCTCTTTTGTGTTATTAATTGAAAGAATATGCAAATCAAATGAAAACTCTGAGGATATGAACCCATAGAAATTAAAGATAAATACATGGTGGACCCTGAAGTCCTGAGCTGCAATTTCTGAAGAGGGTTGATGTTCACCAGCTCTGGGCTTTTTCCCCGTGATCTGGTTGGAGTTTTTCACACATCCAGTAAAATATTGATGAATTCTAGGTGAAGAATTACATAAACTTTTGGAGATGGCGAGATGTTGAAAAAGTGTCTTTGTTCCTCAGTGACTGCCTATTGTGTGTCTTTGTTCCTCAGTCATTTCTGTCATAAAAAAGCAAGAGTTAGGAAGCTGGCATGTCAGACTATCCAGTTGTTGTTGTTGTAAATCCAGGTCCCTCTCTTCTCACCCTTTCCCAGGAGATTTGGGCTTTATGCCTTTGCTGGGAAACATGCATGTCATCCCCTTCTGTCAAGTAACAGTATTTGAAACAGTCTCTCTAGGAGTGAGCAGAGATGCTATTTTTGTACAAGATCATGCTAAATTCAGTGGTATTATTGATTTATGCAGAGTTCAGACAACACACACTGGAAATACTGCGTACAAATACAATTAAGATGAGCCTAATTCAACTTCTTTACTAGAGTACAAACAATAACCATGCATTTATAAAAGTAACTTTATTTCTATTGAAGGCTTAAAGTAATTCGGGTTGGGGAAGCTCCTGATGGTGTTGATATTGCTAGGATATACTCCGAGCATGTGTGGGAGTGTGTGTTGGTCTCTGGTAGGTGACATTGGCAGCACTGCAAGCGGAGTTCAGCGCACCATGGAAATGATGGAGAGGTCAGGGAATGATTCATCCATGCTCAGCTCTGCCAGGGGTGGCAGGGGTGCCTGGTGGGAAGGACTGACCCGCATGGGCACCACAGATCGCTGTTCCCGTCGTGTAGCTGGGCGCTGCTGTGTTCCAGCAGGAGCTTTGGTTACTTGCTCTGCGCACTGGTTTTAGTTTCCAGAGTTAGGATTGTTGTTTTCAAAGGTCTGCCTGAGCTAAGAAAATCCTGATCTTAACTTTGGTTCCCGTGCAGGCCACTCAGGTTTTCTACGTTCTCTGTGCTTGCTGAGACAAACACAGTTGTCCCTCAGCTGGGTTAAAGAAACGTCGTAAAAATTCAGTCCATCCCAAACATGATACAATATTTTCCTGAATTTAACCAGTGAAACAAAATCCAGGGAAAGAGTCTAGAAGAAATAAATAAACAAACTAGTTTTTAAATTTTGAACAAAAGTTCTCACAGAAAAGCATTTCCTCCCAAGTACCTCTCCTCAATCTATTACTCAAATGCAACTAATTTCTCACTCGTTGGGTAGTTCTTAAATGTGTGGAAAGATACATCTATCTGGAGCCTGCAAAATCTGTCCCACAGTGTTTTGGTTGTAACATTCAGCTGTTTTGGAAAATATTACAAGTTCAAAGCATAAAAAAAAATATTGGCTAATTAATTTAGTAATTTAAAGAACAAAGAATACTTCCAGCAATGCAGAAGACTGTACTTAGCACGTAATAGAGTAGCAATACATGGATTTCAAGTGTCTTTAGCAGATTTAGAAGATGCATTGTATTGTGTGAATATATTTGGATAAATGTCTTTATCTGATAATTTCACATTTATAATGACTGTACTTCATGCCACAAAATGGCCAACGGTGCCATGATGTTTTTTAAAACTCCGTGTGACTGCTGAAAATATTTGCATGTTTCCTTTATCTAATGATGTTTTTATGATGGAATAGTACTTTAATTATTATACAGTGATTGCTTATTTTAGAAATTGCAGAACTACACATATAAGTTAGGCTAAAACAATCAACAGAGTATACTAATTGCATGTATATATAGGTATATATATACTTATCTATCTCTATTATCTCTCTATCTCTCCACCTTTCTATTTTTTTTTCTTTTTCTTCGCTGCTGAGCTATTAGTAGAGTGGGTTCTTGTTCCATATTGTGAAAACAGGAAGCTCTTTTGTACATGCTCAGAAACGTGACTGTTTATGGAAGTAAGTAACATTAGCAAGTGGCTTCCTTCAGGTCGTCTGTTTCGTTCATTACTCCTGCAAATTAGTGGAACCCAAAAGTTCATATCTGAAGGACGACCTTTGCAAAGTCAGCATGAACTGAGAGGAAAGCTCAGAGTTGGTATAGCTTGGTTCCATTATGTTGCTTTTTGCCAGAATTTACCATGTTTGATTGTACGTTTTGTCAAGGTTGCTGGTTTTTATCTCTGTGGTGAACAGAAAGCTCCTGCAGGCAGAATAAAAGGCTCTTGGGGCATCATTTGGTCAGCTCATCCCACTGTTAAAACAATGCTCTCTCAGGAGAAGAAAATCTGATGCTACCTTGACAATTGTGAGAAAATGTTGTGCTACTCTGAAACTTACTCGTACCTTGGGTGTTGGATACCCTCTTTCATTTCATATTTCACCACCAGAACACTTGTGCTTTTAGTCAGCTTGCCCTCAGAGGAGACCCATCCACCTTCTGGTATCTCTCTTGATGGTTCACGTGGTGACAGCAGGAAGAGTGGTAGCTGCCTTGTTTCCTACCATAACACCTATTAGTAGGTGACTGTGATACTTGGTTGTAATCAAGCATGCATCAGGTGGCCATCACATGGCATTCATGTCTCCAGCACATGGCAATCACATGGCAAACGTGTTAGCCACACACCTGCCACATCATTCACATGCCAGTCGTGTTCCTGGCTCATGACATTAGCATGTCCATCATCTGGCAGTCATGAGCCTGACACTTTTGTACAGAATAAAATTTGAAATGTAGTGACTTGGTGTTGCTTGGGCTGTAGGGCTCAGAGGCTATTGCTCATCTTTCTCATTAACATTTAAGTTTGTACAAGGAAATTTGAAAAAACGTTATCACTTTGTTTGATTAATTCTTAAATAAATGAAGGCCCCTGCAGAAATGCTTGATATAAGAAGCATCCAGTATAGATGATCACTGCTTTGGTTTGTGTATGAATTCTCCTTGTGATGAAAGTTTCAGAATTTGCTGAAGCAGCAAAAAATCGGTAATATGGAATGAAGTTCAGTCAATGAAGACTGATAAGTGTAGTGATCAATAAGTGAGTGATTTGTGAAAAGCAGTTGATGACAGTGAGTGCGTGTTGGTTCCAGATGTGTTTGCTGTAGGAGCAAGGCATGCTGAGGTGGATAACACTGCTATACTGCAAGGTAAGCCATTCCCATTTTCTTCCTGACAGTTAAAGTTGATTGCAAATGGCATTATTTGGCTTGGATTTAAATAGTGCTAAGTAAAATAACGATGATTTTGTCTAAACTAGGGAATTGAGGGATAGGATGCAGTAGTCCCTTGTGTGCAGTGGCTTAGGGCAAGGTCACTTGTTCAGTTGTTTGGTTTTAGGCTGTGGTTTTGATGGCTTTGCTTACATGCAGTGTTCACTTTTCATATGCCTCTGTGACAAACAAAATGAAAATATGACAAGGATTTCAAATGAATTGTTATTAAAAAGAAGCAAAAGAATGTGAATTGAGAGATGAATTTTTTTAACTTGGTTGCCCATAATTCAATAGTTTTTCTTCTGTCAGAGAAACTTTTCAGGGAAGGAACAGTACAAAGATTTACAATTGAAGTAGTAATTTGACATTGTTTGGATGTTATTAGCTTACAGATCTTCTCCGATTGGTCACAATTACATTGACTATTAGTTTAATGAATTGTGAGTCATACACTCAACAATGAAGTTTTAGCTATTGTAACCTTTGTACTTTTTAATCATTAAAGGTTTCCCTTTTCTGTTTTTTGTCATATTTATTACTCGTGCTGGTAATCCCATTAAAATTCACCGAGACTGCTAGTGTGAATAGTCTGGTAGTCTGGGTCTAAATTAATAAAGGAATCTCATTTCTATTCTAGAGTACAGGTATATAAAACACTGAAAGTGCTTTAAGTGTTCTTTAACCCAAGCTGTAAAAGATACCATAAATTCAAAAAGTGACAGTTTCTATAATACATAGCAAGAACAGCAGAAATTATGGTGACTGCTGAGATGCTGAAATTACTATGAATTTCCTTTAGTTAAAAGGAAAATGGGGATCTGATTCTGCTTTTCTTGCACTGTTTTTATGCCAGTGTAATGCTACTGACTTCAGTGGCTGTCAACCTGACTTGTATCTGTGTAGAGTGTGTGTGTATATATATATTTATATTTTTATATCTTGCCATTTCAGGAAAACTGATCCAGTTAAATGTCCAGATTTTTAGTGGGAAGAGCACTATGTTGTAAAACTCTGTCAATAGCTAAAGGTCACTGCTACCAATGTATTTAACCTTTCTCTAACTTCTCTAAAAAGTACATTTAGATCAAAGTTATGTACATATCCAGTGACCTGCAGTGTTTTAGATTATGAGGTGAATTGGAGAAGGTAGTTCTGAGGAAAAAAACCACCTTGAAACACCAGGCAGTTTAATTTTTTCTCAAGTAGTCTAACCTTATTCCATAAAATTATTTTTCAAAATGAGTTAATCTTGAAAATTTCATATATATTTTATCAGTAGTCTTAAATTACTTTTACTGCTAACAAATGTTTTAATGCAAAATTAAGTCATCGTTCTGAAAAAATAAGTAGTTGAGCAAATCCCAGAGATTTTTATAAACTTGTTTAATGTATAATAGAGTTTATAAGCTGCTTCATCTGAACCAGCATGCCTGCAGGAAGAAACTTCGTAGATATTCCAAGGCTTTGAATTCTGCCATGCGTGACTTCTCAGGGCTTTTCAGCATTTTCAGCCTTACCCGACAGGCTGAGAGGCGTTGCAGATGGCCAGCAGAGCTAGAAAGATTTTACACACTCAGCAGCAGTCGTTTTTGCAGATCACAGTGGCTGAGCAAAGTGCTCAGGGTCTGCGCTGTGAGCAGTTGCTGCAGGGAAGTGCTGCCGTGAAGGTCTCCCAGAGGAACACATCAGCTATTTTACTTTCTTTTGTGTGTGTGTGGTGTTATTCCCATGCTTTCCATAACTCTTTTTCACAAATGCATCCAATCATCGGAGGGTGTTTCAGAAAGAACCATTGATGCTTTTTAATTATTGGCAATGCATGCTGTATAAAGCCCAACAAAAGAGGTAATATGGTAGTGGAATCCTGAAGGTGGTGATCCAACACAGCCTTGCATAGAAAAGATGTATAAAAATATGCAGATTTCTGCAAAACTGGGAAAATCTTTCCTATTTTAGAAGCTTTTTTTTTTTTTTTCTTTTTTTTTTGTGTTAGTAAGGCACGGTCATTGATTAATGTGTTCAGTAAGGTCCTGGACCTCTCTGATAGGCTTTAAGTTTTGGAAGATACTCCTGGACTATGCTGTGCACTCAGGAATTTCAAACATGGGCTGACTTTTAGAAGCAAAGTGTAGCAGCAGTTCCTGCTTTGGTGGGGAAGGATGGGCTTGCATTCTCTAATTTTTCCATGTCTTCCTGCATTTCCACATTTTTCTTGTGAAACTATATATTGTCCAAATTCCAGATAGGGTTATGTATTTCAGAGCTCTTGCATCAATAAACACTTAGAGAAATAATTTCAAACCCTCCTCTTACACTTATCTTAAAAGCTATTTTCATATGTGTGCCTTATAAAAAATATAAGCAAATTCTCTCTAATATGCTCTGCCTTCATTTTCCTCACAATTCAACAGAGGAATGAATTGCACTCGTGGGAAAGTAATGCAAGGAAAAGGCTAGTGCAATAAATATCTCATTGCCCAGGACGTCCTCTTAGGTCCTGATATTTTATGATGCATTTTCCTCAACCTACACTGGCACATACACTCACCCTGTGGGATTATAACAATCATGCCTTGAAAATATATTTACATTCACTAATAGTGAATCACCTGAACTTATCCCAAATAAAAAATAAATCATCCCGCTTTCTGTATTCAGTAATTAGATTCCTTTTGCACATTTTTATTTTTGATGCATAAGCGTTTCTATAAATGGATTACATCTGGGTACTGTGATGAAAAGGTTATTAGAAATGTGACACAGACAGATAGTCCTTGTGTTAAAATAATTCCCCAGTGGCATAAGCGAAGCTCTGCATTGGCCTTGTGTGACTGTAACAAAAGATTTTAGCTGCTGCTCTGGGACACTGTGTCATCCCAAGGAAACATAAAGAGGTCCATGTCCCACAGTTTGTCTTCCAGATTTTTCTACCAATACATGTCCAGGATAGTCTGATTTGCTTGACATTATTTTTAGATCCCTAGTATTGATGAAGAGATTCAGATAAATGTGTAGTTGACATGCAGAAACATCATATCAGCCGTGGAGACGATAGCAAAGGCATTGTCTGTCAAGCCATGATAGAGAATATGCTTTTTAAGTTCCACACATTATGTTTAAACTTCTCAGCTAAAATTGTAACATCTCCCAAAGAACTACATGCTGTAAACTAGTAGAGATTATTTTCACATTACCACGAATGCAGAGGTGAATGCAGTATTTAAAGAAAATGCAATCCAAAGGTTCAAGAGTAAGATAAACAACAGTAACTTTCACAAGCACTTGCAAAAACATCTGCTAACCTTTCCAAACACAACAGACTTTCACCTTGATGTGTTTGCATTGCTAGGAAAATGATCTGCTCTCCATTAAATTCAACACTAAATGGCCCAGTGGGTGTAATGAAGTGATAACATAATAAAAAAAAAAAAAATCCCTATGCTTGTAAATGCTGCCAGAGCTATCTGAATGCTTTATAATGAGCAGATAATCTGAAAAAAATGATTCCTGCTGTGAAAGTATAAATGATAATATTCAAACCTAAGACCTTTTTCTCAAGTGTTTGTTTGTTTGTTTGTTTTGACAGAGGTGTTTCTAGAGATGCATTTAGAGAAAGGCAAAAGTAAAACTTTTTGTTTGATTTAGAGTTATCTTCCAACGGGTAATTTATTGAAGCAGTAAAATTGCTCTGTTTTGATCTTATATAGTTCCTGTGTTTCTGAAGTCTTTTGTTTAAAAATATCCACACAGCAATTCCCTAAAACAAAGGTATAACAAAATGGAGGGGGAGATTGTCTTTTGGATGTTTTTATATGTGGTAAATATTACTATTTACTAGGACCTTAGAAGGTTTGAAAATTCAAACCATAAAACTCTGAAAACCTTTTGAAATTATCTTTTGAATGACAACAAATAATAATTTCTAAAATTGCTTAGATTTAAAAAAAAAAAAAAAAAAGGAAAACCCCACAAATTTTTGGCATTTCTCCTGAACTGAAAACAAGAAAATCTTATTTTTAGTTATCTCTTGCTTGTGACCTTTAATTTCCTCCTCCTCACTGTTACTACGTTTATTGCCATTTATTTTATTCCATTTCATGTCTTTTTGTGCATGCTAAAGATTTTAGGGGTTGAACTGTCTTTCTAGAAATTATTATTCCTTATTCTGCAGTGTTCAGGTTTTTTTGGGGAAAGTGGTGGTTGTTTATTTTTTAAACAGAATTCCTACAGAGCTTATTCATGTGCCTTGCTTTTTTAATTCTTTTCCAATTTCATTTTGTAGATGTATTTTCATCAGCATATTGCCAAAATACTTATTTCTGAAATACTTAATCACAAAAGAAAAAAAAAAAAGTGCCTGTATATCCAAAGAGATAAGCTATCAGCAAACTTGTCACAAACACTAACTGAAACTTAATTTTAAAAATTGCCTACTTGGATACAGTGGCAGTTAATGATTGTATTGGAGTGTTAAAAATGGAACTTTCTTGTCTGCAAAATTGAGTTGCTTGTTATGCCCAAACAGCTGTTCATGCACTTGCTTTCTGCTGAGATGAAAGTTTTGATTGGATATTTAGGTACTGGGAAAACTAAAGATATTTAAGGTGGAAAATGGCACTTATAGGATATCTGAATGACAGGTTGTAGGCTGATTTCACATATGGGAGTTGATCCAGAGAGACTGTAAAAAGTGATTTTTATCTATGAAATCAAAAGTAATGTTCTTGTATCAGCAGTAGTGTGGCCAGCAGCACCAGGGCAGTACCCCTGTACTCGGCACTGGTGAGGCCACACCTCAAATCCTGTGCTCAGTTTTGGGCCCCCTCACTACAAGAGGGACATTGAGCTGCTGGAACATGTCCAGAGAATGGCAATAAAGCTGGTGAAGGGTGTGGGGCACAAATCTGATGAGGAGCAGCTGAGGGAGCTGGGATTTTTTTAGTCTGGAGAAAAGGAGGCTCAGGACCTTATTGCTCTCTGCAGATACCTGACAGGAGGGTGTAGCCAGGTGGGGATTGGTCTCTTCTCCCTGGTAAAAAGTGATAGATCCTCAAGTTGTGCTAGCAGAGGTTTAGACTGGATATCTGGAAAGGTTTCTTCAACAAAAGGGTTATCAAGCACTTGAACAGGCTTCCCAGGAAACTGATGGAGTTGCCATTCCTGGAGGTATTTAAATGACATGTGGGATGTACCTCTTGGGGATGTGGTTTAGTGGTGGACTTGGCAGTGCTGGACTGCCAAGTCCACTACTGGACTTGATGATCTTAAAGATCTGTATCAACCTAAAATATTCTATGATTATAATTCCCTATTCTATTTTTTCCCCTTCCTTTTAAAACCTGTTCTGACTGCTTACCTCCTCAGAAGTACTGCTAAACCCAAGGTTTTATCCAGCAGAGGCAGCCTGAATTGCAGCTGGATGTTTCTGTCCCTTCTTTTTGAGCTCAGTCAACTCCGACTGCCGTTAGCAGGAGTTTTAAGGCTGTGAATGCAATTTCTGTGTGCGAAAATCAAGAATAGGGAAAAAAATAATGCACTTCTGGTTGCTTGACAGCAACAAATTTTCTTGATAGGCAGAGCCTGCATAGCTTTGCTAGCTGTATCATTTGTTGTGTTAATTCCTGCCTCAGGTACAAGGTCTGTACCACAATATATGGCTGGAGGAGAGGGAAGTGACGAAGCCCAAACACCTTTACCTGCATGGGAAGAGCATCCCTGTGGACCTGGGTACCACACACATAGCTGAGCCCATGTCTTTTTCTGGCCCTATTTTATGCAGAAATCTTTGTTTTCACAAGGACTGTTTCTGAAAACAGATTGAATAAAAAGCAAATGAGGGAGTTTTTGTGGCTTTTAAGTCATCACAGTAGTGCTTCTCAGATTTTAGAAGCTGATGTTTGCAAATTAATTACTTGGCCTTTAAATAGTTCCAAACCACCCAAAGTGCTCCATTATGTTAGCACAGGCTTGAGAAATAGATATGTATTACTAGCTAATTGAATAACATATGGTGTTGATTAGTGCTTAGCTCTTTTTATAGAACTCAATTAAAAAACTGACTGCAGTATATTTTGAGACTATGAGATGTCTGTTGGTTGCTTCTGGCATGAGGGAACTGCTGAACCAAGAAACGATGAACTTTTCTGTTCAGTCCATCTATAAGTTCCTTTAGGATCTCGGTGTGTGTGGCTGTGATGGGAGATAGGCTGGGGTGTGTTCATTTGCTGCAGTATTGAAATGCAGCCTTTCCTGAAAGATTTAAGTGCTCTCCCAGCAAAGCAAAACAAAAGCCCAGGCTTTTATTTTCTGTGCTGTTCCTTAAGGTATACAAATATACAATGAGCCTATTTCAAACGGATAAGTATCTATTCTTATAGGGTTCAGTTTGCAGAGATGCATTTCTTAGGAGGAGTTCTAGGACAGAGACACAAAATTATAAAGACCTCCAACATCAATCTCATTTTGCTTTATCCCCCCTGAGCAATAAACGTGTGGAAAACCTGCCTTTATTTCTTTTGCTTGATGCAGTTTTTGCTTAAGAGATTATTTTCCTCTTAGACTTCACAAAAACACCTGAGATGATGATGATTATGATCTTCTTATTATTCCCATGTGTGATTGAAGTGGTATAGCAGTTAGCAGCAGTGATCAGGCTGGGAGGGGCTGGTAGGATACAGAGAAACAGTAAGCAAGAAAATAAATGTTTCTCTCTCTGACTTTTCTTGTCCTCCCCTCTAAAATGCCTCTTTTACTCTATTTTGTGTGGAATTTTTAAAGAGAAAATTGGTCAATATTGGCTTTAAATGTGATTTGATCTGAGCTGTATTAGGCACATGGCAAGAAGAGATACTGAGTTTTATCCACAGTTTTATCATTGACTAGAAATTTAGCTTTTGGATGTATGACCTGACAAACTCTTCCTTGATTTTAGAAGCAATTGATTATTCCTGCTACTTAAACTTGTAGTAGAAAAGCCTTCCTACAGTGTAAAATTACTTAATGCATATATTTTCCAGCTCTCCACATCAAATTTTATTGTATTATGTGCTATTTGGTATTTAAATTTAATCGGAAAGGCTCAGAAAAAAGGAGGGCCTGAAAAATTGATTGGTCTCTAAAAAGCATTTCAGATCCCAGTAGATTCCCATTCCACAGTAACTCTTCTCCTGAAATGACATCTGTCCCTCCATCCCTCCATCCATCCCAGCTGAGTCCTGCAGCATATCCTGAAGGTTACTCAGGTCATTTGGGAGGGATGTGTGTTTCACAGATGCAGTGCTTTCACCGTGGGTGACCTTTCACCACTTTGCTGTTTAGTCCTTTTTGTTGTGTGTTTGTTCTGCCACGGCCCTGACGTGCAAAATAGGCTGTTCATGACCTAAATTGCTCTGGGCTCTAAACCAGGAGCAGGTGCAACTGCGACCAAAAACCGGAAAGCTACAGTGTTGGGATCATCCAGTGATAATGGGGGGTGGAAGAAGCCAAGGATATTTTATTTTTGTATTCCTGATCCTTCCCCCAGGCTGCCCTGCCCCCATCATCCATGTTTAAAATAGATGGCAATATGATCATTTTAGGCTTCTCCCAGGAATACATTTCTAGAGATAGCATTTTATTCAGTGAGATCAATTAAAGGTTGAAAAGGCAATTTAGCACTCATGGACTTTTTGGTAAAGGCATCACAAGTACCCAATGCAGCAGGGAGTTTCAAGGAGCGTACAATAAACAGGAAAACTTCAGCAGAGATGCCAGTTTTGGGAAGGGTCCTGCCATGTTGCTTCGCTCACTGTGTGAAAAAGATTCCTAGAAGCCTGATGCAAAAGTCACTGTGCTACAGTGACTTACATCAAATGGTGATGTCCTATCACCTGAAAGATATAGCAACAAATTTATGAAGTTTGAAAAGATGAGAAGGTGCCAGTTATTACCAGAGGTCTTTTTGTGTAGCATGCTGGTAGCATCCCCCAAATATTTGAAAACTGACAAGGTGAGGATGTTGATAAGTAGTCAATTTCTTTTTCTTTTTCAACATTGCATTAACAACGGTTTCTTGAAAGCAGCAGCTGTCTCTCAACATTTGTTGTTATCTGTTGATGTCTTTGAAAATGAGTATTATTATTATTACCTGTGAAAGTTCAATCCTTTTAATGTTTGGAGAGACATTATCACAAGCAAGAGCAAGATTCATCCCATCTAACTTGAGATCTACAGCACAGATATCTGCAAATGAAGAGGAATACCTTTTTCTGACAACAAAACACTTGAGTTTATGCTTTAGTCTGCTTCATAGTGAGATGATTCTCCACAGGCCTTCTTGGTGAAATTTATAGTGTCTAGGAATAGAGTAGAGTCTGGGAATGAATAACTGAGATGCAAACATCTGCATCTTCGATGATTGCTACTTTGATTTCTTTCACAGTTTTGAAAAGAAATATTAGAAATCCCTGAATATTGTAATTAGTGGACTTCGTCCTTAATGCCTGTCCATCTTTTCTATCCTTCAGCTATTACAGGAATGTATTTATTGTAGCAACCTGTTGGGAAGTAGACAAGGAGATACACTTTATTAAAGATGTATAGTATCATAGGATGGTTTGGGTTGGAAGGGACCTTAAAGATCACTTAGTTCCAAATGTCCTGCCATAGGAAGGCAACCTTCCACTAGGCCAGATTATGCAAAGCTCCATCCAACTCGGGCTTCAACCCATCCAGGGATAGGGAGTTCACTACTTCTCTGGGTAACCTATTCCAGTGCCTCACCACACTTATGAGGAATTATTTTTCCCCTAATATCTAATCTAAACGTGTCCTCCTTCACCTTGAGGCCATTCCCCCTTGTCCTATCACTACATGCCCTTGTGAAAAGTCCCTTTTCAGCCTTCTTGTAAGCCCCTTCAGGTACTGGAAGGTTTCTCTAAGGTCACCCTGAAGCCTTTTCCTTTCTGGGCTGAACTGGGTGGCAAGAGGTCTGCGTTAAATGCAACAGACTTAGGTACACATTGGTCTCTGGGATTCATGTACTCTGTTGGCCTCTTGAATGTACCCAACATGTTTGAGTATTATGTACACAGAGCCAAAGTTACAGGAATTGATACAGTTCTATGCTGATAAGATGGTCTGGAAACAGAACAATTAGTTGTAGTACAAATGAGTAAAATTTCCTTTCAATTTTCTTGAATAGAAAGTATGCCATTGGCTTGCAGCTAAGAAGGAAAGAATTGTTTTAGAGAAGGGTGAGATTTCTAATCCCTTACTTTCAAGCACTTTTAAGAAGAGAAATCCCCAGGACGTAGCAATGTTATCTAAGCCAGCAAACACCACAAATTGTAGTTGTGCTGGTTTTCCATATGGGACAGTTTTCTACTTCACAAAGCTGTAATGTTGTGCAAAGTTCATTTTACTGGTAAGCATCATTGAGCCAAAATTGAGTTCAGAGCCTCAGGGAAAATAAATGTAAGCATTTATCCAGAGTGCTATTTAAATTGGCATGAAATTTTGGGATCTTGGTTGCCTAGTTCACTCATTTCTAGTGCTCTGCTGGCTGCATTAGGACCCCTAAAATTGAGAAGCTACTTTGTTTGTGGTTTTTTTGTTTGTTTGTTTGTTTGGTTTTNTTTTTTTTTTTTTTTTTTTTTTTTTGTTTGATTGTTTATTTATTTTTTTTTTTAAATGTGGAAAATATAGTTCTCCGCAAAGCTGATGACTTTAAAAGATATGTAATCAGTACAATTGACACGAACTCTATCATATGATGGCAGTGAAAGAGGATTTTTGCTTAAAGCCTGTCCATATATTATCAAGCTAATAAGACACTGATAGCAATTAAAAATTGCTTTTAAAGTTAATTTTTTTTAACCATATTCCATGTAATTTTCCAATAGGATGAACTAGGCGTTCTTTTCCTCACCAATCAAAATTGCTGCCTAAACATTTTTACTCCAGAAATTGGAAGTATGCAATGATGCATGCATGAGCTGAAGACCTGTTGCTTTCATGAGCTAGACTGCATGTGTGTTGGTTTAAACATTGGTGGATATTAACAAGATTTTAAGAAATTGATTTTTTTTCCTGTTTCTTTAAAATACTATTTAGAGTGCTAAATTGTATTTTAAAAGTATGTCAGCAAATTATACTGAAATATCTCCCTCTTCTTCATCTCTTGCTATCTTTATTTACTTGTCCATTAAAAAAATATTGAATAAGAGTGACTCAGAATGTTTTAATCAGAAAATGTTTCTGTTTTTAAAAAATTTCTTCAGTTTTCCCATTTTTTCTTAAATGGATTGTTTTGAATACCACCATGTAATGCTGGCTTTACAGCAAGTGATTTGCACAGGTTTGTAATGTATCACTCTAGTCCTTTAGCACTGCAATTATATATTCAGAAATCACTGTGTATCTGTAAAGAAGATGTTGATGAACTGTAGTGTAATATATATTTCTGAAACCTCTGTTTTCCTAGTTGTTACCTAAACTCTGGTTATAAAGTATCCCCTTCCTTTGGATTTGAGAGTGACAAGGACATACATAAAAATGTATTGCAGCTGTAATGATTTC
>VWYO01023052.1:0-19772 GCA_013400275.1 Rhadina sibilatrix
AGGCATCAACTCAATAAAACCAACAGACATACACAGAGCCCTGATGCTGAATGTACCACACCATCATTAGTTAAGACTCTGAATTAGTTATGTTGATGAAGCTTTGCCTCTGTGACAATATTCTGACAATGCTACAGGATCTCTGCTGACCATCTGTATTTTTCTTTCTAGAAAAGCAAACCCCTTGCAAGTGCCACACGTCTGGCTCTTAATAATTCTGGCCTAACAGGACCAGACAGATAAGTCTGGATGTGTGAATTAGGTTTACATTGAATTCCAAAATTTAGCACAGACATCCATTGTTTCTATGCCCAGCACTTGCACCTGCATAGACAAGCATGTCCTAACCTTTAAGCTTTTTGTAAATAGAGTGAAGTTTTCTATAAATATGCATCATTAGAGTATTCAATGATGTAAGAACATCACAATAAAAATAAATCCATTAAATAACTGAAGCATTCCCATTTTACATGTAGAATACTTAAACCCAGAATGTGCACTTCATTTAAAAGCAATCTTCTAATTTTGGTAAAAAAGTCCACACACATTTTTCTAAAATTCATTGCATCACAGAACACTTGGATGTTAAGAGGATGAAAACTGATTTCAGATGTACCTTATAAACTTTCAGCCCACTCTTCACAAGATGGGCACTTGCAAAAAAAAAAAAATTTCATGATTTTGAAAGGAGATTAAGTGACTTTCCTTGCAATGTACTGGAGGAAAATTCAGTGGAAGAAACAGAATCCACTTCCCTGGTAGGAGATAACAGCCTGGGCAATGAAGTATCTCTCTCCTACCTGCAATTCCTTGCTTCATTTACTACACACAGTTTTTTTTAACTTCTTTGACAAATCAGTCAAATTTCCTACAGGTAACACCATCTCCCACAAAGTGACTGACTTACCTTGGGTGTTTGTAGGAATCCTTTTTCTGCTTTGCCCTCCAAGCCTGATATTTGTTGTCTCTTCCCCAGTCCTACTTCTAGTGGTCTCTCTTCAGAATTCTCTTCTGCCACCCCAGTCCAGCCCTGATCTGACCACATCCTACTCTCCCACTCCTCATTCCAGCTTTATTACTTAGAAATCATACTCAGACCTCTCCAGATGTCTCAGACTAGATCCCATTCCTTCTCCCAGATTTCTCTGTTGCCAAGTCCCCATTCCTCATCATTCCTTCCACCTCCCCTCAGAATGGAGGAACTGAAAACAGTGATCATGATGGAAGAAACAGGGCAGCTTTCATGGACAGTTCCTGCTGTCCCCAGAAGAGCAGGCAGAACATTTTTCTGAAAACTGCAAACACTAATCCCTGGTTTTGTGCTCATTGATACTCCAAAAATAATTTCCAAGGCTGGGGAGCTGGTTACAACTTGTCTGAAAGACAAAGTGTGGACAAGATCTAAAATCGTATTAAACCATAGAAGCCTAGGAGGAAAAGATTGGAGCAAAAACAAGATAAAGGATCCTTCTACTCCTCTGGAAAGGTGCCAGAATGAACAGTAAGTGGCAAACTCTTACAGCTACAAAAATTGGGTACTTAAACAGCAAACAAATCAGAGCCATGATAAAGGAAGGGTTTTGCATAGATTCATTAAGAAACTCTCATGCAACAAGAACAAATATTTAGTTATCTTCAAAGTCCACGAAAGCAGAGTCATCAGCATCCTTGAAATTGACCCACTATAACTTGGGATACTTTGTAGTACTTTTATGGAAAAAAACTACTGGTCAGGTAACAACCACACAGAGTCTCTTTGAAGGTAGTAAATACAGAATTAAAAAAAATGTATGTCACATCTCCAGGAAAAGAGAGACCCAAAATCTGAAAGGAAGTTACAATATTTCTGATTTATTTGCCTGGAAAATGGAATCATTTGATCCATCTGGCACTGAAGAACTTGGAGGAAAATCCATCCCTTTCTTGTGGTATTTGGCAGACTCATAAAAGGCATTACAGTTTCTCCACAGATTAGAATGGCTTAGAAACTACTGTCCAGACCACTTCCCGAGAATAAGAGTGTATTTAAGTGGTCAAAAGGATTTTGATTGCAGAAGGGGAAAAGAATTGTCTACTTTAGGTAGAAATATTAGCTGGCCATAGAAAGGTCTAACTTATATACCCTTATTGATATATACATATTTTTAGAATTAATGAATCACAATAGATTTATTTAATCTTCACAAACATGGGCAAGAAAAGAGAGGAAAAAGCTCATCTATATTAGCGTGCTATGAAATCATACTTCAGCTAAAGGATTAAACATGTCATAAATACCACAGCAAACCTGGTGGGACAGCAAGGGATGGGTGCAGAATTTTTCCTTCTCCAAACACTCACTTTTGAAAACTTAGGGAAGTTTAACAGCCTGCAACTGTCACTGTTATTAGAGGCTAGAAAGATACATTTCTGTTCTGAGGAATTCTAAACAAGCCAAGTTCATCTTGCCTCATCAGAAAAATGAAACACCTCCTTGCAGGTCGCTGAAAGGAACAGCAAATAGAAACACTCTGATAACATTAGGATTTGTCACCCCCAAAGATAAAATATGTTAAGTCAACCAAGGTTTCCTTGGCAGTAGAAGTGCCTGTGAGAAGCCAGCAGAGGTAGCAGCCTCAGGTGTGAGCCCCCACACAGCTCAGCACAGGCTGCAGGAGCTGAGGCCACTCCAGGCAGGGACATGCTCAGCAATGACCCAGATGGAGAGAAATACTTCACACCAGCATTTCTGTGCTCTACATCATCTCTAACTGTACAGCTGGGCTTTACTTTTACACTTTCTACACTTTACAGACACCACAGCCTTCTATTCAACTTCTGACCAAAACAAATTTGAAATTTTCCTCTAAGCCTAGCTGAATATTTACATCTCGTTCTTCTCAAAGGAAAAGTTTTTAAGTTCAAACCCCCCCCCCACAAAAACCTGGCTAAATATCATCAAGAAATGCAGTTGTGGTCTTCTCTCTTTTCACTTCCTAAGGGGACCTTTGGGAGCTGGATAAGGAGTCATAGTAATTGTTGCTTAAATCAGATATGATTAAGAAAACAGATGGATGCTTAAATATAACACTGATTTTGTGCCTAGAAGAAAGAGACCAAAGGGAGTTGGAACTACATCTAATTTATTTTTGCTGGCACTGTGGTTTATTTAAAACTATTATGATTCAAGAGTAACTGAATCATTGACAAAGTATGCTTTCTATAACCATGTGTAAATAACTCTGCCAAAACTCAGAATTTTAAATTAATTCAAATATCTGCCTTTCAGTTGAAAAACTTCCTAGATTTGTTGTAATTCTTCCATGTATTAAACATTTGGGCAGGAAAAGGATTTTGCAATAAGTCAAGCACATTAAGGCAGAACTTGATAATAAAAATATTTCAACAGACATGAAACTAGTTCTGAAAAAAGGAGTGTTCAGAGATAACAACAAAAACTATTTTTGAATGCCCAGAATGCTCCAACTGAACGTAAATGGTTTTGAAATTTAAAAGAGCCCATTTGTTCAAGAAAAAATAACATAACAGCTAATGTTCTTCCTTCCCATAAGGAAGCACAGCCTCAAGCATGTATAAACTGCCAGAGCTATAAACTACTGTTCAGCATGTGCTGCCTATGCTCCACCACATAAAAAACCATATAAAAGAGTCTCTCCTTCAGGTGTGCAGGACCTCTTCCCCAAATGCTGCCTGAAATCAGTAATGGCTGAATTTCTGACTCAAATGCAAACTTAAGACACCCATTTTCATTTTGTTTTGGACAAAACCACATTGCAGGGGCCAACAGCCAGAAGTGGCACTGCTGACCTTGTGGAGGTGGATGGTCTCTAACAAAGGCAAGTGAGCACTTCTGTGATTTCCAGAACCTCTGCTCTTCAATAAACCTCTCACTTTTTCAGGGTAAGAAATGAGGAAATGTTAACATGTACTCTAAAATCATAGTTGCTAAATTAACATCAAATACTATAAACTATCCATATAAAATTCATTGTGCACACATGCACATCGAACCTAAAATTATATGAACAAACCTGACCCTGTGCATGGACATTCAGCTAAATTTAGACAAAAGCAGTCAAATTTATCAAGATAGGGGGTGTTTCTTTGGTTGTTTGGGGTTTTTTACCATCCCTTCCACAAAAGAGGTAAGGACGTAGCAGGAGTCCTAGGAGTCCTGCAAGACAGTGCAGTAGGGAAGGGGTTGGATAGGTTTAAGTGTTTAACAAATCCAATTTTCTAAAGTCAAGTTCCACTGCAAAGAAACACAGAGCCCATGCATCAGGGAACTGGATTCCATCTCTACTACAGTTAATACTCCATTGCTACTAAATGATAATGCAATTTATTCATAACATGCAAGGTACAGTCTTAAGGACAGCCTCTTAGAAAACTTCTTGCTCTCTCAGGGCAAGCAAGGCTAAAGATTTTCCTTTGGTCTCCCTTAAAACAATTTCCCATCTTCTAAAATGAATGGTTTACTCTAGATTCCTGACTATGTTACCACATTAAGTTGCACGAACTTTTTAAAATTTACAGTACTTCTTTCAGACAATTTGCAAAATTCTTCGAAAAACAGAATGCCTAATAAACAAAACCACCCTCCAAATGTGTTTTTCAAAACCAACACAAAAAAAATGGTTGCTTTAACAACACCTAAATACAAAACACACCCCTAGCAGCAATTGATTCACCTGTGGTTCCCACCTTCACTCCGAAAGGTGGCAACAACAAATCTCTGTGGAAGTCTCATAAAGCTGCCTGTGTATGAAAACTCCTTGGCCTTGACTGCTCAGTGACAGAATGGATTAAGTACTGAGTGAGCAGCATTGTGAATGCAAGCACTGACACGCTGTGGACAGAGGGAGTACAACGCTGTGTCAGTGAGCACTCGTCCTGGCTGTGTGATACACCCTTTTCCAAAAAGCTTTTGACACAATTCATGTCAGAAGTTACTGGAGTTATAAAAGCATGGTTGAAAGCACACAACCATCTTTAATGCCCATGTATCCTTTTGAATACAGGTCTGATGAAGAAACAGGAATGAAATGGTTCCGTTCAGTTTAGTCCATTTCAGTGAACCCGCTAGAGACCAGAATATTTCACACCAAGCACAACTTCTATTCAGCACAAGTTACCTGAGTGAATTCAGAATAACACTGGCATAAATCATACCATGAGACATGCATTCCTAGCTAGGATTAACCCATCAGCAGTGAGGGGCCTGGATTCTGCTATGTGTCTGGTTTTGCAATATGCAGTAACAGAACAGGGCTGTGTCCTGACACAGGCTGAAGCCCCACACCTGCTGCACCTTGCTGCTCCCAGAAGGGAATCTCATACTTCCCTAGTCTTTCAGTTTAACCCTCTGAACATCTGCCTATCTGACATGCTAGCTCAGTGGAAAAGATCCAGATATTTTCATTTCCAGAGCAGTTCTGTTATTTTAGCCAACAAAATTAGGCTTGCAAAGAGACCCACCAAGTGCCAGGGCTGGTAGAGGCAGTCAGAATGAGCTCTGTGTCATTCTGATCAAGGTGATGCCACAGTGCAAACCTCAGGGAAAGCACTCAGTCTGAGTGGTTTTTTGTCACAAAGGAAAAAGAGAACTAAACACAGGTGTTTGGGTCTCTGGATGAGTTCTGCTGGGATGCTATATGGTGAAGTTACTTCTCACTGACTCCCAGATGTCATTCTGGATGTCACTGCTCCCCAGCCATTCCTGGTTGGGAATGCTTTCTCCCAGAGTGGTTTCACTGGAAGGTCAGACTTCTTCCTCTTTGCTCTCCCAAATCTTTAGCATTATGCAAGCAACATTTCCCTCTTTGCTCTCCCAAATCTTTAGCATTATGCAAGCAACATTTCCAAACCACTCTCCTTTAATTATACAAACCAAATCATACTGGTTTTCATTTTTAAAAGTGTAAGTATGTTTTATGATTCTATAGCAAACACATGAATTCTACTTAAAAATGTCTATAAAGTGATAATTGAAAAAGCAAGTACAAAACCTGGCAAAAAACAATCTATAAAGAGAAACTTACAGCTGAGGAACTGAGTGCAGTCATGTTATTTCTTCTATTTTTCCCTCACTGTAAACAATCTGGATTTCAATTTATGGGAAAAAAAAAGGGTTTGTTTCTCCTACTATAAATTCAGCACCTTACACTATATCCCTGTCAGCAGACCAATACTGCATATCTGCCAAGGCAGGAAATGGAAAAAAAAATAAAGCCTACCTGGAACCCATTTAATCTCCATTCCTATATCCTTTTCTTCCTGTTTTTTCTCTTTTTCTTGGATACTTTGCAAAAGTTCTCTGTACTTGGCAATTTGCTCTTCATCATCTTTTTGGCTTTTCCTTGGTTTGTCATCTTCCATTTCATTAGCTGCATCACCATCTAGGAGGAGAGAGCAAAGTTATCACAGAGAGCCTAAAGAAAGTGAGCAACTGAAGTCAATCTTTAGGAAATAAACCTAAGACACAAATATTATTTCTAGAAGATAATGTAAAATATTTTCATCTATTATTGCCCCACAGAGTAACCAGTTTACGAATTCCCTTATTTAGACAAAATAAAAGTAGTATCTGAAAAGACAAAAGACAATTTGTCCAGTAAAGGAAATCACTGATTGGACACAGCATCCTTCACTGCATTTTAAAATTATTAGTTTTAGAGTCCCTTCCAGCAGAGTAGAACCTAAATCTCCAAAACCAGCCCTTCCAGCCCTTTGTGTAGATGGGCATCACATCTGCTAAATTCCAGTCAACTGGGACGTCCTTGATTATCCAGGACTGCTGAAAAAATGATGGAAAGTGGCTGAGTGAGCATATGATATCTGCCAGTACCCTTGGGTGGATCCCATCTGGGATCAGCCCCACAGCCTTGTGTGTCTCTAAGTGGTGTAGCAGGTCACTGACCATTTCCCTTTGGATTAAGGGGGCTCCTTTCTGCTCCCTGTTCCTGCCTCCCAGTAGAGAACTGGCATTACTGTTAAAGACTGAGGCAAAGGAGGCATTATGACCTGCAGTCTTTCCCTCATTCTTTGCCACAGTGCTTCCTTCCCTCTACATCCAGTAAAGGATGGAGATCCTCCTTAGCTCTCCTCTTACTGCAAATGTATTTATAGAGACAATTTTTGTCTTCTACAGCAGTAACCTGTAACAGGTTAAGTTCCAGCTTGGCTGTGACCCTTCTAATTTTCTCCCTGCATAATCTCCCAACACCCTTGTAGTCCCCCTGAATTGCCTGCCCCTTCTTCCAAAGTTCATAAACCCTCCTTTCTTTCCTAAGCTGCAGCCAAAGCTCTCTGTTCAGGAGTCAGTCCTGAGTCTTTTTGCATGGAAGACAAGTGGAAAAAGACATTAGACTGTTTCTTCTTCCTAGTGTCCTGAGAAAGAGGAAGCTGTACTGGATGGGAACTGAAAAAATCCTTCAGCTAAAAGAGGATCCCTAAAACCTGGATAGGGCAAGAGGCTACCAGTTTGTATTTATCACTCATTTACTAGGAGAAATTGAAGTGGCAATGCACCGTTGCCATTCTTTCTCATTTAGACAGAACCTGTATTTCTTCTGTCAAAACGAACAGTTTTAAAACAAATGTTCAACATTGCCTTCAAAAGAACTGTAGGAGCTTCTAATTCTGTAAGCAAATAAAGCACATTTGACAACAGCTGCAAGAAAGGAAAGTGAGCTGAGTATGTTCTCAAAGTTTGTTCAGAGTTCAAATAACCTTGTCAGTGGCTTTCAAGTATCATGCTGTATTGCACAACATCAGGAACCACTTTCTGATGGATATTAAGGCAGCAATGTTTTCTGCCAACAGCTTGTTCAAAGGCTTTTTGAACAAAACACACAAACCAAAAAGTTCTGGGGCATTAACCACTGCACTGCAAGAGAAATACAATCAACCTGGGAAGGAGAAAAAGGCAAAAAACTGATGAAGTTTAGAGTATAAAATACTAATATATTCTTATTGCATCCAAAAGAAAGTAGCAATAGAAGTGCTAAAAGATTTTAAAAGAAGAAAGTTCAAATCATGAGGCTGGTCAGAAACATTCCAATACAACAATTCGTTTAAAAGATGACATTAATACAAAATATAACCAAATGCAGAGGTTCAATATATTAAATTGGTGACTGGCAGCTGAGTTAGCTGAGATCACGTTCTTGTAATCACAGCATTGTGAAGAGATCCTGTTCTTAGTTTAAGAAGATTATCTTGCAATAGCTGAGTAGATTACTCCTTTTTTAAAAAACACTCAGCCTTAGAAACTAAAGACAGTAGAAAACTTGTAGCAGATATAACATCTGACAAGAGGCCTGCTGCAAAGATGAATTTTTTTAAAAATGAGGGGGAACTTTCTTTCCATGATGTAATGGCAAAGCAGAAAACTCAGCTACTGGCTTGGATGCTGATGGCCATACCATAAAAATTGCCCTGAATGTCTCAATTCTATCCAGGGCAGTTATTAAATTCAGATAGATAAAAAATAAAAACCAAAATACGTACAAAGTACACAGACCCACAGAATTAAAACTAAAAAGCTCTACACTCCAGTGTTCAAGAATCAAGTCTGAGGTAAAGGCTTTTGCACTGCACTATAGCATGCTATGAAAAAATGTGTTGACATGAGTCTTGAGCCAGAAAACAATATCAAAGAAAATACTGGAGTTTAACCCCATTTTCCCCACATTCTAAGCACGTCCTGAACAGGGAGTTGTGCAAATCCCATTAGTTCATCCCAAGGATAATAAAAAAATGGAAAAATTTAGAATATAAGAAGAAGTTTATTCAAAGTCTATCAGAGTTTATGACTTTTTGCAAGATTTTTCAGGGAGAAAAGATACTGGAAGAAGAGAAGGCAAACAGACAGATAAGAATAAATGAATGGTAAACACGGAATTATGGTGTTTTCTTAGATTTTTTTACATTTTCCTTCAGGTCTGTGTAGTCTAACCACTGAGGGGTGTGCACTGGGTGTAGTTTTTAAACCTCCCCTTGCAAACCAGGTGAGTTTTGTAGCTGCAGCCTTTAAATCACAGAATCACACAGAATCACAGAATTCTAGGTTGGAAGAGACCTTCAAGATCATCAAGTCCAACCCATGCTCTAACACCTCAACTAGACCACGGCACCAAGTACCACATCCAGTCTTTTCTTAAACACATCCAGNGCACTCTCCAGCCACACTGTCCCCACCTGCATCTGTCTGTGCAGAGGTGACCTGGCATCACTGGAGTCACACCTCTGAGCCAGCCTGACCTAAGGCAAGGTTAATCTGGCAGAGTCAGTCCTGAGTAGGGACTCGCTGGCCTGCTAAAGCACAGGGAGGTGAGCTCTTCAGCTCCAAGTTGCTGGACACCTCCAACAGTTTATATGAACTTGCTAGAAGGAATGCTGACATGACTCTTTTTGGCCTTCCAGGCACCTTTAATTACAAAAGAAACCCAACCCAACAGCTCCTGCAAACATGCTTTGGAAAAGCACCCAACACCTGTATCAGTTTTATCATGTTTCTGATGCTTCGCAGAAAGAAAATAATCAGGTTGTGGTAATTGTATTCTGAAATTCCCATGAAATTCCATCTGGGCTTGGCCAACTCATAAACTGCTAAACCCTCTTGATTCTTCTTTACAGAGACAATAATAAATAATTGCATGTTCTACTTCTGTCACCCTCCATTTCTTAGCCTTCTGAAGTAGCTATAGCAAATATAAACAGATGTGGATGCTGTTCATTTTTAAGAGAAAAAGGCTGAACCATGATATAATAAAATGCTATATATGCATTTAAATTTATATATGTAGTGATGAGTTATTGCACCAAATAGATTTCAGAATCGTAAAAAGATTTAACAACTAGTCTGATTCTACTTAAACTTAATTATTCAAAATAAGATTGAGCAGCATGATTTAAACAAAAACTCCTCCCTCCCAACCACTGCATCTCCCTTCTCTGCACTTGTGCACCTCTGGCATTGGGGCAGCAGCACAAAACAAAAGACCAAAGGCATTAAAAGACAAAAAAGCTTTGTGGAGTCTTATCCTGGAAAGCAAACACCAACAGGAGACTGGGCTTCCTGCTCAGATTCCTACTGAGGAGAGCTGGGAGCTACATGGAGCTCCCTACAAGCCTGGTGGTGTTCAGTGTTTGGACAACTCTTAGGTTTAACTTCTATGTCGCCCTTTGTGGAGCCACAACTTGGACCCAACGATTCTCATGGGTGCCTCCCAGCTCAGGATATTCCGTGATTCCATCATTCAATCAAGACCAGCTAATTAAAAAAAGTCCTATAGAAGTATTTTACCATATAGTCTGTTTCAGTATTTGTGTGCTGTGCAAAGCAGAGCAGCAGAAAGGATGTTGCTCTTGTAAAGATTAAAAAGAAAACAGATTAAAAGCGTAGACATAAACCCTGTAATGCTTAATTTGAAGCATATTTCAAATGCCATACACTAAGTCCTCATTGTCAAAATAGCAATTATGGGCTAGATTTGATGAATGCCACAAACACTTCCTAACTGGGATAAATGTACTCAAGCAACAGAAAATTCAGAAGCAATGTAAAGGAGAAATTTCGTGCTATGAACCACAACATTCCACGTCACTGAAATCCTTGGTGTTACAGAACTGTTGTTTAACACTAATACTAACATTCATGATGCACATACCTGCCATTGAAAAATTCCATGAAAAAAAGTATTAGAACAGGCCAACAAAAACCTGTTTATAAATAAAACATTTTAATAACTTTGTAAAGTATGAATAGAAGTCCAGGACATTTTTTCCTCCTTATCAGACTCCTATGTTTCCATTCAAGCAGCTGACATTGATTTTTCCCATTTGTGCAGAGCGCCACGTAATTCTGCTGGATGGAACCCTGACAGATGGAATCCTGTTTTCTATCACATAACTGAATGGATAGAATGTCAGGAACACATTAAAGACATGACAACATAATCCCTCTATTAGTAACTTACTTTTCAAAACATCATTTGAATCTAGACATTTCCAGCTTTAAAATTTATTAGTGTGATAAGATTATTTAAGGTCATTTTTTTTTTCCCTTCCTGGCAATGGAATTTTACTCTTTAAAATTCCTGAAGCGTTGCTCACATGAACTTTTGCTTTCATCACCAGCCTATCAGAGATGCTCTTCTTCAGCATCACAGTAGCCTTGCATGTGAGAGAAGATGGAAATGCTTTACTCTGCATCCTCTGCTGCCCTTTACAGATTTCACTAGGCATTGCTAGAGAAACTGAAGCTCACCACGGTGCAGTCTGTGAGTTTTCCTGTAAAAATGGACATTACTGCTGCCAAGATGAGTTTGCTGCCATCAGGTTTCCCAACTCTATAAGCAAAAGAATCTGTAATGTTTTTTTGCATGCTCCAAGCTCATCTCTGATTGAAGCAACCTGCTTTAATGCAGTATAAATCAATTTTACCATCTGTTTGAAAGAGCTAATTAAGGCTTAATGAAATTTTATTTGCCTTGTAATCTAGGCTGTATACATTATTAAGAGCAGGATGAATTTTAGAATGAAAACAAGCAATTTAAATCAGGAATTTAAACATTGCTGCACCATATGCAGAAGACTCATGTACCTTACAAAATTAGATGAAATACTCTTTATATTCTTAAGAAGTATGTGAATCAGAAAGCATTTGAAAAATGTTCCTGTTCATTTAGTCATTATCCACCTTGCCTTTCAAATTAGGACTTTTCCTCTGAAAAGGAAACACTTCAAGTTCTATGGGCCTATAATTTATTTCAGAAATGAACAGATTAAAAGCAGATATTGTTAAACTTGACAAAGAGATGTCAAGATACCCTGAAAAAAGAGAAAAAATGGAGTAGAGGGAGAAATAAAATGCAAGAAAATTATTTTCCCCTCAGAGAAAACAGCTACTGTAGTCCAGTGGAAGGTGTCCCTGCCAATGGCAGGGGGCTGGAGCTAGATGGTCTTTAAGGTCCCCAGTGAACCATTTAGTGATTCTGCTCAGGGGCACAATCATCATACAACAAATATAATATCGTGCTTGTAAAAGATGACATTCAAAGTATTTTCTATAGATATGACATTTAAATACTTAAATAGTTTGTCTTCAAAACCCTGCAGCTAATGACTTTGTGTACAACATTTATTACCACAGTACCTTGCTGCTGTTCCTCCTCTTCTTCTTCACTTGATGAAGCCAAATAAGCTTGAAAATCCATGTCAAGGAGCTCCTCTTTGTTAAAAGTTCTGCTGAGTGATGTCACTCGCTCATGATCTGTCTCATCCCATGTGATATCTACCTTGAAAGTAAGAATGCCAGTTGTAGAAGCTGGAACACTAAACACTGCAATGCTGTCTTTCAAGGAAAAAGTATTTTATACTTTCCATTCAATCTAAACCCATTAGTAATGCTCTCTACAATAACTCACTACAATAACCAGTCAGAAACATGAATTTAATTATAATATTTTGGAATTCACAGTCAGTTGCAATGAGTCTGAGCTACAGGAAGAACTGAAGAAATCTCTTCACGCACTGAATGGTTCTGTAACACCACGTTCCACAACCCAAAAACTCTGTAAGCCAAATTTCCTTTGTGGCAGCAGACAGTGGTGCTGAAGCAGCCACCAAGCCCTCTTTTCCTCTTCCAGCAGCAATGCACTGCTGGAATCACACAGGGATTGCAGTGGAGACAATGAAAGCATTTGCACAACTGCCCCCTCAACCAGAACGTGAAATAGATCTGACTGCAAAGTGATCCAGCACAAAGTGCTTCTTTCTCCACTAATCACTTCTCCAATCTGCTTCACTTCATGGCCAGATGGAAATTTTGGCTGCCAGTAAGACAGAGTAGGAATGAATTGCTACAAGGAGGGATAGCAACTGTTGGAGCCTGGCATTACTACCAAAAAAGCTCTTACTGATTTATACACCAACATAAATTTTAGGCAAATTAAAAGATTTAACCGTAAATAACAAAGTCATTTCATGTGCAACTTGTCACAGAGATATAATGAGGTCAAAATTCAGTATTTAATTTGCAACAGAGAAGCCCAATCTCCTTTAAAATCCAAACCAGGGTTGCAACTTGTGGGTCCATGGCATGCTTAAATCTTTTAATACGTTTGATGTCTTCATTTTGAAATGGTGGAGATAATCAGGAATCTTTTCCCCAGTACATATATCATTCATAAGCTGACAGCAAAACTAAACAAATAAGAAAAACATTGCAAAAGCACTGTAAAGATACCTTTGATGTTCCCATAGCAGCAGATGTGAAGTACTTTGGCTTATAAGCAGCTATGTTCACTTCTGAGGCGACATCTTTTGGCTTATCATCAAATGTAACATTATCTGGAATAAATCTTAAAGGCAAATAAAACATGTTATTCTTCAAATACACTGGGAAATTGCATAGTATAAACAGTCTAAGCTTTCATGACTATGGTACATCAGCATGAAAGAATTAGCTGAAATAAAAAGGGGGTAAGCCTGAAAAGGGAACAAAAGAAATGGACAAGTACTCCACACATGTAAGATTCATTGCCTGGCTTCTGCAGATCTGTACCACAGGTTTTCAGTGTACAACTGAAACACCCTGTTTGGGAAGTATTTCAGTTTTCAGGCTGGTATAAATGGGGTCACGGGTGGTTTTTTGGGTGGTTTTCTTTGTTTTAAGAATCACCTTTTAAGAAAGTTTAATATTAAAAATTAGAAAGAAAAAAGTGAATAAAATAGGATTTGGAAATAGATGAATAAGAAATTCCAAACCTTTTAGGAAAACCCGGTACATGTTGAAAATTGTAATTAGTAAGGAACAATAAGTTAAAAAAGACCAAAGTCATGAGTAACAATTAAAGAACTTAGCTTAAAAAAACCACAAAAACCTTGGTATACTACATGAGAAATTACTTGAGTTTTTTTTACTTTTTTGCAACTGTAATCTGATAAATAGTATTCAACATTAAAATTTAACAAAGCAGAAGATTAGGAAAATCATTGCAGAATTTCAAACAGCTGTATTTGTTGTAAAGCATTATCAGTGTTGAAAATGATGAAAAGTTACATGTTCCCTTAGCAAAGATGTCTTTTCCAAAATGGTTCAAAGCAAATTAACTGAGTTCCTCTAGAAAATGATTCAAAGCAAAAACCTTTAACTTTCACTGTCTTCCAAGAGTGTCCATAACAGAGGCCCCAGCAGACAAACAGGGCTTTTGTCACAACTTATGATTTATTAACTTTTCTGCTTAGAATGAAAGGGCTTTTTTGCAACAAAAGGAAATACTAACAATAAACCAAACCATAATTTAAAATCCTTTCTTCCCCAAACATGATTTTTGAAATATCAGAGCATCTAGCTGCTCATTCACAAGGACTAACACATCCATTGCAGCTTCATGACAACAGCTGCAATAATCTTGCCCTGTGGCAAGGAATCACAAAAAAGACCCACTTCTGGACCCTTGGGGAGCGAAAAAGAAAAAAAGTTTCATTTTCTGAATCCTGCCACTTTACTTAATTGTACCAAAAGCTTGAAGGTGTAATCAGAACTTTTTATATGGCTTTTCTGAAAATAGACTCTCTATGCAGAGATCCTCTTGAACTTCCCATATTACAATAAAAATGGTCAAAAAGAAGATAGAAGAATGAAAGGGAAACCCAACAACTCACTGGATGCCCAATTTATCTTTGTACCTTGTTTTGGTCACAGAATAAAATACAGTTCACTCAAAACTATTATAAACTGCCTTTACCTCAGGTCTATGAAAGAACAGCTACTTTCAAATTCCAGTCCATCACATTCCTCATAAATTTTATTGGCTGTTTCAGGAGAATCACATTCTACGACTGCATAGAAGTATTTCAGTCGCTTAAACTGGTATTCCCGCAGCTTTTCCCTATAAATCCTGCAAAAGTGGAGAAAAGATCACTCAGGTGAGCTGGCTTTAACATCTCTTTATCTGCAAAACTTTCTAATTTGACTCATTAAAAACATGTGCTCGTCAACCATTCTCCTAAGCTTGTAATATTAGATGTTAAGCAGCGCTAAGTTCCACCAGTACTGAGTTTTCTTCAAGTGAAAAGCTTATTTCAGACAGTTTTATTAAGTGTAAAATCTGTACATGACTCCATTGAAAGGTCACTTTCAAAGGGGTGAGGGTCAGTGAATCTGAAGGGCACAAGTACCACCTCTGGGATACCTGCATTTCTGTGTCTGGGATTCCAGATGTCTCAAGCCCACTGAGAGGTAAATCCAACACTCCAGGATGTACCTTGATGCACACAGCGACCTCAGAACACACCCTATGTCCACCTGACACTCTCCTGATGCACTAGAGAATGTCTTCAAAGGGATCTGCCCTTATTTTAGAAGCATCTAGATTTTCTAAATACAGTGCAGTCCAGCAGGATGCATTATGCAAATATGGCCTCAGTCAGGGGGCCAAACATCTGGAAATTCTGGAAAAATATCAAAGCAAAACCTTGAACCAAAGTTAAAAAAAAGGCAAAAAATACATGTCTGAAGAAGCCAGGACAATGGCAGGACTGAGGAGCTCAGCCTAGGAGGCCAGGGCTGTTGCTGGTGGCACTCAAGAAATCTCAGTCTGGGAATTCTTGGACTAAAGTCCCTGTCAATTCATAGATAAGAATTTTGACAGTGAGCACTAAAGGGAGTTTACTGCACAAATGGCAATTTGTAGAGGAGAAATGATGGGTTTTAAGCTACCTATGTATTTGTTCCATTGATAACTCCAATGAGCTGCATCATAAAATTTTGAACTAACATCAACAAGCAAATCTTTTCAAGTCTCATCGTACTGCATTTATTAAATGCACTGATAATGAACCAATGCCTGTTGTAAAACAACCTTTGAAAAAAAGTAAAAAATTGATTTCACATATGAACTCCTGGAAACAGGAGTTGATTTGGATTTCCACTAAGAATTAAACATAAACATTAAACCATCAAAATGATGGTTTTTAAGCTACCTACATATTTGTTCCATTGATTATTCCAGTGAGCTACATCATAGAATTCTGAACCCACATCAACAACTAAATCTTTTCAAGTTTCATCATAATGCATTTATTAAATGCACTGACAATGAACCAGTGCCTGTTGTAAAACAACCTTTGAAAAAAACTTAAAAAACTGAGGTGTCCACAGGACACTTTCACATATGAACTCCTGGAAACAGGAGCTGATTGGGATTTCCACTAAGAATTAAACATATTATATCTCTCATTTGAAGACAGAATTAAAATTAATACCCATCATCCTCTGTGGTATTCTCTGGAAGATCAAACAGTTCCACAGGTCCTTTTTGTTCTTCCTCTTTCAATCTCTCCTTTCCAAACTCTGAAGGATAAATCTACAAATACAACAACACAAAACTAAATTTTTAACTGTAGTGTAATGTACACTAGCTAAGAAAAAAAAAATCTTGAGGCTTTTACACTTGACAGTTTTTATTTAAGATCAGTAAAGGGATCAATTCCATAAACTTTAATATCTTCCTAATTTTAACACATGGAAAAGACAGTAGAATAACCAAACTGCCTGCTAGGATTTTGAGGCAGAAGATCAACAGGCACCCTGACTTTGTTCATTGTACTGTGGCCCTCTTCAGAGAGAGGCATCTGACTAAAATTTCTCAGAGAGCTGAGGCAGACACAAATAATGGAAAAATGTAACTTAATAGGCCAGAATATAACCAATTTATTAGTAAGGTCTAAGGCTGGGTCTTAGGTCTAAGGCTGTGTTACCTGCCTACAGACCACTGAATATGAAACTAATCAAGGAAATGTAGTCTCCTCCTACTAGAACTGAGAACTTCAGTAGTAGTCTCAAAAAACCAGCATTGAGAGCCAACCTCATAAACATGAGAAGTCAATGGCTTTGGCCTCTAACTCTGCCAATACAGGCCTGTTACAGCAAGTTAAATTGCAACACAGTTTCTCTTCAAACATATTAATATTGCCTTGGTTCTCCACAGCACTGTCTTACTTCTTATTTTGTAGTCTATTTTTATTAACAGGAAAAGCCAGTACTCCTTTCAGAAACCAGGAGAAACTTACCTTAACAGAAAACACTGTTCCTCCTTTGGGTGTGAAAGAATTAAAGAGAGCCAGCAAATCCTTCGCCTTCAACCTATCCCAATCCATATTACAAACTGCCAATCTGCTTGTAATCTGAAAGGAAAGAACATAAGATTCACAGGTTTAATTGTTGACTGTTGTGGGGAATACACAATTCTCTAGCAGAACTCAGTGGTAAAAATCAAAGTCAGCAATAAACTTTGCTGAAAAGCAGCACTGTCATCATGACTTTTTATCACTGCCACTAACAAAGATGAGAAGCAGCAATGACCAGAGCACATAAAAAGGACATAAACAGTGAAGCACCACAGAACTGACTGCACCAATCACAGACAGAGAACTGCAGCAACAACATAATCACTCAGGATTTTGTTATTACCAACCATTGACAGTCTCAGGAACAACCACTATCACCATTGTGACAGCACTAGAGTACTGTGATTTCTTACACACTGATTGTGCTAGTTGTAAAGTCCTATTTTGCTGTCTCATGATGCCTTAATTTCTTAAAGTGTGAGTTAAATAACTACATTTTTGAAAAGTGAAAAAAAATCAGTAATGAACAAAAGCAGCACTATTTAAATTCTGGAATTTCTGAAAGGCTCAATTTTGTCTGTCCTTTCACCTATAGACAGTCTATCCATAGGTACAGGTAAGTGTGCTTAGGGAAAGAGGAGATACCAGTGAAAACTGCAAGTCTCTCATTGTCAGACCATTTCACCATCACTTCCATTTTGTCACTAAAAGGCTGAAAAACCTTTATGAAAAATACTTCCACAAACTGCTCCATACATGATGGTCTGTAATGAACTCACAACATTTCTGAGTTTGTCATGCAGCAACTTTTCAAATGTTGTTTCAAAGTGTTGTTGTTTCAAATGCTGTTTCAAAGTATTGTTACCTCATCTCCACGAGGGGCATCTTTATCCAGCTCACGCCATGAGTGCTCAATCTCTGGCTCCTTTGCAAACAGCTCATTCAAATCCTCATCATCCTCTGAGCTCGTTTCAATGTTCCCTATGCCTCTAGCTAGATCAGGCCCACTATCACTTTCTTCATCATCTTCTGAATCACTGTCATCTTCACCTGTTTCCCCATCATCTTCTGGCTCCTCTTCCTCGTCTGTTTCTCCACCACCTTCTGATTCCTCTTCTTCTGATTCTGCATCCTCACTTGCAGAAGTCTCTTCCTCTAACTGGCTTCTATGTTTTACATTTTGTTCAGAGATGTCTGAGCACAAAAAGATAAACATTAGATACATTTCTATGTTAGAATTACACGTGACCCTTTACAAAAAGGAAGACTTCAGGGCTTTTTCATACCTAGTTACAGGACTCCTGAAAGGTGTAACAATACAGGAGCAAATAAGAGAAAACATCAGTGCTGCCTCTTTTGTTTGTCTGGTCCAATCTAATTTAATTACTCTTTAGGTCCAAAATTGTATGATCAATCTCAACTGAAATGAAATGTTCTACTATTTTATTTATATTAACAGGTAGAAATCTATTTAATAATGGAGGCTATACACATGCACAAGCAACATACAGTTTTTCTTCAAGTTATCTCTTCTTTCTAATCCCCTCTAAAATTAATGGCTCAATGCTGCCACATCTACAATTTCAGTCCACAAGCTGTGATGTGCCTTCATGGTATCAGTTCATATATCTGCTGTTCAGTTTCATAAATACAGCAGTGTACACGCTGTTGTAAATTTTACCAGCAATTTCAGCACCAACAGTTAAAAGGACCAGGATGTTCACAACCTTACTGAAGAATCAGAACTGATTCTATACAGAGCTGACCAACTCCAATCCTTCAGCAGCACTGAATCTGCGTCAGTTAGCTATTTTATAACTAATCTTGCAAAATACCTTCTATGGATAAAACAAAAGCATCAATATCCAGATAAGCACAGTAGAATTCTCCTGGTTATTTGAACAACTAACCTGATTCTTTTCTTTTCCCTCCTAGGGAGTGGTCCCTCCTGGGAGCTTTGACTGACGCAGCAGCATTTCCTTGTGAAGGCTTTTCCTTGTTTTGAACTGAAATGGATTTTCCCCCTGACACATCTCCTTGCTTGTTTTCCCCTTTGGGTAAAAGGCCCTTGTTTCCCCGAGAGTGATCAACTTGCACTGCAGGTTTCTGTGAGTCCTCTTTCAAGCCGAACTTAGATTTACTTTTTTGTCCTTCTTTTTTGAGGTCATTTAGTTTCGTCACCGCTTCACACGTTTGGTCCGCCCCTTGTTGGGTTTTTTTGCTCTCCTCCTTTGGGAGGCCACCAGCAAAGGCCTTTGCAGAATCTGCTTCTCCTTTACCTTTAGCTTTCTTTTTCTTTTTCTTCTTCCCCGTGACTCCTTTACTATCACCTTCGGAAAGATCGGAGTCAGATTCCGACAAGGCATAAAACTTCCTGAGGTTCTCTGCAGAGGTGTAGTTAACAGGGCGGCCTCTTTTGTCCACCGTGTACCTCAGCTTGAACTTCTTGTCGTGGAACATGGCTCGGAAGCGCTTGTCAATCTTGACTTTCCGTTCCTTTTCGGGCATCTCCCAAAACCTGGGGTCCCTGGCGATGCGGCTGAAGCGCCCGTCGCTCAGGATCTCCTCCTGGGATGACATTTTCGATGCCATTGCAGACTTGGACATCTATAATATGGGAAAAAAAAAAAAAA
>VWYO01023064.1:0-2500 GCA_013400275.1 Rhadina sibilatrix
CAACCTTGGAAAAAGGCAAAAAGTAATTCACTTTGTCTTGTATGGATTTTGAGAGCCCATGGGAGTAGAAAATGATAGGAAGAATTAAAGGCTGGTTATTGTTTCCAAATTTCTCACAAAATATTAGGTAGTTTCCAGTACAGAGGTTGTGATTGTTTTTCAAAGGCTTTATCACCTAAGTGATATAAACAAATGAAAGATAGAAAGAATTATATTATTTAAATAAAAGTGACAAGACAAAGACTAAAATGAAACAGCATTTTGCTGTAACAAATATCCCAAATTTTGTTTACATGCAGTCTTGCTCTGGGTGAAGGGCCTTTTGGGAATGTATCATAATGCTCATTTTTGACTGGGCTTGATTATAGCCGAATTTCACATCACCACCTTTATGATCGAGTATAAACTCCAGAAAGGTAATGATTATTGTGTTGGTTGCCCATTTGGGGTTTCTGGAGGGGAAAAAAAAACCCCAGTAATTACTTTCTCTTGACCTATTAGATAACCAGAATTCTGCTAATTTGTGAAATTTTGAAGTCAAGAATGATTAGGAGGAACCTTCTAATTAATCCATTTTTCTCTTGACATCAGAATACATCTGATGTCTAGAACATAAGAATACAATGGATTTGGAATAGAAGCTTGGTTAACAAGACACCAAAGCAGTGTGGACACCTATTATTTTTCCTATTATAATTTTTTAATCAATCCTTCCTAAGAAGAGAAGTTAGTTTAAGTGCAATTTTTTTTTTCTGCTATGAAATACTGATTTCTTGAGCATGTTCAGATTAATGTCTGGCTGATTGTTCAGCCTGTGGGACATGCTAACAGTCTGTTGACACAGTAATGTATCTTCTTCAGTTACTGAGTAGCTAGGATTGTAATACATCAGTGTTGCATGTGTTGGACTCTTCCCAGGGTTTGAATTTTTCTTGCTGTTCAGATTACATTGAGTCAGGCAAAAATGAGGTTTTTAGTGTTGGCTCTGTTGCAAGAATATCTCTGCTTTCTTCCATTAAAGGTAAAAGATGCGTTTTTAAACTACTGTATTCTTAATCTAGTCACTTAATCTTGGCACTTGTTTCGGTGAGAACAAAATTTTGCTTCATTTTAATTGGCTGTTCTGGTAATCTGTGTGATGAAAAAATTCAATCTGCTTTACAGAATATTTGTATTTACTATGTATGCATTTAGTTGTTCAGTTAGTATAACATAACTACTATCCATGTGAATAATGAATATATAAATATATCTACTGAATTGAAGCAGTCATTTCTGCATTGACTCCTATTTTCTATGTATGTGCAGACATCAAAGACAATGTCACCAAAGAGGTGACACTTGATCAAAGAACAGTAATTAACAAGCATGTAAATTTTCCATTTCTAACTATAGCATTTGACAGGTATGTGCATTCTACCTAACATAGAATTCACTTGCACTTTTACAGTAGTATCACAATTTCTCATTATGAAGTTTTTAAAAGTACTCAGAATAGAAAATACTAGTTAAAATGGAAGTACATAGATTGCACATATATGTTACTTAAGATTATTAAACAAAAAAGCAGATTTTTTAACTAAAATAAAAAGTTAGATCCATATGAAAAATACATAAAGAAAATAATTTAAAACTGCACCCATTATTGCCATGCAAAAATCCATCAATGCACTAGCATAGTATGGCTTACTGGTTTTTAACAGTTTTTCAGTGATTTCAGTTTATCAGACTTATATAGTAGAGTCTTCAAAATAGTGATTTTGACTGAAATATAAGTGATTAAAGAACTTAGCTTGACAGAGTATGTCTAATTTATTTTGGCAATTGTAGATTTAGTCCAATGCACTCAGTGTTGCAATGTGAGTATTTGAAGTCTGTGTTTGAGCTTAATTTTCTGTCTTGGTAATAATATAGCATTTAAAAAAAGGCAGATACCACATTTTAAGTGTGATGCTGTAAATTCCATTTTATAATTTTTGATCATTTCAGTTGCTGAAACATATTCCTAACAAAATGCTTTTTGCATACCAATTATTTGGGTTGCACTGTTAGAAAACTCATTAATTTAATTTATATACAATAAAAATTTCTCATTCTTGCACCCTTTGCGGGTCAAAACTTGACAGAGTTGTCATCAAATCTTTAGAAATATCAGTGCATTAAAAAAAGTAATTTAAAATCATCACAAAGGTATCAAAATGTAATTTTTAAAGCAAATAACAAATACTGTAGAAAAAGATATTTGTAGTGGACAAGATGAAATAAAATCATCATGGATTTTATTGCTATGTGACACTTGAAGCACATTGAGAAAACAAAATATTTATCACTGTTTGCTTGAAAGCTCAGGCTTTGGAGAAAGTAATATGGAACTGAAACTGACCAATTTACGTGACACAACACACTAAGTAAATAATTAGGATTTAATGATGGAAAATACCAATAACATTTTTCAAATGGCTATATTCCCTTAACTGCAAACTGCTTGTTATTTTGAGAC
>VWYO01023064.1:7500-55633 GCA_013400275.1 Rhadina sibilatrix
AATTTTATTTTTAGACTTATGATTCAAAAGAGACTTTAGGAAGTGAACTTCATGGGATTCTCTGTTGAGTTACTCTGTAGGTAACTATTCCAGTTCATAATTTGAAAAATCTACAATGATAATTCTGAGTTAGAAGCTGTTGAAGAACCTGGTGCTGCCTCTCAGACTGCAATTTTCTGTGTTGCAGATTTCTGGTCTTTACTATGAAACTGGACTCCATCCTTCATACAGACCTTAGATGTTGAATGATTTCTGTAGTCTTGAAACTCACCATTCTGCTTTTTTTCCTGATAATGTTAGGATTTTAAATTCAGTGTTCCATTATAGTCCAAATTATTTGCAATTTTGGCCTTGTTATTTGTAATACTTCTCTTAGTTCTTAAATTACATACTAGAGTTTAAATGTAAAAGGTGAAAAACCAAGAAAAGGTCACATCTCTCTGAGGATCTGATGGAATTGTGTTTCATAGAATTGTAGAATGGCTCATCTTGGAAGATCATATAGTTTCACCCCCGCATGTCCATGGGTAGGGACACTTCCCATTAGACCAGATTGCTCAAAGCCCCGTCCAACCTGGCCTTGAACACTACCGGAGGATGGGCATCCACAGTTTCCCTGGGCAACATGCTCCAGTGCCTCACCACCCTCACAGTAAAGAATTTCATCATATCTGATTCAAATCTCTTCTCTTTCAGTTTGAAGTCATTGTCCCTTGTCCTGTCACTACATGCCCTTGTAAAAATACAATTGGGTTGTTGGGGTTTTTTTATGCATAGATCTTTGAACTCTGGTTTGTTCCTAGAGTCATGTTTTTATACAGAAGTTGTTTGTTCTCATAGTAACCAAATCTTTTCACTAAATAATTTGGGTTTAATAATTTCTTTTGCTCTTAACCAAAGATACTTGGAGCACAGAAGTCTGGAAGTATAAAATTAAATGGACGTGAATCCAAAACAAAAGACCAGAGAGAGAAATTTCACTCAGCTTTCTGTCTTGGGAAGGTCTAATTTCATGTCTAAAAAATTAATGTTCAAATTCTCTTGATATTTGAATAAACAAAGTGTTTAGGCTGGGAAAATTAAAAGAATATTTTTCAATTATTCAAGGATATGTTAAGTTTAACAGAAAATTATACCAAACTCCATTTGAACTGGAATCTGTTGATAAACAAAACTTTCAGTTTTAAATTGATCTCCTCAATTACGTCTGTGTTCTTAGAATTTCTGAAACTGAAAAAAATTTCCAGGTGTACATAAAAATAGAGCAGGTTTTGAGGGTGTCGTTGACCCAAATTCTATAGGTAAGTATGTTCTGGTAACAGCAATATTATGAATATGTTGATGTAAAAGCATAGGCATTTTGGAGGTGTAAGTAAAGATCTAAGACTTGGTTTGTTGATTTAGTTTTCCAAGAAATATGTCTGTATAGCCATGTGGACAGAGACTGCAAGGATTTTATTAGAAACTATGCCTTTATGGTGTTTTACTTGGAATAAGCATCCCAGCATGGCGATTTCTAGGCATCTTTTGGAAGAAGAAAAGAGTAGGAAAATAACCTCAAAACAAATGAAGAATAATGCTGTTCATATATTGGTCCTATTGAAGTGGATAGTAGAACCTCCATGACATAAAGGAGCAGGTTTTGATGTAGTCTGTGACTCTTATTTGGAGTTGTGTTTTAAAGCACTCAGTATTTAATTTTTTAAACAAGGAAATTAAAAGTGGTGATACAATAAGAAGTTAATAATTTGTGACATTTCTGTAATTCTTATGGCTTGAAAGTCAGCAGCAAGGGTTAGACTCAAAGATATTAAAGGTCTTTTTAAACTTAAATAACTCTATGAGCCCTTAAAAGGTGTAGACTTTTTAAAGTAACAGTAATTTGAATTTAAATTGTTGTAACAGATTGAAGTTGTTGGCTCTTTTTTGAGTTAGTAATATCGTTCTAAAGCTTGTGTTCCACATGGAGCTCTTTTTTTACATGCAGCTGAGAAATCAGTAAGATGTATGTCAAGTTGGTAGGTGTATTTCACTTTTGTAAAAAGAAAGAATAAATTCAAGGAATAAAATCAATTCCAGAACCTGAGTATAACTACATTTCCTTTATCTACTGGCACTATTTTTGTCTTCTGGCTTTTGTTGGATTTTTTCCTTTTTATATAGTGCTCAGGTTTTGTTCAAACAAACATGAAGTCCAGTTTTCTTTAAAGTATTCTTTTTATGCACGGCTTGTATACTCCTCATTTTACCTATTTTCCCTTTTTTCTTTTCCTTTCTCTTTTTCTTTATAATGGTTATAAAAAGGTCTTTTGCTGTTCATAGGTGGTTATGACATTTGTTTGCAACTACATATGGCCTAAACCACGCAAAATGAGGAACAGAATTTAAGGAACAGTCAGCAAAATTGTGGCAACTTCTGCTCTCTGACAAATTTCTTATACTTACTGTATGAAGAGTTGTAGCTTTTCTAAAACAAGTGCTCTATATCTTTAATTTGTAATGTATTTGTTGAAATTGTGAGTTTACCTTAGGCTTTATGCAAAGCGTATTTTAAATAAATAAAATTGCTATGACTATTTTTCTATTTCTGACAAATACTAAGCTTACTAAGATGTTTGCTTTATTGATTTTAATCAACTTTGAACTACCTCATTTCTTGATTGGCATGAATTTGGAGATTTATTTACTTAATTTTTACACCATTTTTTCTAATTTTTGTCAGTATACCTGACTTATTTTATATGGGGAATGCCAGTATTTGAGATGATAGTGCCACATAATTGTACCAAATTTTATCTTTTCTGTTGAAATTAGTATTTGTCTTAAGAATATGCTCAAAGAGTTGCAACCGATGTCAGGATCTTTGTAATAAGGGATAAAATAAAACTTCTAGTTAGTCTTAAGAATGTGTCTTCTGGATGAAGTTTGTTGATTGAAGACTTTACTGTTTGCCAGCTGTTCATCATTGCTGTCAGAACACCACGGACAATAGAGTTTCATGAGTTTCCCCTCATCAATGCAGTACAAGGCTCAAGCCACTCCCATTTACTTTTTAAACTAACCAACCCTTTTAGTTATGCAATCAATGTTAGTTATGCAAGGGAGATGGTTTACGTAATTTCTTCTCCAGCAATGACACTGAGGTGCTAACCTCCAGCTACCTGGATGCATGGATCTTTGTCTGGTACAGCTGTCTGTCCACAGTCTTATGGCACTGAGGAGGAGGTTTGAGGTAAAGCATTTCACTTTGTGATCACCATAAAGTAACTCAACAGGCATATTGTTACTGCTTACACTAAGCGAAGAAAGTTTTGCCCAGTGGTTGTTACAGAGTGGGGTGTGATCACAGCCAGGTAATGAAAACTCAACTGAAAAGGAGTCAGTGGTCAAGTCATGACCACTTTTGGTCATGCATACATGAGTCTGCTACGGGATATCAGGCATATAACTTACAGTAGCTGCTACCAGTGAAATGTGTCCTCTCTGAACAGGTTTGGTAACTAGGCCAAGTTGATCGGTGTGCAGCAGCCTTGTATTGTGCCAATAAATTGCTGCACATGGATTGATAGCTAGGAAAAGTCCTGAAATACAATGGTTTAACAAAATAAAATACCAACCTTGAGTAACACTGTGACCTAGAATCTATTATTTTCTGTAAGTCTTCAGTTTGGCCGCAATGTTTGTGCTGTCTGAGTTTAAGGATGTAATGGCTACAAGTTGTAGATTTACAGTAAAAAAGTATTTTTCTGAGGCAGTTCTTAACTAATAGTATGTCTAGTTGCAGATTATGCAGTTAAGTTTTTTTTCTTTGTTTGTTTGGCCAGTGGTACTTACAAGTTGAAGTTTCACCAGCAACAAGTCCAGATTGTATGCAATATTTTTTCAAGAAATTTAGTAGCATGTGACATACAAAATACAATCTAATAAGTAGAATAAATTACTGCAGAAGAAACATTTATATAAAACAACTACTGTTGAGAAACTAAATTTGGATGTAGAAAATATAGTGGTGGTCTGAAAATATTTCCTTAGTATTGTGAGATCTGGTTTTGATTATGGATTCCTGAGTCATTTGTGAAAGGAGAATTATTTGCAGCTTTTACATGTTTCTGTAATATTGTTAATATGTTTCTCTAGGTAGTTTTATATAAATGGTGTGTTATGCTTCTGATTTTTTGTTACCAATGTCGTATATCTGCACTGTAATTTTCTAGGTATTTCAACAGTCTTCTTTAAGCAAGCTAGAGTGCTCTATTACAGTGCAAGGTTCTGAAATGCTTTTACAGAAAAAAAAGCAGAGCATAATTTGTACCCTACAGATATTCTGGAAAGCAAAAGTATAAGGACTGGAAGAAAGCATGAGGTAGGGTAGTTTTATTGTCTGGTGTATTTGTGTGTAAGTCAGGCTGGTGAAGCCAAACGTTTTTGCTCAAGGGTCCAGATAATAATTTTAATATCTGTTGACGCTGCTTATAATTCTGGAAGCTTGTTTGAATAGTTCCTGTGTTATCTGCCAAAGACTTGTTAAAATAGCTGTTGGGAGTAGAAGGTTTTACCTTATTAAATACTGAATAAGGGATTCTTAATTAAATGAACTATTTGAAGGATAAATTCTTTGTAGGTTTGCTAAAATGAATATTTATCAGATATTTTGTGTTTTTTATCAGGATGACCATCTTTCACTGTAAGGCAAGTGAGAGAAATAAAAATGGTTATTATCATTTTTTAGATGAAAAATATTATTTTCCAAATTCATGTCTTTTAGAGTGGGATAAAGTTTTGGTGGGGTTTTTTTGTGGTTTGTTTTGTTTGTTTGTTTGGTTTTGGGTTTGGTTTTGTTTTGTTTTTTCTAGGAAGAATGACAACAGTGTCCTTTGAATTTTTACTTTCAACTTTGTACAGTGCTGGATTGCCTCTTTCAACAGTCTCAGAGTTTGACTTAGATGTTAATAACAACAACTATAAGCTATAGTAAATGGCATCTGTAAATAATTCTATTATTTAAATGGATCTATTAAATTAACTGAAATGATGATGCTTTTCAGTGTGTCCAGACTCTTCATCTATTTTTATTGTGATTGTATAGAGTATGGGAAACTTGCAAGAGATCTCTTTTACAAGGTTGCATGGTGAACATGATTCTTAATGGTATCAATAATGTACAAGGGTGCACCATCATGTCCTCTTCCTGAGAAATCTTCTAGATTATCCAAATATAGTATCTCATAACATTTTCTTTGAAAAATGAACAGCTTGTTTTTTTCTTAATGACCTGTACTGTGTGTTAGTTTTGAGAAAAGACACAATTTTGAACATTGCTTCAGGAGCATATGGTGGGCTTTTCTGTGAAAATGTGTTTAAGAAAAAACAAAATGTTGCACAAGCAGTCTAGAATGAGGAATAGAAGGTGAGAAATGGCCTGGAAAACATGAAGGTCAGGAAGGAGGAGAGGGAGGAGTTGCTTCACATGCTGGAAACAAGTATTTCTCTGCAGCCCATGGAGAGCACCACTGTGGAGCAGGTGTCAATAATATAGCTTGTTGAGGAGCCCAGAGGAAATGGATATTTGCTTATGGAAGCCACAGCTTGTGGGGGGAGTTGATGCTGGAACAGGTTCCTCTTTTGTATGAACTGTAGTCCATGGAACACTCTCTCTGGAATAAGGTTTGTCCTCAAGGACTCCAGCCTCTGGAGAGGCCCTGTGTTGGAGTAGGAGAAAAGTGTGAGGAGAAGAGAATGTCCCAATAGGAGCTGTTATGCATTGATTGTAAACATTCCACCTGCATGACTCATCAGGTGGTAAAAAAGTGATTGAAATGAAGTTGTGTCTGGGAAGCTGGTAGCTCCTTCTGGCTAGGGAGGGTGATTTTTTTTTTTCCTTTATTTCTTACAATCTAAATATATTTAAAGTGGCAATGACTTAAGTTGATTTTCTTCAAGTTGAGTCAGCCCGTGATGCTGAGTGGTAAACCCACAAGTTTTATCATCCCGTTTTTGCCTTCTGTCCTAGTGAGGAAAGAAAGTGGGAGAGCATTTGAGTGGGTGTTTGACCCTTTGCCAAGGTTAGCCCCTCACAATGTCTTTTTCTGTTTCCTCAGGGGAAAGTAAATGAGACTGCTGTGTTTGTTGTGAACTGTGTCAAAATAAAGCAATTACACTGCCTTGAGTAAAACTAAATACCAATTTTAAAGCCTATTGTAGAAAATATCTTCCTGTTTTGATATGAAGATCTGAGTCATGCTCTTTCAATAGTCAAGGCTGTTTGGTATGTCCCCTTTTTCAAAAGTGCACACAAGTCTATTCAAACTTTGTAACTCGATTGATGAGCTACAGATCCTTTGTATTTAGACAACACTGTAAGTGAAATTGTGGAACTACTCTGAATTTTCTAATATAGAAAAGGCATTATTGCTGTGGTAGTGTTTTACCCTTTACCCTTTTTCCCTTTCAGTGAAGTATCTTCTCATTCCCTTGTTTTTCAGCCTTTTATGACAAAATTATTACTGTCAGAAGTTATTAGCAAGTGATTTGACGGGAAGAATATGTTGGATATTCAATGTTTGTTTTAAAAAGATGATCCTTTTGACTGTTGTGCTGCTCTTCATTCCCCCTTATGTACGTTCCCAGGATACAAAGAACAAATAAGCATGGAATCACTTCTGATCAGAATGACACTGCTTTGGTGACTTAGTGCTCTATAAAGGCTTCTAAGGCTTTGAAAGAAGGAATAGTTAGAAAGGTGTTAAAAAGAGGAGCCTGGTACAAACAGAAACTTGGCACTACTGTGATAAATATATGGGATGTCTGCATGACTGCATGCTTCCGACTATGTTTGTTTATATGCAACAGCATATAGACATCTATAGCCTTGTATTGGTTTCTTTGTGAATTGCAGAAGTCTACATCCCTTGCCTACAGTTGTAGAGAGTAATAGAAACAACTTATTCTTCAAGAGGAGGTTAAGAGCTTTGTTAAATGTGGTTGTAATGCCCTGTTTCGTGTTATTGTTAAGTGTGTATTTACAGGTTATTGTAACTGTCATAGTCCAGTCTGTGTGAAAAATGGTATAGTCCTGTTGTGTATGAAGACTTAGGAGTCAGTGGCTTGACTTTCCTAGAGCTCTTTTTGGAGCTTAAACTTTGTAACTTTGTGAGCAATAAATTATTTCTGTTAGCTGATTAAACTGACATTCATATGGCTGCTGGCTAATTCAGTAGGATTTCTTGTAGCTAAGCTTTCCCATGGTGTGGTGCGTGGGAGTTAAAATTGCTGTTTATTCATATACATTCCATATCATTCTTGTAAGTCTGTTGTGTCAAGATACTGAAAGACATGTGTTAACTTGCAGTACTGGTAAAGTTCCTGTTGAAACATAACGAATCAACAATTTGCCATTTTTCTTCACTAAAAACCCTGCCTGTGTCTGGTCAGTCTTGGGTTCAACCTCAATGATGTTTCTGTTTCTTCAACTGATAAAAACATTAAGATTTCTGCCCACTGTTCTCAGAGCTATATCCTAGCAGTCATTGATATCATACCTGTGCAGGAAAAGTACTCAAGACATTTCAGGAGGAGTTCTGACTTCCCTACTTTGGTTTGGTTTTGAGGGTGTTTTTGTTGGTTGTTGTTTTTGTGGGGTTTGTTTTTTTCTTTTTTTTGGTGGTTTTTTTTTTTTTTTTTTTGGGGGTTTTTTTTTTTTTTTTTTTGGGGGTTTTTTTTTTTTTTTTTTTGGGGGTTTTTTTTTTTTTTTTTTTGGGGGTTTTTTTTTTTTTTTTTTTGGGGGTTTTTTTTTTTTTTTTTTTGTTTTGTTTTTTTGGTTGGTTGTTTTGGAGTTTTGTTTGTTTTATTTAGCTTGTTTTGGCACTTTATTCAACATGAAACCTGTTGAATTCAAGAACATGGCTATTTACAGTTTTGTCCCATGGTGTCTTTCATGGTGCAGACAGGTAACAGAAGGTTGTTTAGAAATAGGCGTATTTTCTTCTTCTGCTTGTGTGCCTCCATTATCAGTTAATCTGTCCCATCCACTTACCTGCTATATCATTATGCTAAATCTTCTATCACAAAGTTTCATATCTAGTATATGTTAAAAACTCTGTTTATTTCTTGTTTTATGCTATTTGGTTTAGTCTTTGGTAAAAATGTTTTAGTAACAATCAATGAAAAATCTTCTGATCTGGGTTCCTTTACTGACTTGGATTAACATTCTTTACTAATAAAGTTGGAGGTGTTTTTTACTCCTAGACATGTAGAAATTTTTTGAAACATTACATTTTGAAACATTATATACATTTCTGTCTATATTTAATACAGGTATATCAAAATTCTTCTGTAGAATTTGAGGACCGAATTAAAAACTATATCTTTATATTTGGCGGCAGCAGGAGCAGTAAAATTTGCACTTGTGAAAAGGGTATTACAGATGCCGTCTTTCAAACCGAGTTTTGCAGCAGCCCCAGGTAATCCAATTACAGTGCATTTTACTACATAGTCTCTTTTGTCTTGATAGAACTGTTTACCTTCTTAGCAAAGATTGAGTTCCAGCTACCTACGTGCACCTGTAAAGCCCAGACCCAGTTCGCTTTCTCCACAGACCTTTAGTCTGATCACTGAAAAGGTGAAAGCAATAGAGTGTTCTTAAAATGTATCACCAATCCCATCCATTGTCACAGGGATACATTTCTGTATCCATAAGTAGTTAAAAGTTTTCTGGTTTTTTCACATATCTTAGCTCTAGCACAACCCCGGGTAGCTACATATAAACTCTATATGTGTGTATAATATATAAAAATATCTATTTTACATACATATAAAAAAAATCTTATGTATTCATAGCTGATCAGCTGTGACTACACTAAAAAGACAATGAATTTTATCTTTTTCTGTGTATTTTTTCTCTTTTCTTTGTTCATTCTTGGCTTTTCTCTACCTATTTATTTTTAACAATCTGGTGCTGGTTGATCCATTCCTTTTCCTTTTTTGTCCTTCACTTTGGCAGCAAGCAAAGTGCTTTTACTTTCTATTTCTGATTTCAGAGAAACTATATATGTTCCAGATTTTCTCTGTACAAGCATATGGTTTACCTAGAAAACAATTCTTGAAAAATAATGCAGGGTATGGTCATATAATGATTAAGGAATGTAGAAGATAGGAGGATTAGGTTTGGTTTGTTGGTTTTTGTTTGTTTGTTTGTTTTTTTTCTTTTAAAGCTCTTTGTTTTATTCACAAAAACTGGGACTTTGAAGATGATTATATTATTTAGTATTCAGATTTTAAATGCACTAAAATTCTTTCCAGGTGTTAGTTTTGGGTTTGTGCCGGTGGGTTGGGGGTTGGGGTGCAGGGTTTTTTTTGATTTGGTTTTTTTATTTATTTTGGGGGGTTTTTGGGGGGACNATATTTCATACTGGAAGGTCAAAGAAAAAAATATCAGTTGCTAATTAAGATACTCTTCCAGATTAATTTAATGGACTAGTGAAAATATTAATGTGTACAGTATTGAAGAATTTATCCTTAATTCCTTTTATTGTACATCAGTTATTTCCCAGACAAAGTGGCATAGTGCGACAAGAATAATCACAATTTACCTTAGTTTCTGTTTGACTTTATGTGTTGCCACAACAGTATTTTACCTTATTGGCATTAAGCGTGTGTTAGTATTTCAATGTTCTTAACCAAAGTTATTCCGAAAATCTGAAAGTCTAATTTTATGAGGCCTTTCTTTCTCTGCCATAAGGACATATGACATAGAATGAACAAGAAAGCTGCCCAGTTTAAGTGTTACTTTCACATACTCTTTCTTCCAGATTGCTATATGAAGCTGTACATAATATAAACACATATTCTTGTCTCTAGTTAGTCACATTATAGTTAATGACCATATGGTCATTATGGTATAAGATCTACTGTCTGTTGTATTTATATTCCTCAAGCATATTGTTCCTTCAACTTCACAGTGTGTTAAACTATTTCAAAGGGAAAAAAATCCTTTCCCTCTTGTTTCTGGTTGTCCTATCAAGTGTAACCTTGGACCCTTATAGAGCAATTAGACCAGCCTCTATCCCCTCCTTTGTAATGAGGTTTCTTGCATTTCTGAGTCTATAACCCTTTAGTCTTCCCTAATGGGACATCATTATTCTGAAAGAAACAATGTAAATGTAAATGAATATTCTCATTAACGAGTCACAGAGAAACCTTTAGTGGTAGCGCTGTGGTAATTCTGCTTGTTATTTCTCTGGTATTCCATGCAGATTTTTTTTTTTTTATAATTCATTATTAGTATTCAAAATTACTTCTTCTTTAATTCTGCATGTCTTTCATAATCCGGTGTTCCAACTAGTTCAACCATGTCCTTGTTTTATTCTCCAGGAACCACCTGTGAAACGTTCAAGGTCTCTGTCCCCGAAGAGCCCTTTTAGGGAGGCAGAGGAACTAAAGAAGCTTAAAATAGCTGAAAGGAAGATTGAAAACTTAAAAAAGACACTACAGCTAAAGGTGAACATTAAATAAAAATAAATAAAAAGCCTGCTAGCTATAAGCTTGCATAGATAAAGATATACCAAAACAAACAGATATTTTAAAAATTAAAAATATACATATCTTTATGGACTGTAAATCTCTTTGGATCAGAGAGCACTCTCCATTAGTTTACCCTTTTGCTTTACTGTGTGAGTAATCCTGCAGTCCTGTAGAAGCTTAATTGAGCTGTTATCAATAACACATACTTATTAAATACAGTTTCAAAGTTTGTGTTTGAGAATATATATTCTGAGAAATTTATGTGTTCATATGAAGTAAATCAGAAAATAGAAGCACTGAAAGTAAAAAGATTTTTTTTCTGTACAATAAAGCCATACTTTAAAATGCTGAAGTCAATTACTTGAAAAAGATTGACCCCTGGAAATTGTATAAATTATGGCTCAGTTAGTTGCTGGTCTAATAAATTCTGTTAAAAAAAAAACCAAAACAATTCCTCTCACTCCACCCCTTCATAGAAAATCTTAATTGAGCTTGTTTTACAATTTCTCATTTTGCCTCCATTTCACAGAATTTTTTGGCTGTATTTTTGTTGGTTTGTTATTTTGCTGCAGAAATATAGTACCTTTTGAACAAAGTATTGGTTTAAAATTGCTCCTCTGAATGCAAAATGCAAATCATGAGTCATATTTTCTTAAAGACTTAAAATTCATTCTTTTCTTTCCTCTCTTCCTTTTCTTCCCTCTCTTCCTTCTCACTTTTTGTTGCTTATTCTTGTGCGGTTATGGAATTTGAAAGATATTTTCAAGTATGTGTAGCCTAAAAGAGAACTGGCTGTATTGAACATCCTGTGATAAAAAGTAAGTGAAAAAGTTTGGAAGCTATACCAACCATAGTGATAAGTTAATTTTAGAAAAATTGTAAATGTGAAGTATATTTCAGCACAAATGCCACAGTTCATCCATCTGTATACTTGGGAGACATCATCTTAACACACGTAGAGTACGTGAATAGGAGGGGTTATTTAGACTTCAAATTCATTACTCTAGGTTGTCTTTTCCCTTGGAGACAGAAAATTAATTTTGTTTTGATTTTTTTTTTTCTCTCTCTGTTGAGAAATATAAGGCATGTCCCACCAGCTTAACCTGAGAACTGGCCTTTGGGAGGCTTCCTGTTCATTACTTTTACCTGGCCTGCCTGATACTGATGCTACAGATTATTCTGGAACTGTAGGCTGCTGCTGTTCTGCTCTTGGAAGCAAAACACACGTCAGTATGTTTGTTGCCTTAAATGATAGAGAGCTCCACATTTCTTCTGGAAAGAGGAGTGAAGAAAAGAAGATGCAGAAGAGAAAGAATTCTCTCTGCATAACCTCATATAATAATTTGTACCATTCACAATACTGCCTTTACTTATCTTCTATTTAATCTTAAAGTATAATTTAAAAATCTGTGCAACTTTATAATGTTACAGGTGTGGGATCTCTATCACAGACATACATGATGTCTTTAAGGGCTAAATCTCCCCTTGAAAGTGAATACATGAACTTCTTGCATTTTCTCTTGAAAATCTACTTGCCTTCTTTTGCAATATGCTTTAATGGGTAGAAAAGACACTGTAGAGGGCCAGGTCATGATAATAAACATTGTTGGGGCACTACATTCATATTTCAATGAGGCTAATGGCAGCATGACAGTGAACTAAGCTGTCATAAAGTTAATGTCAGAACATTCCTATTGCTATTCTGTGATTCCTTAATGCTAGGCTTCTCTCAGACATTCTTTCCAACAACAAAAATGGATTTGATCAATATTTTCAAAACTGGTCCTTGCATTATTGCCTCTTCAAATGAAGTGTTGTCTATATGATTACTTGAAATTTTTTTGCTCAGAGAAATAGTTGCTCTGTCAATACACACACTGATGATGCATGTCTGGAACATGAAATGGTGACTTTATACATTGGTCCTTTCGAAAAATTGGTGACAATTAAAAAAACAAACAAACAACAACAAACATAAACAGCTCTATTGTTGTGGTTTTCAGGAACAGGAATGTCCCAGACAGTATTGCAAAGGAACAGAAAAGGTCCAGGTCCCATTAACAGATTTTTCCAGTTCTGACTCATTTCTGATCAAGAAAAGTCGGCTCTTAGTATCTTCATTGCTACTATAAATGGGATGATCATTTAAATTCAGTGTTTTTACACAGAATTGGTTTTGTTTCTGGAAATACTAAAAAGTAACAGAGCATGCCTCATTGCACCCTTGTTTACCGAAGAGAACATCAAAATAAGTAAGAGTATTTTTCTGGTTTTAAATAGAAAAATATCAAGCTGCTACTTAGGTTGGTCCAAAGCATAAGTACTTTTATCTACTGTTGGTCTTTAAGAAGTGGGTAAGAATTTGGTTGTTGATAAGTAGCTATTTGTTACAAAGTAAGAATATATTTATCTTCTCCTGTACTGCTCCTAGAGCTGTGATTGCTGGTGTAGCCTAAAGGAGATAATCCTGGCTTTAACTGGAAAGGTCTTGAAACCAAGAGAAGCTATTCCCTTTGAGTTTTCTCATCCTTTTTAGGTTCTAAAATTTTTAGATGTAAATAAAGCTAGAATATGTCAGTCTTTAGAGCTACCTTAATACTTGTTTGTGTGAGCAAGACCACACTGACATTACATCTGAGGTAACTCAGATTTCATATGTAGTCTTGTTCCATGAATAGTGTTCAAATGCTGAAAATAGATGGATATTGCAGTTCATCCACTTAACTATTCGTGTTTTGTAACTATTAGGTGCCTCAGTTCTTGTAAGACTATGCATAGCCAAATAATTGAATCAGTGTATTTTTTTTAAATTTCCTTTTTACTATAACAGGAGGTCAATTTCAACAAAAAATTGAGTTAGTGATTAGAATCTTTTGACTTGTCTGAGCAGCCTGCCAAAAGAAAAAAAAAAAAACAAGGTTTTTTTTTCATAGGCAGTTGGGTTTTTCATCCTGCAGATTGAACTTTATATTACTGTTTTTCATTATTGCATGGAAGGTACTGTGGATGAGAGGGGACAGCTGGAGAATAATCTGGAGGTTCAGCAGTGCTAGAGTAGTTCTGTCCCGTTTCTGTAAATATATACAAAACTATGTTCAAGGAAGTTTAGTTATTAAATATAACATAATTCGGACAGAGATGGATCTAACAGATTATGGAAATTTCAGTGAATATTTTAAGTCCTGAAGTGCTTAATTCAATAGAGAGAGTCATTAGGGCAGTTAATTGTCTAATTTCTGCTTCTGCAAGAGCAGAAGAAGTGATAAGGGAAAGCAATAACTGTAACAGAATGGTTAATAGAACAGGTAAGCAATAATGAAAAATGTAGATTCATAAATAGGAAAGGCCAAATTCTACAGCTGGTTGCATCTCTGAAAGGTCATTGACACTAATAAGCTTCTGAGGATTTATATTGAAGACACTATTTTCCAGTACCCTGCCAGACTAGACCAGTTTTTGCTAGCAATATCAAACAATCTCAGAACAATTGTTTCATGAACTTCTCTTGAAAATACAACATCTATAATTGTATTCTTATGAAAATTTCCTCTTGCAAAGCTTGGTAATGGCCTCTATGTTCTTAGTGTAAGATTTATATTTCCATTGATGTGCTTGTTTTAAATATCATTGTGGTATTTACATGAGTCACTTAAAACAAGTCAAAAGTACTTTTAAAACAATTCAAAATTTATAAATGTATTTGGTTTAGAGTTTGTTTCAGAAAAAATCCTACCACCACCACTTTGGGAAAGTATTTAATGATAGGGTCACTTTGGACTTGATTCTGTTCCTAAATTTCTGTTCCTAAATCTTTGTGTTTCGTAAGTCACTTCCAGAAAACTTCTGGAATTTTGTATATAGTACCACTTGAAACTTTAACTGGTATCTTTCAAGTTTGTGTATCATGAACACTGGGCTACATTTGATAAGCCAAGCTTAGTATAGGTACTTTGCAGTTAGCAGTACTCTGGAAACCCTTCTCATGTTTTTATAGTGGGATTCAATTTTTATTATTTGCAGCGCTGAATATTGGTCTGTCTGATTTATTGACTAATGACAAAAAGTCCTCCTTACATATAAGCATTAAATATGTGCAAATAAAGTATTCTGATTTATTTAGTTCTGTATTTGCTCTGCAAGCAGAGCTATCATTGAACTGAAAATGAAGCTCTGATTGCAAGTTTTGCTACAGCATAATGAATTCTTTGCTGGTGAATTCTTTCTAGTGTATGCCAGAGTTTGACTTTCTTTATACCGTGAAATGATTCTTGTTAGTGTTAATTTTTTTCTTCCAGAGCACTGTATTGTCATTTAGGAAAGTCTGTTTTTAAGCTAACATGATGTTATCCTGTAATATAAATCAAGGTGTATTTTACTTTTTGTTCTGTATAATTTTGTGTGATTTTGATTATATAAAAGCTATTGTAAAAGTTGTTTTTATTTCCTGTTTGCTGCATTACTAGAGGACAAAGTCTGGGTGTTTCAGGTATATATCTATTTACAGAAATAATGCACAAGGAAATCCTGAAGGCATTTAAATGTAAGTTTTTTTCATGTGGCCAGTATTTTCCTTGAAAATACATAGATCAGTTTTCCACTGGGGAAAAAAAAAGAAAACAAGTAGTTTTAATGAAAAAACAATGCCAGCAATCCTTTTTCAGTCTACATGTTTTAAAATGTATGAGGCTTATACATTCACCAGATAAAAGCTGACATTTTGTAGTAAATTTTTAAAACTTTCAACAGCATGAAAATAATATTTAAGTGAATTGCCAAATCAGCAGAATTTTCCAAAATAGTAATAAGAAAACTTTGACCTCAAGGACTGTGAGTCCTGATCTTTCTATTTTTTTCTGAGTCCCATTGTAATTGCTAAAAGAGAACTTTTGTTTCATCACTTTTGTGATCCGTGTAACAGTCTCTTACATTTTGTCCAACTCTGATTTTGTTTTTCTGGTTTCATACAGTCTCAAGAATCTCATGAGCTAACAGCAGCCTATGGAAAACATGAAGAGAGGCTGCAGATGTTACAGACCAACTACAGAGCACTAAAAGAGCAATTAAAGCAGTGGGAAGAGGGTGATGGCAGGTAAGTTACATAGCTCATTAAAAACATTTTCCTTACACAAGGAATCTGAATAGAAGTATTATATAGGTATTCAAAAGAGAATGTGATTTGAAAGAAGAAGCTACTATATGGTGATCAAGACTATCCTTTGTTAATAGGATACGTGACTTACCCCTGTATGAGAAAAAGCATACTTTTAAACCAAGAGGAAATATATTGACCTGACACCTTGACTTATTTTGTTTGGGCTCTCATTGAGAGCCTGAGTACTGGACAAAGGTCAGCTAGGACTGCTTACTTATATTTAATTCCTCATTCACTTATTTTGTTGACTGTGTTTTTAAAATTTTCTGTAACACAACAGTTGCTCATTATGCAAATAGTTTTAAAAAATAGTTTTATTAACTAAAATATAGAAATAATCCTCCCTAACATTTAGTGATTCATACATTAACTGAAGCCAAAATCTCCCTCCTTATAGGGGAAAACTAAAATAATATGTGCATGAAAGCAGGGTGTTTTTGTCTGGTAAATTATTTAAAAATAAATCATTTCTGATAATTTTACAAAAAAATGCAGTAATGTATCTTTATTAATGGAAAGAGGAAAGACTTTACCACATAAAATTTGCATAATGAACATTCTGTATATCATTCTCCCTTAGGCTCTATACAGAACAGTGAAAATTTTATGCAGAAATTCTTCTTTTTTTTAAGTCCTTAGCTGACAGAATTTTTGGTAAACAGATGCAATTGGAGGTATGAAAACATTTCTTATCTGTTCAGTTATCAAGCAGTGCTGTTTCTCAGGACCTGTTTGAAGAAAGTAATTTCCTTGTGGCTTTAGGAGTGCTTTAGCATGCAACTAACCACTCAGTAAACAGTTGTGTGTTTTACTACAAGTAATTCTTTTTGCAGTTAGAACAATACTGACTAGTCTTGATACCTAACTTTATAACTCTCTCTGAACAAAAGGGACTCACAGAAAATGCTGCAAAACTGGTAGCTGTTCAGAGTCTGGAGTGACATAAAGCATCCTACTGTGAATGAAAAACTGTTCCTCATATATAAGTAATGCTATGACTTATCTTTGTAGATTTGCATTGCTTTGAAATACTAGCATTTACTTACGAGCGGTTTGTCTTTAAAAAAGAGAAAAAAATTGTGGATGAAAACAGTGGTAAAGTACAAAATTGCTACAGGCATTGGTGGTAGTACAGGAGCATGTTTTGAAATACCCAAGCATAATGACAAGTATATTTGGTTAAAATATAATAAAGAGGTTTTGCGGGTTTTTTTTGAAAAATATGGATTTTTTTTTTCTTCTAGCTTACTGTTTTAAATTTAGTGCAATATGGAAGCGACTTAAGGATGATTGTTACTAAATTCAAAGAAATTATTTAATTCTATGTCTCTACCTAGACAGGCTTTCATATCCATCATTTTCGTATCTATCGTTTAAGATTAAAATCTTAAACTTGATATACAGTGAAGCACCGGGTGTTCTGGTTCTGATAGTTGAAAAAAAATGAAAAAGAGAAGGGAAAGAGAGACAAAGGTGACTTCTGTTTCTGCTTAAAGTAAATGAGAAGAGCTAGTGTTATAATGAATGTATTTGGGAAAAGTAAGTATTGGGGAGAATATAATGCTCAATCTTCACTTAGTCATTTAATTTTTTCATCTCTATTTAAGATGAGTTGAAAATAACAGGGTTTCAATAATTATTGTCATCAGATTCAGATTGCATGAAGCTACACTAAAGGAGGTTTGGTTTTCATTTTTAATATACTTAAACAAAGGAAAGTAGATGACACAAATAAAAGCAATCTGTAACAGTAAGACTATTATTTTGGTATCTCAAAAAGCTGTATAGTGCTGCTGTAATGTAAATTGTGCATTAAGAACTCAGTATCAGGTGCTTATGTGACATTTCTGATCCTTTCTAAGTGATGGAGGACCCCATTCTCCATATTCTTCATAGATTAGTATGTTATTGAGATGGCAGCTGATGGGACCTAATCCACCTGTCAGTGTACATACACCTTGCACTGATGTACGTGACTGCAAAGATGATGGGGACGTTAGGAGGTTACCACATTGTCTAAGAGTTTGTTTCTATGCCCAGTATGAGTTTAGATTGCAGAATTCAAATTGATTTCATAAAGGATTTTTTAATACAATTTTTGTCTTTGGCATTATTAAAATACCTAAAACCATTTTAACGACAGAAAAACTGTTAAATATTTTAATTTTATTTTTCTGTGCTTCTAAAGTCAATATGCTTTTTTTAATACATCATCTTAGATGATGTTGATAAACAGTCAGTTCCATAGAGAGTTTATTCCTTTTTTAAACTTTATTAAACAGAGTGATTTAGAGTGGGCATTAGTTGCAACTTCCAGATTGGCTTGTTGGGTCATTAGGGGAGCTGATGATTCTCCCTTTATTTTAAAGAGATTATGTGATGATTTTAACTTCTTCTTCCTCATACCAGTATTTAAAGTAGTGTTGTCAGAATGTGGGTGATACTATTCTGCCACATGTCACCTGGGAGATATGGTGTCATACCAGCTCAATATGATTCACTGGATGCTGTACTTGAAAATTTGTATTTTCTGAAAGCAGGGGTGCTTTTTATTCTGGTTCTAAAACATTTAGATATTTGAAAACAAGCAACCTTTTTTTAACTCATAAACAGACTTGAAAATAGTAAAAGCAGATACCAGCATACAGGCTCCTGTCAGCTTTGTCAAGAGGATCCTGATGTAATGTGGAATGAACCAGCTTTTTTCAAAAAGCTGTCGATTGAGAAGTGAGTTTGTTTCTTAAATGGTGCTAAAGTAAAGAAATGTACTGGGTTTTTTTGTGAAGTGCTTTACAGGCCATACAAGAGGAATTCCTTGCAAAATTCCATTACAAAAATATCTACCAAAAGCAGAAAAGGAAACATCAGCGCTATTTTTTTTTTCCTTCCTTCTCTCTCCCCCTTAAATCAGTGACAAGTTACAAGTTTGCTAGCACTAACAGAAACTGTATTCCATGATCTAGGGATTGTGTTAATTAATGTGGCTCTCATCTGTTGGAGGTGTCGCTCTTCATTAGCCTGTATTTTACACACTGCCGTGCTTCATTTTTGGAATGAGGTGGTGAGGGGATAACCTAGGCAGCCATCCTTGTTTGATCTCTGTGATACATACGCAATGCAGAATGCCTCAGCTCTCTTGGTTCCCTGCCCTGTCCTGCTAATCCCAGCTGAGCTCATTATGGTGTAGCCTTGCTGCTACTCCTGGAGCCAGAGCTGTCCAAGCTAATTACTGGTAGCAGCAGAGCTGCCTGTTAAGGGTCTGGTGTGGATCTGCTAACATGGTCCTTGGTAGTGACCTGCAAAAAGCACGAGGGAGTTGCTCTCTTTCTTGCTGTGCACAGCCTGTCCTTTGGGTTTAGTGCTGATCCCTTCACACAGCTCTTTCAGCTGTAGTAAGTGTAAAACTTGGTGAAGGAAACTCTTACTTTAGAAAACATACAGTTTGCTGCTTTGATCTCGTAATTCATAGGCTATTACACTCAGCCAGGCGAAGTAAAAAAATGTCCTTTTATACTAGACAAAAGGAAGTTAGTATGGTATAATTAGCCCTTTGCAGTGATTTAACACTTTCTGTAAGTAACTATGATTTTTTTGTTTTAATTTAAGAATCAAGACATCATAGAAAGTTTTATTCAGACTTTGTTTTTGTCAGCATTAAAGAAAATGTGTTTTCCCAATGGATCACAATGTAAACCCATTTTGTGACAATACCATGAAGGCTGCTATCACAGAATTTCAACAGCAGCAAATTGTTTAGTTCAATGTAAGTCCTTGTGTTGACCATGATCTCCCTTGGTGTATTATAGGCAATGTTGCCAGTAGCTTTGTTACATGGGGTATTCCTATCTCTGCCAGTTAAAATTGTGTACCTGTTCTTGTCACTTTATTGTCATATCTTTTTTCAGTTTTGAAGCTATAACAACAAATTGTCACATGCAATTGTTTTGTGGGTTTTCTTTTTTTTTTTATTTTTATGTAGGAAAGAACACTTTCTTGCTGTATATGGAATTCCATACATGTAATTCCCCTTCCATCACTAATGAACACATTCACCACAGGCAGTAGTAACTCAAGAGCAATTACATAAGCCTTTTTTTTTTTCACACGAAGCCATGCAAGAGAGATTGCTTATATATTGTGCACACCCTGAAGGTTGGTACAGTTGGACTGCTTTTCTAGAGTTCCTGTGCAGTCACATTTATGGGAACACCCTTATTTCTGGTATGTTGCAGATCATTGACCTTGACTAGACTGTAGTGAGGTGGCATGAGCAAACAGTTGACCTCTTTGAAGTACAGAGTTTATAAGACAAAAGGGGTTCATAAGAGTCCGCATAGTGAGGACTTAGTAAAAAGCCGGTGCAGAATTGTGTTCATTAAGGCAAACTCCTTTTGTGGACTTAGGTGCTGTGTGCTCCTTATGGGAAGTGTCACTGTTAGTTGAAGTCAGGAAGAAATGAATACGTAGTTAAGAGGTTTATATATATCTTTCTCTAATAATGACACTCGTTAATTTGTTGAAGGAAGTAACCATTTCAGGATTTCAGCTCATTATCTTAAGAAAATCAATACTAAGTTTATTGTACTTTTAGATATGTGGATAGAGCTTCTTTAAATTGCATCTATTTTTAAAAAAAAATTCTGTGGATAAAGGACATGATCTATGGAGCTGAACCAGTTACTTATATGTGTAATGTTACAAGCAGTGTAAGTAAATCAGGGTAGCCCATAGCTTTTGTGAATGCACTTAATTTGATAGAGCCTACTGATTGTTAAGTTGACGTACAACATCAATAAACCAAAACCAGTGCACCATTGCTTAAAGAAGAGTGTCTGTGTAGAAATTTTATTTTGGTTTAAGTAGTTTTAACTTCGAATATGTATAATTTCTCCCTCTAAACCAAAGAGTGAGTGTTTCGAAAATAGGATTTTTGTTGTTGCTTGTTTATGTATTTAATCTGTAAGAAAGATTTTCTCTCCCATCTTCTAGGGGATAGAGTAATGATATAAAATGTCTTTAATATGCACATACATTAATCATATTTTTAGCCCTCCACTGGACCTGCTCCAGGGGCTCCATAACTACCTTCTAGTAAGGACCCCAGAAATGGACACAGTAGTCCAGATATGGCCCCATCAAGGCTGAGCAGAGAGGCAGGATCACCTTCCTTAACCTGCTGGCAGTGCTCTCTTCCTAATGTTGCACCAGGACATGCTGCTGGCTCATGGACAGCTTGTTGACTTGAAGGACTCACAGGTCCCACTCCACAGAACTACTTCACTGCACATCCAGTTGTCCTGCTACACAATTGCAAGCTAGCTAAATTAAACTTTCAGCATTTCCATGTCAAAAGCTAGTTAGTTGGACCATAGGGATACCCTGTCCCTTTGGTCTTTTATGTACAGACTTCAGAAACGTATAGATGACTGGATATAAACTACTGTGGAATCTTTATATTTTTAAATTTTTCATTCTGTATTATTTGTTGTCAACCTTGTAATAGATACCGGCAACACTCAATTATTTGACAAAGAGCATTCTTCAACATTAGACATGATGATATAAGTCATCATTTTCACAGCTGGAAGTTTGTTGTCTGTATGAGTGCTCTATAGTTGTGCATGTCATCCATTATAGGAAGTGGGTCTTTAAAATGTATGGAATCACTTCAAGCTTAGTTGCATCCTTCCTCTGCTGTAGCAACTATTCAATAAATGTTTCTCATAAGCTTTCCTGTTTTAGCAAAACAAAGCCTTATGCTTTCTGCTTTTCATATTCCTGTGGAGTGAAAGCAACTGTTGTGTAACTGTATGTGACCGAATAGTTGACAGGAGTCTATCTTAGTACCAGCAATGCCATGTGATGCCTCTTGCCTTTTCTAGCTATCAGAATTGGTATGGTGGAGAAAAGCTGAATTGTGTGCTGGAATGATAGCAGTAAGAAACACAAACATAGACTTTATTAGTTCCTTTGCTTCTTGCATATGTGTTCCCCCCCCCTTCATTAACTAGAGAATCTGCTGAAAAATGCAGTTTTGATAATTCTCGGGGGCTCTCTGTTCCCCCGAGATTCTGGTGCTCTTCGCCCTTGGTCCTCAGGAAGCCCCGAGCCACCCGCAGAAAAGACGAGGAGCCTTTAGATGTTCTTTTTCAAGGCTATTCTTCTTGTTTATTTTATCTTATCACAATACTTTTTCTCTGAGCTCTGCCAGGGTCTGGACAGCANCCTGTACAGGTCTCTGTTTGTCCAGGGTTTCCAGAGGAATACCCTGGACTCCAACAGATAATCTTGACAATCTCAGGCAATAGAAGATACCTGGTCATCAAAGACATTTATTTTTAAACCTCCATTGTTTTTTTGCAATGTCCAAATATGCCAGTATTTTTTTCTTTGTTTCTCTCAATAGGTACAGCATGTACCAGATTAATTTGTAACAAAGTTGCATGCATTCACACTACATGAGTGTTAAAAAGTGTTACCTACAAGCATGTAGCCCTTCTGACTTGCATGTTTTCTCTATAAAGTAATCCGTCTGGTTCTCAGTTTTAGGAGTGCTGGAGCAAACATCTTACTAATAATTACTCAAACCTTATAGGTCAGGGCTCCTGTTTACTTTTTCAGTAAGTAAGTCTGTAGTTCAAAGGCATATATAGTTAAAATGATGGGGTGTGTGTTTGTTTAGGTTAGGATAGATAAAATCTGAAACACCACCTTTCCTTCTACCTAAAGCAATTCCAACCTAAGTTCTGCAGCTAGTCTTATAATTCTTCTGAGGGTTTCGACATAGTGAATGCTTACTGACTGAAGTGAATCTTGCTCAGTGAAAATGACAGGCTCAGGAGTAAGAATGGGAAATACGGCACTACAAATAAAATTAAAATGTAAGAAATCAACAGCATTTGGTGTAATGCAGAGTATAGTTTCTAAAAGATGTTTTTAAAGGACCAAAGTCAAAACTGAATGCATGTAAGCATTTTTACATAATGAACAAAATGGCCCTTTTTGTGAAGAGAATTAGTTCTTTTTTTCTAGCACGCTTCCAGATACATTTTCACCAAGCACGGTGTCAACTAACAGTTTTCCAGTGAGAGGGTTCTGTCAAGGATGATAAGATTAATGCTTTTTAATTGTAAAGCTTGTCTCTAGAACATTTCTTACCTGTGTCCATCAGATCTTGCAATTTCCTGCATCCTAGCTAACAGACAAAATTGAGGACTTAGTGTGTTTTTTGTATCAGATGTGTTTCTGTTTTTCATTTGTTCTCTCATATTTAATCATATTTAATGTCTTGTACTTCAGTGCCTTCTCATATATCATGGAATTGTGTCATGTTGAAAGCATAAGTCAAGCTGCTAAACATTTTTTTTCATAATATAGAAGCAAGTAAACACAGAATTAAAGCTGTATTAATGATAAAATTTGAGCATTGTCAAGGCCAAAAATAGCAGAGAAATGGTGAAGGAAGTTAAGGACTCTGTGTTAGCTATCTTTTGTATTGCTTGCACAGAGCTATTGCTTGCCTTGCTGTTAGATATGAGTGATTTCTGTAAATTATTTGGGGTTTTTTTTTCTTATCCGTCTGGCCTAGACAAAACATCTTCAGCATTTAGATGGAAGTGTCTGATTTATTGGTCTACAGATACATGCACACATAAAAATAAAGAAGTACTCAGTGTGTCATATTAAACTGAATGTTCATAGAAGAAGCCTATGAACCTACAGTCTGTAACACTGAGCACACTGATTGCTGCTAACATGCCAGATTGTTATTTTAAGAAAATAAGGAGAGAGTAATGAAAGTAAGTTTCTCTACAGTATCTTCTATGGAGTTCTAGGATGAAGTAGCAGTGGTGAAGGTAGCAGTGCTTGGTACATTTTGGCAAGATGAATTTAACATACAGTGCTAATTTTCCACTTGCCTTGACATAGTACTTATTTTGGAAGGGAAATCATACATTTTCATGATTCCATGTATTTCAGCTTTGATAATACCATATAGAACTTCAACAACAGAATTTTGAAAAAATGTAGAAACATTTATTTTAGAAAGGGCAAATAATATTTTACAATGAAGGTTGCTTTATCTCTTGAACTCTTTCCTAAAGTTTTGTAATTCTAAAAAGTCAAATGTGGTGGTTAGTGGACCTTTGCTATACCCAGGCATGACCTTTGTGATAAACTACTTAGCTGCCTTTTTGTTGAATGAGGACGAATATGCATATGCATGCAAAGGTTAACCTATCTTAATGCTTTTGGATCTTTTTCTAATTTCTAAGGAATTCAGAATGCATTTTCTAAGAATTATTGTTGCATTTGTTTTTTCAAACACAGTCACGTGAGTATAAACATGAAATCGTCAAAATTTGCCTAAAACTCAAAGACTTCACTGGAAAAATAAATTAAGGAATTTATTTTCATCCTTTGCATTATTGGAAACCAGCTCCATATCAACAGCAGGCTGTAGGCAAGAGACTTTAATGTATTGTCATCTGAGGTTTATAAAGGTTAGAAGGACTGATACAACAACAAAATTCTAGTGATATTCATATGATGGGCGATAGACCCTCATACTGTGATCTTCTCTGAGTTATATGATGGCAGTGGTACCCCAGTCTTGTCCCTTGAGGTTGAATCTGTTGTGAGCTAGCTACGGGTACAAACACTGTTTGTGAGGCTATTCTGATAGTCTTATTTTAAAGAAATGGAAACCTGTCAATTAGAATAATAAACATAATTCACACAATGTAGCATTTATATTTTTGTTAAACTGTTCTTGATGAATAAGCTAGATTTTGTGGTACAGTGAAAAAAATTAGAGATTACTAAATAGTAGATAAAATGTTAGGCATGGGTTTCTACCATCCTTTTGCAAACTAAAGGTTATGCTGCATGTTGAAACTATCTTAGTCACTAATGCTTCTTTGACTTTGGAGTGACTATTAACTTGAAATATGTCTCAAAAGACACTCTTGACAACTATGACACTATTCAGTATTTTGTTATGTGAACAGACATTGGGCTGTTGAGGGTGAAGTTGCTTTTATCCTTTTTTTTTTTTTTTTTTTTTCCTCCTCCTGAATGTAGGTTGTAAATCAAGGAGACTTTACTTAGCAGCAACAGATATCTCTTCCTGAAATTTTTATTCATCCAAAAGTGACTGAATTGGAAACAAGAATGATAAAGACATATTTCTGGGAAGTGGATGCACTAGCAAGATAGATAGCTTAAAGTCTGTGTAGTCAAATACTTCATTTCTTTGGTTAATTAAGACTATACATTTCTTAGTGTAAACTGTAAGTTTACAGTATTTTTCCTGTAAAGGAATTCCAGTAAATCATTCTGGATAGTATGAATTATCACAGAATGGAAGTAATGCTACTCCTTTTTGCTTTACTCTTACCTCAGCAGTGTTATCCTCAGACGTATGTAATGCTTTTTGTTCTCTCACAGTTCATATCAAACAACTACTTCCAGGTTTGCTCTCAGTTTCCAAGGCTGTCAGTTGACACATAAATATACAGACCCTTGAAAAGAGCATATTCTGCCCTTTCTGCAGGCAAATGTACTTGAATCATAATGCTGTAGGAAGAAAGTGACAAATTTCTGTTAGAGTAATATTTCACCTGTAAAAGCTGGATAAAGTTTCTGCCTGTCTTGATTCTCCTGACTTGAAGTAGTTTTAGAGTAGTAAAAAATTAAAATGAATGTTTGCATTATGATATACAAGACCATTTTTGTCAGCCTCTTTCTATATTTTCTGTATGGGCTTTTTACAGAAGTATGTGTAATGTGCATGTGTGTTCTATTCTAGTTTTACAGAACAGAATTTTTGCCCTGCAAATTAAATTAAAATAAAACAAAAATTAGAAGACTAAAGAACAGAAAGTGCAATTCAGCTTTGCTAACCTAGATGTTTTTCTGTTGATGTGCTTTCTTCTGAAGCATCTTTCTTCTCTGAGAGGAAGAAAACAGAGCTGCTTCTGCTGTTCTATTTTCCTTGCAAGGATTATTAGGCTATATAACTTAAGCTTTGAATAAGAAAAAATATTCTTTGACTCTATGTTGTCTTTAGCATTTACTTTTTTGGTTACTGTAATAAGCAATGCTGGTGTCCTTTATTAAGGACTGTGATAAAGAGCATGTAAAACTTGGTTAGCAGTCTTTTTCTGATTTTTTTCTTAATTTGGCTTTCCTGTCTTTAAGAGTCTTCCATGACTCTGGAGGAAAACATTTGAAAAGGTAATAGTTAACCTCATGGGCTCAGAGGAAGTCTTCCCTGACTGCAGCAGCTCCTGAACTAGCCCCCTGATATCTGTCCATACCAGCAGCAATATGCATTAGGAGATTGTGGTTGGTTGTGCTTATTTCTCCAAAGAGTCATCCTGCTGCAGTCTTTACAACATGTAATCCTTGGGAAGGAGTCGGTTTCCTCGGTGGGTTATTCCATCTTATGTATTCAGCTGTATTAGAATTTAGATTCTCTGCATGGTTTTATTTTCCAGATAGAATTCCCTGGGACAAATGGGAAAAATGTCTTATTGTTTGTTTGGATGTTTATTTTAGACTGCCATGAGCCTGCTCTCTTAATTCCTTTTATCTGTATGCAGGGGAGTGTAGAAGTCTCCTGCTTGTCTTACCTGTGAATGCTGAAAGCTGCTGATGAGCAATGGCTGACTTATGGGATGTGTATTACTCAGGAGGCAGTTGTTTGCTAGAGGACTAACTAGAGTCTTCTCGCAATGGGTTAACCCAGGGTCAGCAACTCTGGAGGGAAGGAGCCCTTTAAACTCATAAGTGCAGAGAGAAAGTTTATGCTATAGTTCAGGCTGTCTTTCTAAATTACCTTTTCTTTAATGCATTGAGACCCAAGTGCACATGTGTACATGTAGTTTAGATTCGGAGCTGTGTGAGGGCTCCTGATGTTATCTTTAGAACTGCTGACAATTAAAAATGATGAGTACTAGGATATTTTGTTCTAGCAAGAGGGTATATTTTGCAGAAGCCCTGCTTATATGCAGATGGTGGGATCATTTCTTCTAATAACTTGATAAGTAAGCAACTGTTACAAATAATTTCTTGCTGATGCCTACCTATAATCGAAAAGAAATTGGAAGTAATTCTTTTAGCATAACTGATTTCATAGCATAATTTTTAATATGCTACCTCTTCCTATATTCCAAATGGATGAATATTTAAAAAAAAAATAAAAAAGGAGGAGTAATCAAAAGTATTATATTGTGAAAAATAGAGCCCAGAATATTGTATCGTACTGAAAACAGCAGATTCTGTAACTGTGGGTTAAGATCAGTACCTTGAAAAATGCATGTAATACCACCATAAACTATTATCTGCATAGGTTTGATCTCTATTGATTTCTAAATATCCTCATTTTAATACTGCCAAGTGGTACTGTGGTATAGCTGGAGGATAGAAATGAAGCATTTGTACATAAAACAGGATGCTGCATGCTTTCCTGCTCTTGATGGTGCATTTTCTATATCTCTTACAAGTAAGAAGAATGACTTTTTTAATGAACTTAATTGTAGTAAACAAAGGACTTTGGGGTTATTCTTAGGATGTAAAAACACATGATAAGAAATCTGACCTGCATATTAGAAGTTCCTAATAGTCTTCTAGGAAATGCCAGTAAATTCCTGCTAATTTAGGATGCTGATTCCTCTCAAATCAAGGACTCAGTGTCTCTTCCTTGGAGCTGGAAGTTCTTCTGTGGCAACTTAGTCTACAGTATCTAGGATTGCTGCTGCCCTGTTTCTTGTTAACAAAGCAATCTTCAAAAATACTTTGGAACAGATTACATTGTCAAAAGATCAGCTTGTTTGGAAGCAGGTAAGAAAATGTTTATTGTTGACAAAGACTTACTGAAGAAATACACTAAAATCTACCCGATATACTTACAAGCAGCATAACCTCTCTTTGCAGAAGACTCAAGGCCATTAAGCAGTTTCAGGTGTGCATAAAGCTGAAAAGCAGTGCACTAGTTCCTACTCCTTCTATGGCTTTAAGTCACTTTCCCCCATCTGATGGACTATCATTTAAACTTGGCAACAGTGCTAGAAAGTACAATATGTGAGTATAAATAAGAGCAACACTTTTTTTCTGGAAGAAGTCATAAATTCTGGACTTTTTGCAGTCTGCTAGTTTTTATTACTCTTTCAACTACATTGCAAAACTAGTCCTTTTTTTCTTTTTTTTTTTTTCCTANCACCACTGGACCCTTGTTCTACAGGATCATCTCTACTCCACCAGAACCCCATCTGCCACTCCAGGAGGACTCACTTTTGGACTGCTTCCAACACCCTGACCAACAGGGTGTCAGTTTGTAGCTCTGACTCTGTCAGGGTTCTCCAAAATTGTTGTTTGTTTGTTTGCTGGTTAGGCTGGTTAGGGTTTTGTTTTCTACTACATTTGTATTGTTAGTATTCCTAGTAAAGAACTGTTATTCCCAAATCTTTGCCTGAAAGCCCTTAATTGCAAAATTATAAATTAGCAGGAGTGAGGTGTTTACATTCCCCATTCTAAGGGAAACTCCAGCCTTCCTTGGCAGGTACCTGTCTTTCCAAACCAAGACACTATCATTTTACAAGCTGAAAACTCTGTGTGGGAACTGAATAGTTATTTCAAAGACCATTTTCAATTAATCTAATAGAGAGATATAGGATTAGTGTAGTCCTAAAATCAGAAATAGCTGTCATCTATGTCACTCATAATTATATAACCTTCATTACTGGCAAATTTCATATGTTGTTACTGCAAATTTTCAACATACATTTTCCAGTAATACAATCTTCTTCAGGACTCCCTAAACCTTAAATATAAACTAATCAGGACTGTAAAGACTCCGAAAGTGCAATCAGAAAAGAGTTGTTTGACGTGATTTGAAAATGTTTTATATCTTTTTGGTTTAAAAAACCAACCCTTAGTGATCAGAATAAACTTATGAAAAAAGTGCATCTAGATACAGGCCAAGTGATAATTGCAATTTCAAAGTTGCAAGCTTTTAAAAATGGCTCACTGTATTAGCATTACCATTGGAGATTTGAGTTTAGACTTAAAGAAACTTTATAAAAGTTAAACCCAATGGTTAGTTATTTTCTTTTGTTTGAATTTCTGATATGTATTCCTTGTAATGAGTCTCTTTTTCCTGATTTTACTTATGCATGTGTTATTTGTGTAAATTTACAGAGACAATTCTGAACAGTTTTGTATTACTTTTAAAACCCATTCAAATTTAGTTACGTTTTATTTCTTTTTTTCCCATCAATTTATTATTGGATAAGAATTCTGGCTTTTCAACACCCTGCAAGGTTTCACCTACTCCTTATATCAATAAAAAATGTTGTGTAAGTTGTCAAAGTGGTTCACAGTATTTGATAAACACTTGTGTAAAGTTTGTATCTGGTATCTCTCTATTATTCTAAAATATATCCCAGGAACTTACATTTTTAAAAGTTGAGTTAAATAATAGAATTAGTACACAACAGAAATGTGACTGAGACAATAAAATGCTGTAGCAATTTTGACTTTTTCAAGAGACAAAGTGTAAAAATGTGAATTTATGAGCTGGAAGTGACCAGTTAAAACTCACACTTAGGTTGCTTTTGTCTTTTCTCTTGACCTGCGTAGTTTCATTGTATTCAAATCCCATCATTCATTCTTGATCTATAGTTCAAACTTTCGTCTTCTCTGAATCTACAGAACAAACATTTTTCCATAGAAAAGTTTTTCACTTTTCTATGAAAAATGGTGAAAACCATAGACCTAATTTTTGTATTTTTATTTAGAACTTGACTGTTTTAGTGATGTTGTTGTGTATGGTTTGCTTAGCAACACATGAGTACCTACAAGTAGCATATTTTTCCTTTTGTATGAGGGTTTTATCTTTAAATGAACTTCAGTTTCTAGTTCTTCCTTATTTCCTGCATAATGCTTAGGAGTTTGAGGGGTTTTAATACTGTTTAGTAGACATAATCTTGAGATTGTGTTTATCAGATGCTGACAGAAATAACACAAATACAACCATGCAACCATAGAATTTTAAAATTTCAATTTAAAAAAAGACAGAATTGTTTTTCCTCAAAAAATGCTGATTTATAAATTTCATATGCTGTATGTATTTCTTTGCTCAAGCTAAAATATATATAGTATGAAGAAGAGTACTAAAACACACCTTGCTTGTCAACAGATACATTGTCATTAGAGGACGTGTCAAAGGGTAAACTGAAAGCATCCTCCATGTTTGATGTTACTGCTGGCCAAAGCAGAAGTTGACTGTTGGCAAATTTTTGTAGGTTTATGCTTCTCCTGCAGTTTCTTAATGTGCTTATTGCTGAATTTCCCTCCTGGGAAAGAAAGTTGTGCTCAAATACTTTGCCACTTAGTATTACAATCTGAAGTAGAAAGTGTACTGAACCTAATCTGCAATATAAACTTATGATTGCTTTCACTTAATTTAATGACTACTGGATTTATTAGGAGAAAAATTTTTTTGATATCTGGTATAAAAAAGTTTAACGTATACTTTTATTTTTTCTTTTTTAAATCAAGCTTGTAGTTACTGTAATTGTAAAATGTGAAATCCATGGAAAATCCTAGGAGAAAAAAAAATTGTATAAATGGATATTAATATAAGGCATTACTTGCCTGGTCTTGAAACATCATCAACTCTGTGCTTCTACTGTCAAAAGATGGAAAACGCAAGTACTAATAATCACAGCTTTAATTTCAATTTCCATGCCTTAAGTCTGCAATCAGCTTAGGAACACTTCATGCAGAAGGCAGTTTCCCACTGTTGAATTATCTTAAAAGATTCTATCTCTCAGTCTCAGTTTGTGTCTTCAATGGTTTCAGATGACATAAACCATAAATGGTGCTCTTTGCTCACCACTTGCTAAATCAAACACAGTGGTCAAAGAAATTACCTTTTCAGTTAGGACCAAAACCTGACACATTTCTTCTTTCCATTTTTTGATGCGTTCATTGAAAGTGAAGATTGCAAACACTGGTGCAGTAAATCCAGTGAGCACATGCTTAAGATAATAACAGCAAATATTAGCTTAATCTGCTAAAATAGTTTTAGAAGCTCTTGTTTACAGTATCTGAAATTTGACACTGCGGTTCTGACTCTATAGTTCCAGTAGGTTAGTAGTCTTCATTACCACATGCAGAACATGGTTTTGATCCTGTGAGTTGCAATATTGCAGAGACAATTCTTCTTTTATCCTCAGTAAATGAGGGAAGCATCTCATGTCACTGGAATCCATGCAGCTGGATCACAGGTGTCTTCAGATACCTAATCTGCTTCGTAAAAGTGTTGTATGTGAATAATTTAGAAGTATGGTGGGGTAGGCATAGTTTGTCAAATGCAATTCCATTTTTGGGTGAAAAAACACACTGAGATATTTATATTCAGACTCAAATTATTTTTTGGAGAGGGAGGGAGAATTTCAGTAAAAGAATTCAATTCTTACCTATTGTCATATCTGTTTGAGACTGAGGGAAATAATGCTGTAAATGAAAGACTAGAAAGGAAGTATTTTCCCCCACCTCTGCTTTTTGCTACTGTGTTTTTTCAGGATGATTAATTTATTTTAATGTTAAATTATACTTCAGCAGTTGTCTGTGACTTCTTCAGTTGCTGTGAATTCCTTGCAGTCCCTTCTTCTTTCTTTGCAAGTTCTTACTTGAACCTTCTGTGATGCTTCTTTCAAGTAATCCTGTTCACTTATTCTTCAGGAATGAACTAATTATAGAGCCTCTGCAAAGAGCTGTACTCTTCAAGAAGACCACGCTTGTAAAAAAAAGTACAGTCTATGATGCTTTTATGGTTAATTTTAGAGAACTAAAATAGATGTGTATGTCTTGTTATAGTGCATATACAGTGCTTTTTTTTTCCTTTTTACAAATTCTAGCTAGATTAGTTTTATTGTTCTTCAGATTAAAAGAAAAAAAGTGTGAGCAGAAATCAGTATAGTATCTGATTCCAGATCACTTAGACACTTTGAAATTTGCTCAGTTGCAAACATGTTGGCCTTGAGCAGCCTAATATTTGCATTCAAAATTTAAAAAGTTAGTGAACAGAAGATTAGCAGGTTTCAGATGTTAGCAATAATAAACCAACTAACTAACTAATTAGGATAGCATAGCAGATGGCAGGATAGGATAGGATAGGATAGGATAGGATAGGATAGGATAGGATAGGATAGGATAGGATAGGATAGGATAGGATAGGATAACAGTCATTGGTTCAAAAAGGGAGGCTGTATCTGTTTTACCTTCCCAAGATCAAGAAAATTAAACTCAGGATGTGGGTAGCCCCAGTGTACCCCAGTGGCATGCAGCTTATTCAGTTTGGTGTAGTGTGACATGTATGATTTTCTACATATAACACATTTGGTCAACCACAAAGAGCACAACTCTAGAGAAAAAACTTACCAGGAGGAATTGAGCCTCTTAAATGAGACCACGAGTGAAATATGGGACCCACTTTCTAACTGATGTGATAATATCCTCTTGGACAAAGAACGGTCCTGTGATAAAAGAATACTTTTAAGGATAGAAGGAAGATGGTGTTGGTAATTGGAAGTTTTCTTTCATCCTGTCATCATAAAACATATGCCTTACCTCTGGCCAGTGATGCCCCTTTGCTATACTTAATCTTTTTAGGTAAGTGTCTTTCTTGGAGGTGTCTAAAACAAGGCACAGCCACACATGCTGTCACAGAAGTGCTGAGAAGAATTAATTCTGTAAATTGACTGACTTCTGCCTATACAGCTAGCATGTTGCTAGCCTTCACCACAAAGGCATGTCACTGCTAATGTTTGTCATATTGGTTCAAAGGACATAATTTTTTTCTGCAAAGCTGCTCTTGAACCAAATGGTCTTTTAGCATGTCCTCTTTCAAACAGTTTTTCTAATGGGACTTTGCCTTAAGTGAACTCCATTATGTTCCCATCAGCCATTTTTTTTCTTCCTATGAAGTCTCAGTGAGCAGTGGTCCAGCCTTCTACTGAACCCTCAGTTGCTTCCCTCAGTGTTATATCCTTTGTGAACTCATTGTGAGACACTCTAGCACATCTTGGAGGTTGTTAATAAAGACAGAAAACAGTACTGGCTCTATAATGGATCTCTGAGGAACATTTATAATTGCTAGCTGCCAGTTTTACTCCATATGACAGATCATCACCCCTTCAACCTAACAGTTCAGCCAATTTTACAGACACCATATCTAATTTTCAAATCAGATCTCAAATATTTGGCAATAAGGAGATGAGAGAGCATCTCAAATACCTTGTCAAATTCAAGGTTTACACTCTTGCCAGGTCTCCCTTTATTCTTACAGCAGTCATCTCTTAGAGATGCAGTGAGCTTGGTAAAGGGAGATTTTTCCATGATAAATGTGAGCTAGTTGTTTTCAGTCACCTTGTCTGGACATTATTTTCAGGATGATTTTCTCTGTGACTTTGCTAGGGAAAGAAGGAAGGCCTGTATTGGGTTTATGTATTTGTTTGTTTGTTCAGAAGAGACTGAACAATTGCCCTAGGGATATTCACTTTTCATAAAGGAAACCATATAAAAATGAATCAACTAGGCAAAAAATCTTCAACCCCTGAACAATAGGGCAAGCAGTACAGAAACACTGGTTGGAGACTGTTAAGAAAGACACTGTAGCTGAAACCCACCTGAAATATATGCTACAATTAAAAAAAATTAAAAGAAAATAGTTCCAAACCATCTTCTGCCCTAGAAGAGTCTTAAGGAGCTCTCTCTAGAGACTGCAGAAGTTTTTATTGCCCTTCCATGACATGGAAACGGTTAGCATTTAAAACTTAAGCTTGCATTACTGAGAATCAATAAACAGAGACAGGACAAATGCAGGTGGGAAGCTGAGAAGCTTAAAAAGGCACTTGAAGAGTGGTTTTCAAAGATGCTTAATCTATTAAAGTTTTGCTTAAACAGAGTGAAAAGGAGGACAGTAAGTTTATAGGTTTGCTTAACAGTGTAAAATGATACACTGGGTTTACAAGAACAGTCTTTTCCTTGGTCAATCTTTAGTATTAGATGATTGTTAAGATGTCTTTCAACCCAAACCATTCTGTGATTGTATGTTTCCATGCTAAAGATGATTAGAAGATGCCAACAACCTGTATGTGCTTTGCAGCAGCTACATCAAAGGCATTTGACCTATTTGAAGTATCTGTACAGCAACTATGAAGTGGAGTACTTACTTATAAGAATATTTAAGTTAATAGTCTTCACATGTGCGGGTGTAAAGAAACTGAAGTATGAAATTACTCTAACCCTACTGTTAACAGCCAATGTGCCAGTAGACTGGCAGGTTGCTACTATAACTCCCATCTACAGAATGGGCTCCAGAGGGAGCTGCAGACCAGTGAGCCTGACTGCTTCCGTGCTTTGAAGGTGGCAGTCAGTCTTTAGGAAAAAGGAGGTGAAAGGGAGAAAGAAAAAAACAAACAACAACAAAAAAATGAACCAAAACCCCACAAAAACAAATACAATAACCAAACAACTGACAAAAGGCAGAGAGAGGTAGAGAGAAATATGACTAAGCACAAATCAACACATTTTGGTTGGGGAAGAGTTAATGTGGGTCCTGTAAAGGGAAATCCTGCCTCATTAACCTGCTGGAATTGCAGAAGGGTGACAGTAATTGTGTGATAACAGTAATCTGATCTATATTTTTTCAATTGCCTTTAACAAGGCTCCACATGAGAGGTTATAAAGAATTTTTTTTTTTGCAGCAGGATTGAAGGAAAGGTCCTTTTAGCAACTGGGAACCAGTTAAAGCAGAAAAAATAAAGAGTAATGTTTATGTGACACTTCCAGGGTGAAAAATTGGAATCACATTGCAGAAACTGTTAGGCTTCTACTCTTTCTTGAATAGCATCTGCTTTTGCTTCTGTTGGAGACACAGTACTACTGGTGGTTGGACTTGGCATTGGGCTAACCCATTTGGGCATTTTTAACAGTCATGCAAGCCAGCCATTGACTTGGATGGGTTGAATCTTGTACTGCACATTGTAATTTTTGGTTTGGACTTAACTAAAATTTTTCCATCTTAGATATATCATAACTTCAGTTGGAGATTATTTTACAGATAAATGAATTTATTTAGAGACACTTCAGTTATTCTGACTATAAACTTCCCTTAACTTATTTAATATAATTAGTTTACTTCTGCACATCTTTCATCAGCCAAAAGAAAAAAAAAAAAGTGTAGAAGTTTACGCTTAAAAATCTTGTACAGTCCCTAATGCATGCTTGTCAATTAGTCTCTAGCGAGGCAGTATATATGTTCATAAACATGTTCATTCAAATAATGTTTTCAAAGTCAAAAAGTAACTTGTTCAGAAGATAGAGGTTCAAGCAGGAAGCATGTCATGTTTTCAAGGAAATATTTTGCCATTCTGTGAAAGAAACTAACATGCTGTGAAGAGTTAAGATACTGTGGAGACAAAAGCCACTGTAGTCTATGTAATAGAAACTGATGATAACTGAGTTTTAGGGCATGAAATGTCAACCAGTGAAAGCTAATGAGTGATCCCCAAATTAGCTGGGTTTCTTATGTGTCATGCAAAGCAAGTTACTTTAACTATTCATGTTTATAATTTTCTTTGTAATTCACATTTTAGAGCTGAGTCAGAGGTGCATTTGACTTAAAATGTGCTTTAACATAATATTTTATATTTTTTTAAACAAAAAAGGACTTTTTTTTTTAAGTCTTTTCCTTAGGTTTGCAAGTGTTTTGGCCAGAGATTTTTTTTTTTTNGTGGGTTGGCAAGTTTTTTGGCCAGAATTTTTTTTTTTTTTTTTGCCTTACTTTGGAGGGCAAAGTGTGGTAAAGCATAAATTTCCTGTGAAACAGGTGCTGCTGTTCAGAGTGCAACTGAAATAAGTGAGAACGCTAGCAGACAAGCTTTCATAACAGAGCTAGAATAATGTGTATTTGTGCATAAAATGCATTTGTATTTTAAGCAAAAGCTGCCTATTAAATAACCGTGCTCTGTTCTGTGTGCTATATGATCTTTGACTGAAACAGGTGGGGGTTTTATTGCTGAAATAGTGTATAACTATATAGAGAATGTATCAGAAAACACAAGTATAAATAAACAATTTAAATTAATGTCTTTCTTTCTAGCATTTCCCAATTTGACTTTGAAACTTTAGTATTGGTATCCTGGCAACTTTATTTGTATGAAATTTTATTAAATTGAAAAAAGAGTAATTCAATTTATTGTGCAGACCTTAGCTGGTTGATATTACAGAATAAACTATGGTAGTAATATAGTAGTCAATCGGGGCTGGAAAATGGGAGGAATGATTCTGTTAATAAGTTTCTTGAATGGTTGCTAGATCATAAGATATATCTTCACAAGTTTGGCTGGCGGTTCCCCTGAGAGAGTATTTATGTACCTCTTAAATGATTTCTACCTCCTACTGGTCTTCTTTTAATCTCAAACATATACTTGCCTAAAAAAGATGGGCTGAAACTTCTTAGTGTATGTTACAATCAGCATTGTATGTCTGAATTTTCAAAATTCAGATTATTTATACATTTTAAAAAGCTGTTGTGCAAAGGACTCCTTATGCATGAAGTAATGCTAAGTGGTGTCAAATTAGAATTAATTCCTGAGTGTTGACAACTTTATTCCCAGTAATATGTTGGCGTGGGTTTTGTTTATTTTTTTAATGATTTTAGTGGCATCTGTGTGACTGTACCTATTTTTTTATTTCCTCTTTTGTAGACTGAATATTGAAGAAGAATTGGATCAGATGAAAATACACCAATCTGTGAGTAAGTTCACAATACAGGAACTATGCTTACAGCAAAAAGGGAAGGTATAGTATTTTATATCTGTATATGTAGTTGTAGTGGGTTGAGCCTGGCCGGATGCCAGGCATGTACCAAAGCCTCTCTATCACTTTTCTCCACAGCTGGACAGGGGGGAGAAAATATAATGAAGGGTTCATGGGCTGAGATAAGGATGGAGAGAGATCACTCACCAAGCATTGTCATGGGCAAAGCAGACTCAGCTTCAGGATATTAATTGAATTTATTACTTTAAAAAATCAAAGGAGAAGTAAAAAAAAAAAATATTAAAAACACCTTTCTCTCATCCCTTCCTTTCCCATCTCTACCTTCTTCCCCCCAGCAGCACATGGAGACAGGGAGTGGGGGTTATGGTCAGTTCATCACGTGTTGTTTCTTCCAGTGCTTGGGGAGAGGAGTCCTTCCCCTGCTCCAGTGTGGGCTCCCTCCCACAGGAGACAGTTCTCCATGATCTTCTCCAATGAGAGTCCATCCCATGGACCAGTCCCCCACAAACTGCTGCAAGGTGGGTCACTCTTCCATGGGCTGCAGTCCTTCAAGGACAGGCTGCTCCAGCGTGGGTCCCCCATGGGATCTCAAGTCCTACCAGGAAATCTGCTCTGGTGTGGGCTCCTCTCTCCCCAGGTCTGCAGGTCCCTGCCAGGAGCCTGCTCTAGCACAGGCTTCCCACAGGGTCACAGCCTCATCTCAGGCATCCACCTGCTCTGGATTGGGTCTCCTCCATAGGCTTCAGGTGGATCTCTGCATCCCTGTGATCCTCCAAGGGCTGCAGTTGCTTCAGTGTGGTCTGCACCAGGGGCTGCAGGGGAATCTCATCTCCAGCAGCTGGAGCACCTCCTGCCCCTCCTTCTACATTGACCTTGGTGTCTGCAGGGTTGTTCCTCTCACATGTTCTCACTTGGCTCTTCTCTGACCACAATTACATCTGCAATCACTTTTTTTCTTCTTAAATATGTTACCATGTTCCTGTCAACTCTGATTGGTCCAGCCTTGGCCAGTGTTGGGTCCATCTCGTAGCTGCCAGGGATTGGCTCCGCTGGACATGGAAGAAACTTCTTCTCACAGAAGCCACTCCTGTAGGCCCTCCTGCTATCAAAACCTGGCCACTCAAACCCAGTACAGTAGTCTGTCAGAGTACTAATTAGTTATAAAAAGTTATTTTCTCTCTGAAGATTGACTTATTTTTCATGAATGTGTATTTTGTAATCATATGTATATATAATATGTATATATATATTATACACGTGATTTGAAAGGACGTTTGCTCATAAGTTGTCCACACATCTATTAAGTGAATGACAATTTATATGAATATATGTACACTAATACATTTGCAACTCATGTGTATATTCTACTTATTTATGAAATATAGGATATAGAATTTTCATGCTTATTCAGACATCTGTTTCAATGCTTGTCTCATAAAGTATGTGAATTTGAAAGTAAATAAAATTGGTGACATTGTAAGAATTCATCATGAGTATCTTCTTTTATATCTTTATAATCCTTACAGTAGTTAATGGTTGTGTGAAAATGAGTCTTTGTCAGTCAGATAGGTAAATCTGCCACTGCCTCTCCATCTCTCCTGATTCTTTGTATTATTAGCGGTTCCTGAATGGTCTGGGAGAAACATTCAAGAATGCATAATTACAGTCCAGCTGGGTATTGCATCTGTGGTGAATTCTTTATGCACAGTATTACTGCAAAGGAAGTAAGTAGGAGACTTGGAGAAGAAGTACGCTATTCTTAGCAATAAAGCCTTACCATTCTTTATTGCAGTTTTCTCCTGGTGGCTTTTTCTCTTTTTCATGATAATGTTGACCACTTGAATGAAAATATGTAGGGTTTTTTTTCCTGATTTTAGAATTGTGTCTTTAAAATTAAGTGGAAATATCAACCTGCTGAAAACTGAAAGCTACCTTTTTCTTTTATAGTACTCCTTATATTTTGTCCTCATAGCCACAGAACTGAAAGTTTAAATACCTACTTTAAAAATCACTTCTTTCTTTTTTTCCAATTCAATTAATCTTTGCAGAGAGAGAAGGGGAAAGATAACCAGTGGTAAGAAGGAATCAAGGGCCTGCTGAGTAATATCTGGACTTTTCCAAAAACCAGTCAGATCTCCAGAACTGTTCCAGAACAGATCTCCAGTTCTTGACTTGTTTAGTGCTTTACCAATTAGTATTTTCTTCCTTCTTTTTGTGTAATCTCTTCAGGTTAAAGCATCCTCTTTTAAAAGTTTGTGGGTAGATGCAAACTTCTGGTTTGGTAATTAGTATAAAGATTAGCTATGCTTTTTTGGGAATTGAGAAAAATGTTTAAACTACTAGTGAAGTGTTCGAGGCACCTGTTATTTATCTTTCCCAGTCTGTGTTGTTATGAGTATCATCTAAATGAAAAGGAAATGTCTGATAAGGTTCAAGTCCAAAGGTATGTATTAAGCAAAACTTTCCTGTTAGCACAGAAGACTGAGGTGATTCTAGCTGTTTCCAAATTTTTACCAATTGAAGTGCAAAAACGTAGCTCCTCACAAGTTCTCTAAAAAGTCATTTCCTTATCGTTCCCCTTGAAAATTGAAGGGAGTTGCAGTCATGACACATGTATTGTTTGAGATTTTCTAGAAGGTTGCACCATAATGACTGAAGCTGGATGTCCATCTTTGAGCATAAACGAGTGTAATGTTATAAATCCTTACTCATGTGTTCAGAAAGTGTGTACACCCACTGTCTTAAAAAGGGTGTGAAATACCTTCTTCCTAAATAAAAATACAACCTCATGTGTGTTATCTGTAATATGCTGGGAGTCTAAACTTGATATGGTCTAAATACACTTTGTTCATAATTTCAGTATGTTTTACTGTTTTTAAAAGGAAACCTGACATCAATTTCCTCAGTTTATCAAAGAGGTTGGAATTCACTTTCACATTAGCAGATAGATATCTATTTTCATCAGGTGTTCTAATATCAAGGAATAAAATCTGTAAAAAGAGACTGAGCTTTCCTGTATTAAAATTGTCTGTCTTTATTGGATATCAGTTGTGTTTGTCAGGAAGAAGTAATGGATAGTTTTGTTCTTCTTCCATATAACTTTTCAAATCCTGTTGGTCAAAAGATGAAGTGGGTAAAGGGAAAAGGAAACTCTGTTACTACCATTCCCAATTTCTTTCTTGTAAGTGACTAATTACAGTGTTCCATTGTGGTTTGTTGTTTAGTTGTTGTTGTTTGGGGTTTTTTTGTTGTTGCTGGGTTTTTTGTTTGTTTTTTTTAAGGAGTGTTTTTTCTTTGTGTAGGCAGGCTTTAGCAAACACTAATAGTGAACTATAGTTTCATCAAATACCTATTTGGCAGAAGTGTTGAACTAACTCATCATCAGATTTGGTGACTATTAATTAGGAATTAAGTTTCACACTCTAAAACTGACAGTTAACTATGTTTTCACGGTGGGATGTAAGTGTGTTTATGTAAGACCATGGTAATTTGATGACTGAAGATAGTGGAGTTTATGACTTGTGGCTCTATTTCTTGAGGGAGATGTTATTTTTTTATGTAGAAGTATGACAGGTAGAGCATGTCTTGCTGAGTAGACTGATATGATGTATCTTTCTGCTGTCCTAGACAGGCAACGCTGTTTCACTGCTTCTCTAACAAATTCCTATGAACAATTCCATAACAATTAGAAGGGAGGAGGGAAGAAGGGGTTTGAATGGGCCATATCAGTGACCTTTGACTTCAATTTATGTTGCTTGTGTCTTCTTTGAAAATACTGAACATGTATAGTCTTTTCTATCCATTTTGCAGTCGTGTTCTTTATTATCTGCATATAATATGTTTATTTATAGAGTTTTAAATTGCATTTTAATACATCCACATAATAAACATAACACCTTGTGTGCTTTGATCAGTTTCTTTGACTATGGGAAATAATTTTTCTTTTCAGTGGAGTACAGTAAATGCTGATATGAAAGCTACAACAGGCATTCAAATGAGTGAATATTTAGAAAAAGATGAAAAGCATGTTCATATTATCTTTGTGTGTTACTTAAAGAATGTTCTAAATGTATGCAGTACCACTGTGCTGGGGGACTGTAGTCTGAAGTAACATGGGAACTAACATATTAATATCAAGGTAAAGGTACATATTCCCCAGATGCATAGTTTTACCTTTTTCAGCTTTTATTATCTTTAGAATAGTGTTCCATTTATTTCATGAATACAGAAGTATTAATTGGCCATGACATGTTCCAAAGACAAAAGAAAGGTCTAATTCACTCTAACAAACTTGTTAGTCACTGTTTATATCAAGAGGATTGTGAATCTACAGAGAGTAAAACTGTTTTCTTCTACACTTGCTTTGTTTATAAATCAAAAGTTTTTAAGTGACCTGCAATGTCTGCTTGTAGTTTGAAATGCTACTTCTAAAACAGACTTCCACCATATAGCACAGATATTTATCCCTTAAGATTAATTCTTTAAGTTCATTTGGGGGAAAGAAGGACCAAAAAAGAAATACTAATATTGTGGTGCTTTTAGTGCATTGGGATTTTTTTGTTCTGAAATGCAATATTTCATATTCTAAGATGAAATCCTTCTGAGATGTATAATTGCTCATTTCTGTGAGCAGTGGGCAATTTGTCAATGCTAAGCTCTTGACTTCTGATTGACCATATGTATTGGTACTTTTAAACATATTTTTAAGAATAAGTCTAATTTTTAACTGGAGATCTTTAATATTTAAATTGTATAGCTGTCTCTGAAAGTGATGCTTAGATTTGTGTTGGCTGTCATTAGTTGTATCAATTTCTAATTGTTATGATTTCATGGTATTTCAGTTGAATGATTTGTGTGATTTATCTAGTGAAGTACATGATCTTTAACGTAACAAAAACCAGGGGTTAAAGTTTTCATCCATCCTAATTCAGTTACTGTTTGCTTTGTTCACCAATCACTCTGATCCTCCTGGCAGGGGACAAGACCTAGAGAACAAAACTGATAGTGACTGTGTAGATAAAACGGCAATGAATTCTGCTTTTAAGGCATAGAGGGAATAGTCTGTAAAAGAATAAAATTGGAATGAAAGTACAGAGTCTTTAACCTGCAGATCTATTGTACCTTTGAAAAGCTTGTACTCTGAAAAAAACATACTGTGATGCTAGGGAGATTCATAATTATGTGACAGAACACTTTGAAGAGAGGTCACTTTAGAAACTGACCAAAAAGCTTGATAAGAGAATAGACCACATTATAAATAATTACAGAAGTAAAGAATGCATTTCCCTAAAATGTCTATGGATTGTTTTAATGAAATATTAGGTGTAATAATGTATTTTATTAGTTATATGATAGAGATGTATCATTTATTTTCTGATAGAGCCACTTTTTTAACTTGGTGAAGATGACGGTGAAGAGGAATACTCCAAAGAGGTACATGAGAGAAGTTTCACATGAGATGTTGCAGAAGGTGATATACCAACCCCAACAAACAGATCTAAATTGTAACATAAGAATATAATATATTTATATTTATATATGTATGTAAATATATATGTATAAATGTCAGCACTCATTAATTTTCCTTCCTAATTTAAAAATGTCACTTTCCTGAATTTTGCTCAGAAATTTATCCAAGGGAAAGAGCTGTGAATGTGTCATGTAAGATAAACATGGGTAATGTCAGAGAAAATGAAAAGAGTGTTTGGGGGTATAATGTTAAAATCTAACAGATTATCCAAATTGTAAGTAGCATACACTTAGTGTTTTGCTCCTTAACTTCTGGAACCTTAATTTTTTGCTGGGTATTTAACTTTAGATGATGTCAGGTGTTAATCTCCATAGATCTCCTCTACAGAATAGAATTGATGCGTAATAGTGATAAATTCACCGTTTGTTGTATTTAAATTTTAGCACAATATTTCATATGCAAATATTTTCTATATGTGTGGGTCTATCACTCTTTTTACAAGATAGTACCATATACATGCAGTGTTCTCTTGCTTTACAAATAATGATAAGTATTGTATCTTTACCACTTAAAATTCTACAGGTTTTGCCTTATACAGTAATAAGATGTTCTTAACTAGTTGGTATTTGTATAGATATTTGTAATATACACAAGTAGTTTAGTATGTTAACAGGTGTTCACTTAAGAGGGCTCACTTGTATTTTACCATATGTTTTGTTTGCTTGCAAAGAAAAGGGATCCTTCAAATAATATCATGCCTTTTGTTTGTCATTTTGCAAAACTATTTGTTTAATTACTTATAAATCTTTAAAAACATACTTAAATTGAAAAAACAAAAATTTATAACTTTGAATGTCAGTTCAGATATGTCTATTTATTTTTTATCTGTGAATTAACTTATAGGAAGTATGGTAATTTACAGCAGATGATGTGATTGCATATACTTGTAACACTTGCCATATGGTCAGGCAATGAAGGCTGTCATCTCGTTATTACTGAATGACAAACATCATGTTAAAATAATAACACACAGAATAGGAAGTGCTCACATTCATTTATCTTAAGGTAGAGTGAGTAATTGAAATAATATGAATGCTACCATCTGAAATGTCACAGTTTATGCTTGCTTATCATCTGTATTTCAGAACTATAATTTTGTTTGCCAGGTACTACATAATTTTTATCTCTATGGATATACAGTGTTATGATGGTACCTTAGGGATAGATGTAGAAGCTATTCATTGTTTATTTCCTTCCAGCTGTCATACATGACTTTAAGTGCTACTGAATGCAAAAGGTTGCTTTAAAGATCTGAGAAAACAGTAGCAGAATCTCAGTTTAGGAGGGTGATTGAAGGAAGATATTGGTCTAATACATTGCCATTGGGGTGGAAAGTACAAACTGTGATTTTAATCATAACCCTTTGTTTCACTAAAGCATTTGAAAAAAACCTGCTTTTATTTCTAATTTCACCCAAAAACTTTATGTAGCCATAATGTGTTCTCTGCATAGTAAAGATTTCCTATCAAACTCCCAAATTCAGTATCTAATTCACAAATGCATATGAAGTTTGAACAGCTCTGGTCCTAATTTGCCTTGTACATCAAGAGCTCTCATTTCTCTGAATCCTATCTGTAGTACCCACTTTGTGAACCATTTCATAAATTTTAAATTAGTTTAAAAACATTGGCAAAATGTTGTTATAAAAACCTCTACGTAGAAACTTACAGAAATAGTATGGTTTCAATATTTTCAGTGTCAAAGATAGTTCTGACATTTTGTATTGCTGCAAAGTGTGGGAACTGGCTAGTATTTTACAAGGTTGGGAGTTCAGGGTAGCCATGCATGTGCTAGTATAGCTCCTGGAAAAATTGTCTTTCCTAACAGCATATGGAGCAATCTAGAATCCCTGACACTTCCCTTAGTGAAAGTGTGGGGATTGAGCTTGTACAAAAGCAGCTAAAAGTATTTCTGCAAGTCTTGGAGTAAGTAGTTACTGAGCACAAATCTTGCTCTGATGCCTTTTTCAGGCTTCTGGGGATATGTCATAGATTAAATAATAATTTTAGTACCTGCTGAAATTAAAATTGCCTCTTATTTCTGGAAATTATCCTTTATGTGGATATTCCAGAACATCATAGAGAATCAGTTTATTGTTAGTGGACTTCAATAACAATAAACCTCAAAGGACTTTAGCAGCAAAACACAGGAAGAATGCATCTTCAAAATTTATGTGTGAAACTTGTAAAATAATCTCCAACTTGACAAATTATAGATTTTCCCTTTCTGTGAATAGAAAACATATATTAGCTTCCATATCTTTAGGTGCTGAGTTTCTGATATCTCTTGCTAGGATTTTTTGGGGTTTGGGTTTTTTTTTTAAGCTCAAATAAATATTTTATTTCTGTATTTATGACACTTAAAAGAACTTGTTGCTTCAGATAGCTAGTGCAAAATTGTCCATATTTCAAAGTAGTAATCCTTCTGAAAATGTTTTTTTAAATTCAATTAGTATGTATAACTAAATCAGTAATGAGCTCAAGATGCATCAGGAAGATTCATTAGCATGGCATACTTAAACTTCGGTGTCATTTTGCCTGGAATTTTAAGTTCTTTTACCATCTGCCCTTTGTTCAACAGCTGTATTATTGCAGCTAAAATGTTTTCATCTGCACTATGTTAAAATTTTAAATTAAGGACTACAGATAGCTTTTGCCCTTACTCTTCATGTGATATTATTGTCATATAATAAACATACCTGAAAACATAGTTTGGGGTTTTTCAAGACAGGCTGAAATACTGTGAATGCTAAAATTTCTTTATTTTACGTACAACAACTAGAAAGAAGATTCAAAGCTGTTGAAGGGGAACTAAAGAAACAGAAAGAAGTAAATAAAGACTTACTGAATGAGAAAATTTATTAGAAAGAATCTTTAAAAGTGCAAAAGGAAGATGTACACACAAGAAAAAAGAGAGCTGGAAACACTACTTAAGAGGATTTGTGAAGTAAAAAAAGAAAAAGCAGAACTTCAGTTAGTGATTGATGAGAAGGAAAAAGAAGCTGCCTCTTTGAAGAGGCAAGTGACAGAAGCTAACAGGTTGAGAAATGAAAGTGAAGATTTGCTGAGTCAAGTGCTGGAGCAGAAGTGTTTGCCGGATAAAGCCAAAGTAGTGGCAATCTCTGGACAATGTAATTGCAAGATAACAGGCACCAAGGTTAAATTAAAAACAGCCAAGAAAAAGAGCTCTTTGGGACATCATGGAGCTTTTCTCAAACAGTCCATCAAGGTTATGAGTAATGTATTTGAGAACTTCAGTAAGGACGGCTGGGAGGATGTGAGTGGAAGCAGGTACGGCTCTCATTAACTTAGCCCTGTAGAGGCGACACTGTGCATATGTAAAGCACTAGCAAATGAAGATTGAATTTCAACTACTGTTGATTTGGTATTCAAAAAAAATACTGTCAGATCCTTTGAAATATCTTGGGAGGTCTTGTTCTGAGCTTATTGACTGAAATTTGCATGTGAAATTAGCCACAACTGCATGAGTATTTGAATAGGTGCCAGGAAACCCAAAAGAAGGCAATGCTTGATTTCTTCCAGTGATGCTATTTTCATGCAGTCATGAGGCTTGAAATTGACAGTTTGGCAGGTTGATTTAATTTGCTGGCCTTTTGCATATTCACCACTGACAGCTAAGGATTCCCAGGCAAGCCTAGTAAGTCGGTTTAGTTATCTTGTGACATGCCGACCCGGGAGGAGAAACATTTTTTCCCCTTAATTTAGTTAGATAAATTTTGAATGACCCATTTCAGCTTGCTAGCAGATGTCTACAAGCTGTTTAACATCCTTTAAATTAAGAACCATCCACACTAATTATTTCATGTATGTTTTATGCAGTCATTGTACTAACTTTAATTGAATGGTGGTTAAAAATCAGTACTTTAAAGGTGATGGTTGCCACATACAATCTCACTCACGAATCAAAAAGCTCTCAGAAAATTCCACTGGCAAATGTCATATAAACAATGAGAATTTTTGCTTCTTCTTATTACATCCCCATATACTTGAGGAGGCAGCAGTAATCCACTAGGTAAATGGTTCACACACCTTGTCTTCTAGGACTTTGTTCAAAGAAACATGCAAAGAAATTTCTCAAGCCTGTATGTATCCAAAATACAGGGAACATGGGAAAAGAATAAAGAAAATAGAATTGTCTTCATAGGCTTTATACTGGCTGTATGTGTCATATGGAGCAAATCAATTGTGGCAAATGAGGCCTTTCTACTACGTCTCCCTGTGCAAAATAGGGGGTTCCTGAATGCAGGATCTTGAGGGAGAAAACAAATTAAGAATCATGTAATTTGTTAGTTGTTATCATTAATGTAAAACTGGTTTCTTTTTATGTATAATTAAATATTGCAGACCTGATTTTAATAGAAAACATACATGTTAGCACATATGGAAACATGTATGCATGTTGCAAATAGTATTTCATTTGCTATGTTGTTCTCTTTAACAAAAAAATTGAGCAAGCACATTGTCATTCCAGTTTAGTTTGAAGTGAAAAGTAATTGCATAGCTTCATTTGTGGCTAGCCATAAATACTGATTTTAATAATTGTAGAAATATCGAGTTAGGGATTTCTTGTCATAGAACATTTTTAAAAGTGAAGTTTCGAGGTATCATTCTCAACAAGTTAGGGAAGTATCTTTATTTAATTTCCCCTTCTGCTTATTAATAAATTCCATTCTTTATCACTAGTAGCAGGCTCTGAGCTTCTAAATGCAAGCCTTCCATTTTCTAAATAGAGCATTCCCTAAAGCAGGTGAGGAAAATATGTATGTAGCTAGAAATACCTCCATGCTCATACAACAGCCACTTAAAACCATTGCATTGATTTCTGTTCTCATCAGTCTGTAAGACATATCAATGTGTCAGGACAGGTTTTGAAAAGTATAAACATGTTTATGTGTGAACTCGTCTCATCAATTTGAGGCCTTTTCTCTGGTTAAGTAAACTGCATCTCTAAACCATTGATTTTTATGATGGTGTAACTTAATTTGAACTCAGTTATGCTGTTTTAAATACCTTGGTTTAAAAAAGTAACAAATCAAGCTAGCCTTCTGTCAAGGGATTCCTTCACAAATCTGCTCACACAAATGATGATAAATAGCCACTGATGTTATAGAAAAGGATATATCCAAGACTTCATATTTTAAAGTAGGCTTCCCTGAATATAAGAAAGCAAATGATAATGTAGGATAAGGCAGTGAAAAACTGGAAGTTAGGAGCATGTTGAGTGCAATTCTAAGGAAAAATCATAAGAAGATTTAAAGATTCAGGTCCAGTTTGTCTGCATGGCGTAAATCTTAGAGAAAGGATTAACAGGTTTACAGAATTTAAGAGCATTCCAAAGGGATGGTAAATAGACCTTCCACTGAAGTGTGATTTCTGAGTGTCTCAGTCAACACTACAAATAAAGTTCAAATGAAACAAAATGTTATTAAGTATTGTGCATTTACTTTTTATATTATAAAATGTGAAAATGAAGGAAAGTATAAATTTAGTAGTTTATGAGCCATTAACAAACTAGAAGTACAATCAAGTACTTCACTTCTGTGGATTGTCACAAAAGTTGCCTCTCTGTGTTGTAGAGTTAGATTGCATTTGACAGAGTTTCAGAGATAGATTTTTGCTTTACTGTATTTGTAAAGTGTGTTGAATAAGTCACTTACTGTTTGCATTTTATATTATTTTCTCTTCTTTCTTGCATGAGTTTATTTCTGTGTGCTTATGCATTGACTCTGGAACATTTAATATTTAGCTTGAATTTTGGTGGGATTTTTTGTTGTTGTTATTGGTTTTTTGTTTTGTTTGTTGTTTGTTTTCCTGCATGTGCTGCTGTAGTGACTCTGAAATACCAACTTCTGAAAGTTTGGAAACAGTGATTATGAGCACAGTGCAAAACATTGATCCACTGCCATACAGAAGTAAACAAGAAGAAAATAAGCCCTGCAATGTGGTTCATTTAGAAGTCCAAAATGGGCAATATAATAAAAAGGTATTGTCTTGGTTTGGAAAGACAGGTATCTGCCTGGGAAAGCTGGAATTATCCTTAGAATGGGGAATGTAAAC
>VWYO01023065.1:2379-16516 GCA_013400275.1 Rhadina sibilatrix
CCGGGATTCCTTCCCGGATCCATGCCGGGATTTCCCCCCGGGATTATCCCCCGGATCCATCTCGGATTTCTACCCGGATCCATCCCGGGATTCCTTCCCGGATCCATCCCGGGATTCCCGCCCGTTCCCGCGGCTCCGCCGGCGCGAGCGCACAGCGCCACCTGGCGGGCCCGCTGGGCCCGGTCCCCCTCAGGCCCTTCCCGGCGCGAGTTATTGTCCCTCGGGATAATTATTTCATTTAAAATCCCGATATGCAGAACATTTCTGCTTTTCGAGGTGCCGCGGTGTTTGCCGGCAAAGCCGACGAACAGAGCGATTTACTTCCTGAAATCCGTGTAACGCTGAAGGAAGGCTCCTAACCTGCCTCTTCTGTTCTCTTAGGAAATTTGAAAAATTCAAAGGGCCTCAAGTTCACATAATATGATTTTTTTGTGTTCCTGAAAGCTGTGGGCACAGCAGGAGCAAGGAGCAGCTCTGTCTCTGGATGCTGAGCAGGATTTACCCCCTCAGCTCCCAAAAGAGTGGAAATGCCATGTTCCCTTTGCTATCCATCACCTTCCCTGTGTCTGAATACTGCTTGGAGAGACCACAGACAAATATCCAGCATAATTAGAACTCACCCGCCAACTTTAAACTCTGCAAGTGATTACATTTCATATCAACCATAGTCAAAGGGACTTTTTTTTCCTCAGGGTGGATTGTCTGGGGTTTTGGTACTGCAGGCAGATAACATTTAACTATGAAGGTAGCATGGTGTTTGAATTCAGAAAGCAAACACAAGATACAATCTGTGTTAGGCAACATCCTCTAAAGCAAATACAAACCAACCAGAACAAACAGCTTCAGGCAAATTAGCAAAGTAAACAACAGAAAGCAAAGAGAACAAGAGAAGACCAGAGAGAGGCTGTGTTGCGCTTCCTTTGGAGGTCTTAAAGGGTTTCAGCAACTCCCAGCTCCATCTGTCTGCAGGAAATCAGGTTTTTGCCACTGGCACGAGTATTAAAATTCTGCCATGGGACTGGGAAAGATGATGCTCATGGTGCTTTGTAACTCTCTAATTAGTTTCTCTCCTGCCAAAGAACACAACATCAACATATTTTAGTACAATAACTAGTCTCAGACAATTTCTCAATCACTCCTCAGGATGTGACTGAAATTTAATCCACTGACACCAGCTCCCGAACTGCTGATTTCACTAGAGCTCCACGAGTGCAGGAATCATCACTCATTGAGCAGTCTGCACAGCCAGGGTGTTCTTCTGTCTAGACTTTGCTGGTGGAGGCTTAACATTCTGTGAAATAATTTTACTCCTTTCATAGGTGTTAGTCTTGATCTTCTGTTCCTACATGCTTACTTAACAAATTATCTACTTACTTGGATTTTGTCCTGAACTATCAATTAGGACTTTATTATTGCCTTTTTTTTTTTTTTTGTCCAAATAAAAATTTAAGCCAAGATGAAAAGCTTTTTCAAAAGTTGGACTGCCTTGCAAACACGTAATGTTAAAGCACAATTGTGAGTCAAACTGGATATTAAGTGGGGCTTTGTTTGTCTCTGGAAACACTCCTTCAGCTGAGAAGAATTAAGGTAGTAAGATACACTACCTCAATTCCCAAGAAATTTTAGTGTGGAACCATTAGTTTTGTTTTGGTTGNATTTCCTAAAAATTTTTGGTTTGGACACATTTTTTTTTTTTTTTTTTTTTTTTTTTTTTTTTTTTTAATCTTTAGCAGGTACTGAAGAAAATGCTTTTGACTGTACAAATTATATTTTAACAGAAGAATTGCTAGAGTAAGATGTAATTTTCTATGTGAGTTAATCTGTGTGATACTACAGGTAAGGATGCAATGTTCTTAAGTTCCAAGAGACATTCGACATTTTTTAGAAACACAAGCAATCCTGTCACAAAAAGCTCCATTGTTTTCTGCTTTGTGTATCTTCCTTTCAAATCTAATGATTTTCAGAAGCTTTTAAGGTTATGGGATCAAGAGACAGTGTAGGAGTCCATTAGGTGTAGGAGAAAGCAGGGCTATGAAAAGCAGTCATGAGGAATGTTTGTTTTGCCCAACAAATATTGGAAGTATTGTTATGTGTGGTTGTTGTTTTAGGGTGCTCAGACAAGGAGAAGCATCCTCAGGCTTGTCCAGTCAGGACAATGTTTGTCCCTTTTAGGGCTCTGGGAGAAAGCTCAGTGTCTGAACACCAAAGACATCTATTTACAATCCAAATTCAGAGTGTTAATGAGAGCAGAACTAGGCTACACCCACTATTTCATACTGCTGTTCTCTCTGGGCTCTGCAGCCTGGCTTTAGAGCTTGTGATGGTGGTGCTGGGTGCTCTTCCTCACACCTGCAAGTTGTTCTAGCTCTTTCCTGTAGCTAGGCACTATCCTTTAATATAATCAGACTTAAAAATTATCTCCCTGATGGTGGTGGATTAGCTTTGGCCAGCTGCCAGGTAGCCACCCAGTCACTTTCTCACCCCAGTCCTCAACAGGACAAGGCAAGGGGAAATAAAACTGACAGGCTCATGAGTCAAAGTGAAAGGGAGATCGCTGTCACAGACAAAGCAGACTTGGCTTGAGGAAAAATAATTTGCTTTATTGGTGCTTAAAATAGATTTGGATGGAGAGAAACAAACACAAAATTAAAACTCCTCCACCTCTTTCTCCCAGCCTCACCTTCACTCCTTCATCGCTGACTCCTCAGCCTGTCTCACTGTGGGAGGGGTTGGGAGGATGAGGAATGGGGGTTGTGGTCAGTCCATGGCAGCTTCTCTCTGCCACTGCTTCCTCTTCACACTTTTCCCCTGCTCCAGCCTGGGTGCAGTGGGGTTACCTGCTCAAGCATGGTCTCTAGAGGGGCTGCTGGCTAACCCCTGCTCTGGGACCTGGATCACCTCCTCCCTCACCTCCTCCTCCTTCTCTTGGGGCCCACAGGGATGTTCCTCACACTTTTCCCCTTGTTGCCTCACAGCATTTTGCCTTTCTGTCCCCACACCTTCCCTGAGGTGGCACCCTCCTGGCTGCAGGGCTCAGCATTTCTCATAGAAAGTACTCCGAAATATTTTACAGGTGGTAAATCAAAATCAGCTGCACTTTAAGTGCAGATGAAGTGTTATCAGTAAGATCGCTTTTTTGTGAGACCAGCTTTAGACATTTCCAAACTCAGACATGAGATGTTTTCATTTCAACCTCTGGAGCCTCCTGCAAGCTGAACTGAGGAGCTGGATTACTGGTGAGGAGAATTACTGGGAAGGAGAAATGTGCAGCTTTTAGCAGGGGTTGTTGAGCTGCTTTTGCAGCAAAAGTCACTGATGTCTGAATCTTATAAATAATTTCAAAAAGAGCTTCCTAAAAATTATTCCTGTTCTAATAGTAAAGGAGCACAAGGCAATGGGGAACCATTTGATATCTCACTGCTGCTACTGGCTCCTCCCCTTCTCTTTTGTTCTCCTTGCTCTGGCCACTCTTCATCCCTTGCCAGAATTTTTCCCAAGCTGATTTCCGTCACTGAAGGTTGCAAAAAATTGTTGGAAGATTAGACTGCTTTAATTCACTAATGCAGAATGAAGAGATCATTGTTTAATAAGGGTGAAGGGAATATCAGATGCAGAGACAAAAATGGGACGGGACTGCTACCGAAAATTTAGAGAGAAAGACGTAAGTTGGAACTGAGAGCAAGGTCCAGAGACCATGCTCCATCATCTTCCTCACTCTTCTACTCTTCCTTGGGTTGGCAGCTGGATTTTAAAAATGCTTACACATTGTCAGCTTTGCAAACATATCACTTAATCCTTTGGTACACTAGACAAAAGTTACCTCTCTATAAAAAACCACCAAGATCTGTCTTCACTCACCAAGTCAGGTATCAGTAGCTGAAAGACACAAGTTTTGTTTGGGAGTCCAGTTTCTCTTTTTCCTGCTTCAGGAAGTGCTGTTTTGTATTGGCTTTGTGAAAAATGAGGCAACATCCATTCAAAATGATGACTTGTCAGATAAATCTGAAATCACACCAACACACCTCTCAGACCGACCTCTTCAGATTTCTGCTCACACGTTTGTGAACTTTGGTCATCCTGGAAATGTTGGAAAGTCAAGCCCAAGACACATTGCAGCTCCTGCTGGTGGCCCTGCCATCATTAGCACTTCTTCACATATCCTGCACTGCTGTCTGTTAAAAAATAAGAGGAATATAAAGACAGCAGGTAAACAAGATTTTCAGCTTACCAGATGTCCATTCTATAGAAAAAACAAAAAATAGAAAAATAAAAATAAAATCCAAATTCCAAATCTTTCTCTTCTTTGTCATTTGTAGTAATTTGAGGGAGATCTTTCTTTTTGTGAATGGATTTCTGCTTTTCTGTACTATCCTCCCATGCCAAAATGACAACCAAGGATGGATGAATCCAAGACAGTCATATTTTTTACAGGCTTTATCTTCAACAAGGCCAGATTTCTGAACACTAGGAATAAAAAATGAGAAGAAAAAACCAGACTTTGTCATTTTTGATAAATTATCAAAATGGACATCTGAGACAGTCCATTCATTCTAAAACTTCATTACCAAGTACTAGATTAATTCTCACTTAGAACTGAGAAGACCAATGCACACCAAGCTCTCACCTGAATGTAAAGCTCTTTTTTTTTTTTTTTTTTATGCTCACCCTTTATTCATTTCACTCAGGCTGATTTTGCAGTGTTCTGTAGCTTAAAGGCGATGGCTCTAGAGCCTGAACACTGAAATACCATTGAGCAAGTGGTTTTAAATGTTTGGGGTTTTTTTGTCTTTCTGGGCAGCTGGATGTAAGATCCACCTCAACAAATTCCTATAAAATGCTCTATGTCCCAGGAGATATACATAGATTGGATAAGCTTTGGGTAAACTTCTGAAACAAATTTTACATCTTTAGAGAATTACCTGTAAGCTGGTATTAATGATTTCAGTGACACTATTATTAATGCATTTCATAACACATTTACATTCTTTTGTGCTTTTATAATGAAAAATGTCACAAACTGCTTTGGTTTTGGGGAATGTTGTGATTAACATGGAAGTATATAAGAAGAAAAAAGTAGTAAGCATTGCTATTTAAAACTGACTCAAGTATCAAACAGTGGTATTTCAGATCACAGAATCAGACTTTTTCCAAGCTTGGAAAATTTGAAATCTCAAATATTGACATTACTCAGGTGTTCTCAAAAAAATTAAATAACAGATTTCTGTTTCATTCCACTTTACTACATTTCTGCAAGTAATTAAAATTCTGTCATGTGAAGGGTAGTAAGACACTGTTTCACCATTGTTGTGATGGAATCATTTGAACAAGAGATGTCTTCAATGCTTGTGGTAAGGCTGACCACTGCATTTTAAATGCTTTGGATGACAGCAGAGAGGGTCCCAGGCTATGGAATGAAGGTATATGTAAGAAATTCCATATTAACCCAGGTGTTATTCTTGAAACTTGAAAAAAGCCCAGATATTTTATCTGATATTCTCTGCTCTTTTCTGACAAAGGGGGTTATGCTCTTACATGTCACGCAGCATCTGCACCAGGTTTGTCATGGTATGTCCAGAGCAGCAAGACAAACAGGTAGAAGAATTGGTGACAACCTTGTTTTTAGGGAATCTTGGCCAAGGGTAGAGGGTGATTCCAATCCTAGCTTTCAATATATGAATTACAAAAGAAGGAACAATGTAATAAGCAAAAATGCCTGGATATCAGTCTTGTCTCACAACTGTCTTAACAATTCACTCCTGTATGGGTAGTTAATTAGGATAACAGTGTACCTTATTTTCAAGTTAAACATTTTGTAAAAGGTGGCTTTGTCTGTGTGTTATTTTAGTTCCTGTTTCTGTTCCTGGTTTAGATCTGAAAGCTGAATGCTTATCAGGCAGGAGGCAGTAGTCAGTTCAGTGCAGCAACCAAAATACCAGGGCTGAATTTGAACAGTGTTCATGTTTTACCCCAGAGAGGTTCCAACAGCAAAAGTCAAGCAGCAGATGTCATCTTCCCACAGCAGCAAATATTTTCAACAACTCTTGAACAACTCTTGTTCTGATTTTGATGACAAACCCTTTTGGAAAGCCCCATAGTAGGTGTACCAAAGTAGGGTGATTTTTTTTTCTCCTCTGAGCCAGAATATGCATGCAAAAAAAAGGAAAAAAAGGGAAAAAAGAAAAAAGAAAAAAGAAAAAATAAGTTGATCCAGATATACTAGGTATGTTTTTAGTCTGTTATAGCTACACAAAGATTTAAGGGAAGGTGCTATTGTACTGTAAAAGAACTAGAGGGTAGCATTGTATAGTGTAGTGGAAGCTATCCTAACCAGAATGCTTCACATCCACTTACAGAGCTGCTGAACTTCAAAGAAATCAATTACAAGTCCAGGATTTCTATGGAAACCTAATGAAAACAAACACAAGATGCAAAAGAAAATTAGGCTTGGAGGCATCAAAAGAAGACCTCTAATTATAGATGCAACACATCATCAGAGGGAAATGTTAAACTGTACAAGAGTCGGCACCCACCTAGCATGTGTCATAAATAAATACCATGTTCTAAGGGGAAAATTCAACACTCAGATCTGCAGATGTGTGTCTCTGACAAGTGATTTAAGTAAAGCTCCTTGTGGTCTCTGAAACATTAAATGTATTTTTTTTCAGGAATCTTTTTAGGCTCCCAAGCATATTTACTTCCAGACATAATATTCAGCTGGTGTGCCCTGGGGAGAGTGGAATTTGAGTAAAAAGGGTTAATTTTAGCACAATTCTTCTTATTTACCCCATCTGATCTCTTCCTCCCTTCACCTCTCTTGCTGTTCTTGCAGGAATAAAAGGAAGTGCAATAAACCAGGCTACATTCTGGAACAGCAATCCTACTGTGCTTTAGTATTTTTTTAAAAAGTTATATCCTGATATGTTACAGGAAAACTAGAGGGATGGCAGACGATGGAGACGCTTCATTTTAATGCAGAGAGGACCAAGAAATTACATGATTTTACCAGAGATTTTGGATCCCAAGGGCTGTCTCATTACATTGCTGAGAGGTATTAGTTGTTTAGAATAAATCAGTTCTAAGTTGAATGAGTTATATAGTTATAATACTGTGTGATATAGAACGTAGTAGCTATGTTTGCTGAAACCTCGGGCTGCAAGCTGAGAACTTAGACACAGATATGTTTTTTAGACAGAACAGAGTTAATTTTCTCAGTAGTTTTCCCAGTAGCTGCGTTTTGTCTTTAGTATGAGAAGAATATTGATAACACACTGATGTTTTTATTGTTGCTAGGTAACATTTGTCCTAAGTCTAGGGCTCCTTCAGTTTCCCGTGCTCTGCCGGCGGGCAGGGGCACCAGAACCACCACAAAGCAGAATATAAGAAGGATGCAGTTGTCAGCAGAAGCTTCAACTTGACAAGATAATTACAATTAATGGCCAGCCCGTATTCACACAGAGAAAGAGCCCAGTAAGGTGGTGGAAGACCTGAGGTCAAAATTGCTGCTGTGCCAAGAGGCACGTGCAAGACGCATGAAGAGTGTGTGAGGGGCAGGTGCAGAAGTTGGAAGGATTTAATTTCCCAGGGATTTCTTTGTCCTGGATCTCCCTCTAGAGGCACCCAGATCAAGCTGATCTGCTGGCTGGAGCCGTTTTGAACCGGTTGAAGCCGGTTGGAATCGGTTTGAACCAGTCAGAACTGGTCTGAACTGGTTTGATTTAATTCTGTGGAGAGCCAAGGACAGGTAGCAGAAGCACAAGCAAAGGGTGAGTGCACAAGGAGCAGAATGAGTATCTGACGTGTGCAGCACGTCTGGGGAGAGAGGAACGAGTGAGAGAGACCTTGACAAATTAGAGGGCTGCTGTGGCCCTGAGGGTTGGCCAGAGTGAAAGGCCAAGTTTGGCAGGCCCTGAGACTCTGTGTGAGAAGGAGTGCTCAGCAGAGGTGAAGAGACAGGGGGAAAAGTGGGAGGCAACTCAAAATAGTGATGATTGATTGATTGATGAATGACTGGGGGAAAGCCAATTCTGCCAAAGACTATTTAACAGTTTATGCCGCCAAAAAGGGAATCATAAACTGTTGCCTAGCATGCCAGAAGTCCCCAAATATCAGACTGATCTAAGAGTCAGGAGGATGGCTGTGGACCTAATTCCCTTTTCAGCAGCTGCTCACAAACCCTGCAGGTATGCCACTTGTGGCTGGGTACAAACATTTGCTGGTGATAGCAGAGCAGCTGTCAGACTGGCTGAAGCCTTTCTAACAAGGAGGGCTGACATAGGAGCAGTAGGAAATGCCTTGCTAATGGAATTTATACCTAGATCTAGGGTACCAGAGTGGAGTGAATCAAACAGAGGTGGTCATTTTAGGGTGAATATAACTGATTAAGTGTATCGGTTTTTGGGGACAGATAGGCTCTTTAGGAAGCATTTACCAGGAATATATATCCCAGCTAAGGCCAACTTGTTGGTTGGAGTTGAATGCTTGAGCCAGTGAAAGTAGTGAATGATCAATCAGCTCATAGTTACTGACTTGAGAATCCTCTTTTGGATTTTACATTATAATAATTTCCACCCCATGACAATCTTGTTATCCTTCAGTCTGGAATAGTTATTGGTAATAATGTACGTAAGGAAAGAGGTCAAATGCCTTGAAAAGCTTCTGTTTTCCCTTTTAGTATGTTATCAGGTGTGCTCTGTTAAAATAAAGGGAGAACTGTAAAGGCACATATTGGGTGCAGGTGGCTGGGATGGCCGCAGGTCAGGCTCTGGATGGGGGACTGAGAAAAGAGACTGTGAAGTGCCAGCTTTGCAGAGCAAAGGGCCCGAGGGCAGGGAGACAGAGGGACACGGAGGGGCACGGCAGAAGCCTACCATCCCCAAACTTTTGCACACTTAGACAGTCAGGGTATAAAAGCCCAGAGGTTCCTTCGTTCAGGGTCCCTTTTCAGTGTCACCCAGCTCAGGTGGTGGGGTGTGACTGCCAGAGTGCCTCCTGCATGGTCGGATAGGGAAGTTGCCTTAACAGAAAAAAAAGATAAAAATTCTTCGAGTATATTTTTCCCTACCTGTTATTCACCCAGTTTCACTTAATCATCCAGCCTCTGTAGGTGTCCAAGGCAACCCTTCAAGATTTGATTTATTTTTGATCTCATTTAGAGGTTGTCATACAGTCGAAATGTGTTGGTTCCAAATATCTACAGTTCTGGAAATGCACAGAACAAAACATATCAATTCAATTACTCTCTAACGGAAGAGTAAAATACTCTAAAATGTGTGATATGTTTGAAACATGAAAGGCTGAACATGCTGGAAATAAATTAAATTATTTTAAATATTCCTACTGTTCTGGTTCTCCAGGTCTTTTCTGATTCTGTTCATTTAATTTTCTTAGGCATGAATTCTTCCAATATCATAGACTTTTAGTTCACTAAAGAAAGAGGTGTTTTTCCCCTTCATTGCTAAAGTCTGTCCAAAATAATGCTTTCAAACTTTTCCTCAAATGGAACAGCAACCCCATTTCAATGATACATAGAGGATTTTTTTTTTTTTTCAGTTTTTTTCACCCTTCTATCATCTCCACAGTCTTTCATGCCACGCTCATTAGCTGGAGTCACAGACCCGAGACAAGTAATTTAAGAAATGCAGAGGCTTAGGATGTACCCATTGGACAGGAAGAAATCGGTCTACTAGGTGCAAATTTGCTTAAGCAACAAGGTCAGCAGATCTGATTTTTTTTCCCCTGGGTTGTGGGGTGGGTTTTTTTGTTTTGTTAAGGTTTGGTTTTGGTGTTGTTTTTTTTTTGTTGTTGTTGTTGTTGTTTTGTTTTTGTTTGTTTGTTTGTTGTTTTTTGTTGTTGTTGTTTTTGTTTTTGTTTTTCTGTTTTGTTGCTTTGTGTGTGTGTGTGATTTTTTTGCTTGGTCATTTATTTTCTCTTTGGAAGTTTTATCTGAGTTCCAGACTTTGTCTTTTCTTCTGGGTTTCTAGATAGGCTGTACCCCTGATTGAGTTAGTTCCAGAAATCTTAGTCCCATAGCTCAACAGGCATGAAAAGATCATATGGTTGTGGAAATGCAGATCTGTTTCCCAGGCTTTTGCTCCTGTGCAGTGACTTTAATCTACCTGGGAACCTATGAACAAATGCATGTGTTCACACAGCTGGCTTGCACCTGAGCTACAACCCTGGTGTGTTCAGAATGGATCAGATAATGCATTACCACATTGAATTCAGTAGAATATATGGAAAATATCAATTTCTTTCCTTCTTGTACCTCAGCAGATTAAGCTCATATATTCAGTTTCCAGGAAAACACCTTTACCCTGCAGTTTTGTATTGGAAAGGAGGGCAGAGAGCAACCCTTTCATCTAGTCTGCTATGTTTTTTAACTGTGGGTGGATTTTGTTTGTTTTTGTTTGTTTGTTTGTTTGATTTCAATGGATGGTGTGCAGGATGTAGAGCTGCAGAGAGATGTAGCTTGCCTAAAATGAGTATTTTTCCCCCAAAGACAGTGTAAGGACAGCATTAATCTAAGAGGATGAAATCTGTTACACCCAATGAAAGGGCTTTACTTTTCAACACAAGGCTGAAACTTGCACCCTTGCACAGTCCCCAACCAGAACTGCTTTATGCTGCATAATTTACTCCATCACTTACTCCAGGATATTCGTTTGAGAAGAAAGTTAAAATTACAAGTTGCAGGGGATTCTAGTTTATGTTTCCTGTGAGCACTTGTGCTACAGAACAAACCAGTGTCAGCTGGAGAAATTTATATTGGCTGGAAGAGAGTAGCTGGGATGTCAGTGGCTAAGGGAGCAGCCTCAGGCAGGGGTGGGAGAAGAGGTCTGTTTAAAACCCCTCAGGCAGAAGATGGAAGCCACTTTCACTTCCAGGGCTGATGTGGAGAGGCCACAGTCCTCTTCCTTTGTCTTGAGCTTTAGATTTCAGAGGGAGGGAAGGAAAAGAAATATATCAGGAATTTCTCTCCCCAGAAAAGGTCTAAAATTACTCATTTCTATGTAGAAAAACAAACAAACCAACCAACCAAAACCCAACACTTTGGATTTTTGTTTAGGGGGAGAAGAAAGAAGTAAAATGTATTTCTATTAAACCATTGTGGAATGGTTTTCCAGTGTCTGAGTTCAGCTGCCACCCAATTAGACTTAGGACTAAAGAAACTGTGAAAACAGAACATGAAATCTAGTTCATTCCATTAGCAGCATGGAATATTGCAGTTTTGACTTCTTTTATGGTGCAGCCACAAATGTTTCAAAACAGCTACTGACACTTGATGAGAGCAGGACATAGAACTGACTAAGTAATGACAAAGGGTGTAAATCTGAGAAACTGTAAGCTATAACTCTTAGCACGACAAACAGAACTATAAAGGAGAGGGAGATCAAATCCAATAAACCAAAAAAGCTGTTTTTACTGGTGCTGAATGTGACATGCATAAGGTCCCTGAGGAAGCTATGCATGACTGCAAAAATCTTACACTAGGGACTTTAAGTACTGGAAATCACCTTCTGTGGACTTAGCTTGTCTGGCTGCAAGCAAAGGGGTTTAAAGTGCCTTCTGTCAGTCATGAAAGAGCCAGTTTAGCTGGTAAAGTGAAGGCAGATCCCTGGTAACTCAGCCCAGTCCCACTGCTTCAAACCAGGAGTCTGATTCTCAGTCTTGCTTTGCATCAGCATCAATGGCTACACAAGCTTTCCCCATGGCTTATCCCAGATGCATCAGCTCACTGTGTGAGGTATCAAAAAAAAAAAAAAAAAAAAAAAAAAAAAAAAAAAAAAAAAAAAAAAAAAAAAAAAACAAAAACAAACACAACACAAACAACAAAACCCCAAAGACAGTAACTGATAAATGCTGNAATAAGTTAAATATGTTAATATGGTGGTCATGAGTTCATTTCAGAGCTGAATTTCATGCCACTTCAGGCAAGGGAAAACAAATTGTGATTGGGAAGCCATTTGTTGGCCAAACCAAGCCTCTCTTTTGAGGCTTGACCATCTGCAGCAAGAGTGGAGATCTGGAACAAAGTAAATTTTAGAATGTGGAAAAAAGCCAAGAGAGAATCAATTAGTCTGGGCCATGAAATATGTACTTTAAATTAATTTTAAGAAAGCAGCATGTTTGTTTTTGACAGTGGCAATTTGCCCAGATGCATTAACATTTGGGTGCCACCAAAGCAACTTGAAAGGTTTGGACTACTTGCTAATACTCCAGCAAATTTCTCTCTCTCTCACTGGACCTTCATTTCTGAAAGATAAGATTTAAGTTGTTCTCTTTTTCTTCAGTTTGTGAAGATGCATGGCACTTGATTTCAAGATATGGAAACATTATTGGAAAAAATATGGCTGATGTAATGCTGTGATTTCAAGTCATTGCAGTTATTTCTTAACAAACAAACAAACAAATTGGGAGGGAGCTGAAAAGGAGTCTAAAAAAGGAACACATCCTTCTCACCCTAGTATTGAGAATTTTTGCCCTTTTCAATTTTTGAGTGGTTCAGAGGAGAAATATGCCCAACTAGACCTGCTACAGTAAATTTTCTAAAACTGTTAAGTTAAAACCAGGCCTGCTGCACTCATATGTATTTTGTAACATTGTGCCTATGGGGACAGTGAGATAGAGTTTTATCTGCAATATTATTCTTCTGGCATTTGTGACAAACTATAAACTACAGGACTGAATTTTTAAATGGAGATATTTCCAGTTATTAATCTAGTGAAAGTAGGATTCTGCTATTGTAAACTAGCAGCAGACTTGCTCTCAAACCATATTTCCAGTAGCTCTCATTTTGCTGCAGATGTAAATTCAGAGAGATATATGTTTCTCTCATCCCAGTGCTACTGCTGAATTAAAATATCAGCAATATCTATGAATTAAATGGGCCCCATCAACACTTTTTACAGCAGTTGAGATAGCATTTTATATTTTTGTGTACAAACAGCAATAAATATAGTCATGTCTATTGGTCTTTATTGTCGTTAAGATTTATCAGGCAGCGCTTATGGTCCTGGCCTTGCACGAAAGGAAGAACAAGGGAAAAAAACAAACAAACAAAACAAACAAACAAACAAAAACAAAAAAAACCAAACCAAACCAAAAAAAACCCACCAAAAAAACCGCCAAAAACCAAAACCATAAACAAACAAACAACAACAAAAAAAAAAAACCAAAAAAACAACAGCAACAAAAAACCAACCCCATGAATCCCCTACATGCAGTTTCTACAATACCATCACCAAAATATTTATGATGTTGGAGTCCTACTTTTGAGCAAGGTGTATATCCAACTATGATTCTTTTCATTGGCAGGAGTACGTCTGAGGACAAATTCAGCAGTGAGTACCACATTACACATTTTCCTAGTGCCAGAAGTCCTAAAGGATGCTTTTTACCACACTACCTGGAAGCTGCCTTCATCCATCACACATATGTGTGGCCTTCCAATTCCTGAAGTGAGCCTACAACAAAGATGGAGAGAGACTATTTACAAGGACCTGGAGTGACAGGACAAGGGGCAATGGATTCAAACTGACAGAGAGCAGATTTAGATCAGATATTAAGAAAAAAAATTATTTCCGTGAGGGTGGTGAGGCACTGGAATGGGGGAGAAGCTGTGGCTGCCCCATCCATGTATTCAAGGCCAGGTTGGATGAGGTTCTGGGCAACCTGGTCTAGAGGAAGTGTCCCTGCCCATAGCTGGAGTGTTTGGGCTAGATGACCTTTAATGTCCTTTCCAACCAAACCATTCTATGATTGGAGGACTCTATGTATGCATCTTTTCAGATTAGACCCCAGACTACTGTGAAGTGGCCTACCCTTAGCCAGGAGCAAGCAAGTAAGGTTCCCCATCTACTCTTCTGTGGCTAGAAAGAAATAACAGAATTTGAAGGGCTGAGCTCTAAGCCAGGACGTGCTTAGACCTCAGGTCTCTTCTAAAGAAGATGAGAAGAAGCTTCAGTGAATTCATCCCAAGAGGAGGGTGCTCACTGAATAGCACAGCACACAGTGCTGAGTTGTTACCTCAGAGCTGCATCCAGCTGGTGAGACAGCACACAAGCTGCACTGAAGCAGCAGCTGTAAAACAAATGCCTGTGCATGGATGCATTCTTCAAGATAGATCATAGGAAAAAAA
>VWYO01023065.1:23688-39654 GCA_013400275.1 Rhadina sibilatrix
TTTTCTCTCTTTTTAAGAAATTTGAGGCATGGCAGTTACTTTTGAATTCTTTTGACCTTCCTCTGCAGATAAATATCTTGAATCCTTTCTGGATTCCTCCAGTGGCATTAGTCTGCATAATTGCAGCACTTGAGTTTTTATTATGATGAATATTTTAAAAAATCAGTTTTGCACGTATGAATGTATTTCATAGTCAATATGTGGAAAAGCAGCAGTGTAATAAAGCTGAAAAACAGAAACTTAGTCTTTGGACTAAGAAAAAATAATAAATTGGATAAGTGGAAAGGGTCTTCTAAGAGGTAGACAAATGCAAGTAAGAGCAAGAAAGAGCAAGCATTTTTTTGAGAGGAAAAGCTGCTTGATTCTTTCTTTCTAGTCTTGAAAGTTTAATTCTGAAGTGTTTTAAAGGTCACAACACTGAAAGCAAAGCAGCAATCCACATGCAGCTTTTTCCTAGCACTTGCAGTGAAAGTCTAACCTATGATTCACACAGGCTTGTGAACACTTATGGAAAACCCCTCTCCTCCTATGTGAGCAGCTCCTGAGGGGGAATTAGTCATTTCACACAGCACTAATGATAGCTTGCCAGTGTTAAATTAATGGCATCCTTGGGGAAAAAGGTAATAACATTTTTTCTTATTAACCTAACTGGCTGCAGGACTCGGCTCTAGTTCTGTTCAAATTCATCAGCAAAACCATTTTTTGCACATTGCCTTGAGTTGGAAATTTTGATTCTCAGAGCTGAGAGGGCAAAAGGCAGTTTCTGGTGTTCTGCTGGTTTCTGTAATTACCTGTGATCACAAACTACATTTATTCTCCTAAGACGCAGCTTAAATATAAAATCCAATGATATTCCATAAATCCTCAAAATAAATTTTTCCATCAAGAAATCACTCATTTAGCCTTTTTAAACCAATCATTCATCTCCATTATGAAAGACACTGTAGAAACCAAAGCTGAGTTAGGAAACTGAAACATAAAGGAGAATCTACAGGTTAGAACAACACAGTTCTCCAGATAGAGACTTTTTGGGCTTATTCATTTAATATGCACTGCTTTATCACCCATGGAGAACAATACTTTGCCTCAAAAGATTGAGTCCTATGAGAAGAAATTGAATTGAACACAAAAGAAAACCGGAAGCGTGGACATTTTCTTCTAGAAAACTTTTGTTCCTTATACAGTACTATGCAACTTGCACACTCTTAGAAAGGCATAGGAAAAATGCTCCTGGGAAATTCTGTGCAGTATGATGTCAAAATTCAGTGGAATTGAAAGAAGTCTATGCTACCAAATGAGCACCTAGGTTTTTCAGAGTAGAGAAAGGACACATTTAGTCTTGCTTCCTCTAAAACATCTCTGTAGTACTGTTCTTTGACACTATCACCTAAATTTTGACTTGTTACTAATAAACTTGGCTCAAGTGTTGAAGTTTGTTATCTGTAGCATTCTGAAATTGTTGCATTGTATGAATTTCACCAACAAAGAGCAGTGCTACCTCTCAGACAAGGGAAGTGCAGGTGAGTTTTATACAAGAGTTAATTCCTGCTTTTTTTTCTCCTGAGGATGGAACCTCTGGGCCAGATCCTGACTCTTTTTATTTGTATTGGAGAATGTGAGACTTTGCCTATGTAAGGGAGAAATCAGAAGCCTCAGCAGTCAGCCCACTTGTTTCAGTAATTGCTGTAATTGAACTAAGATGAGCAATGCTTGGTCCCCACTTAAAAGCTGAGGGAAGATTTACTTTGGTGAATTGCAGCACCACTACTCAGGCTGCAATTTGATGATAAGAGTGTCAGGAGGGTAGGAGTGTCAGCTCTGTAGAGCAACATCAACTGTGAGAACAGAAATTAGACTAGAATTGTATTGCAAACTAACTCTGGAGAGGTGTATTTAGAAAATTAATTCTCTTATTAAGCTAATTCTCCGCTAAAGCACCTTGCATTTTTCTTTATAAGTCAATACAAGTCACTTCACATCCTATTACCCATGAGAACTTTAGAAAACTCCATTTAAAATTCATGGGAGACTATTATCTAATGATTCATTTCATTAATAAGTCATCTCCCTATTTTCTAGGCCACAAATGCTCCAGACTCTGCAAGCTTATGCCCGTTGTTCATAAGAACATTTTAATTGCCTCGTTTTTGGCAAATATGGAAGGCTGGATCAGTCTCTGAAATGCATGACAGTAGTGCCAGGGAAAGCTTTAAGCACATAAAAAGGGAATCCACGTGTAATGATGATGTAGGATTGCTCCTGCTGCTATTCACAGGAAAGGAACCTCTGTTTTAATCATCCCACTTTTTAAGTATATAGTAAGAAAGCTAGCAACAAAAAAAAAATTATAGCTACTGCTATGAGAAAATAAAAGCTGATAACTATTTCAAGGATGATAAAAAAAAGGAGGCTAAAAACAAACTGAAGAAAACCTTAACCACAGATCCTCACGTTTTTCTTAGGTATGTACTTCTAAAAGAAGAGCTCTTCAATGTGTCAGGAACTGGGTATTAATTACAACTGCTCTGACTAAAATCTCATGTAAGGAGTTGGTACCTCACGATCACTGCATGCACTTTCAGTCACTGCAGTACTTTCAGCCAGAAAGCTCCAAGTGTTTAACAATGCCTTCTCCTGCAGGTGGGTAATCCCATAAAACACACAGTGCTCTTCAGACTCCCTCCTCAGGGAGTTCTGCATGTAGCAGGAGTAGCTCCCAACTGCAGAATTGGTTGAGGTCTGTAAATACTTCTGTCTTGGTTTGGAAAGACAGGTATCTGCCAGGGAAACTGGGGTTTCCCTTAGAATGGGGAATGTAAACCCCTCACCCCTGCCAAATTATAATNTCAGTATGATGGTGGAAGGGTATAGCCTGGGCTGGTGTTAATGGCCCATTATCAGAAGGCATCTGGCCTCTCCCCCCCAAGAGATAAAAACAGTTCCTCAACTGCCTTCAACAGATGAAAATAGAATACACACCTTTCGGTTCCATAACCCAAGACAACTTCCTACCTGGTTGAGGTGGAAGTAAGGATGTTGCTTTGTTAGTGGATGTTTAAATAATCAAGTCAGACTTTGCTGCACGTTTCACATCTGAATGAACACCAAAACTGGGCTTAATGGAACAATTTATACTGTCCTTTCTATACCAAAGGTAGTTCTGCTTTCTCTGCCAGGAAGCACAACATTCAAAGTTCTTTTAAAAGATAAAGGTACAGAAAGCAAAGCTCAATCATACTGGGACAACCTTGTATTTGAACTTCCAGTGATAGCTGGATGTAGAGCTGCTTTCCTCCTGCACACACACATTTAGAGGAACCCCAATCTCTTTTGAGCTCATCCAGGGACTGCTGCAGCACAGTTAACATCTCATAACCCCCAGTTTGGCAAGCTGTCAGAAGAATGGGCAGATCTCCTGGTGGCACCCCATGGATGCTCAAATACAGATGAGGAACACAGAGCTGGTACACAAATCCCCCTTTCCATCCGTGTACAAATTTTAAAGAGGTGACAAGATCCACTTGACGCTTCATCCACTGAAGATTCCTGTCTTAGAAACTGATTGAATAAGGAGTGCTGTAATTTTTTTCAGCAGTGGATATCATTCAGATTTTCATTGGTGTTGAACTGAGCCTCCAGGACTGTGTTTGGTCAGGGGTTAGATATGCTCTGCAGACTTCCCCTCCTGTCTCATTTCACATGAGTTTCTGCAGAAGATTATCCAACTCAATATGAAAGTCCTTATTCAAGGAAAAGCAGTTGTTACATTTCTTTTCTGAAAACAGCCTGAATAAAAAGACTTACATGGCAAATGCCTCTGAATAACCTGGAAACAGCATGAGGAGCATTCAGTCCCATCTTACATATTTAATTGAAGCATCTCATAGTGCTTTGGACCCCTACAGTAATTCAAAAATGAGCTAAACTCAAGGAATTACTGTATTTCTAAACAAATCATTTTGAAGTAGACAGTCCCGTAACCAGAGGAAAGTCATTAAGTTGAAAATCCATGCTGAGCTGTAAAGTGCATTATATATTCCTTGATGTATTACCAGAAAAATACTTATTAAAGCCAAGTATGGTGGAATATTCAATTAGCTCTGCATCCATACAAATTAATTTTCTACTGATATTGAATGTTTAGAGGTTTTTTTCCAAATAGATTTCTTTAAAGGGTTTAATATTAAAAAATAAAACAACCACCAGCCCTGCCCCCATCGCCCCCAAAAAAAACCAACAACAACAACAACAAACCAAACCCCATAAACACTAAAACAAAACACAAAAACTAATTGTATATTTTTAAAAACAATATAGGCTTTGTTAGATTCTCCCAAATCTCAGAAAGGAAATAGAAAGTATCGGTTTCTAGTAGTACTTCACAGAAACTGGTAGACTATTTAACAGTAGTATCTTATTATTTAATGGTTTTTCATTTAATTAAGGAATTTAGTTAAAAAACAAGCGATTTAGGTAAAATAAAATAAAAAGATTAAAAAGAAAAGAAAATAAACAACATTTATTCTGGCTTCCATAGTTCTCATCACAAATATATTCTTCTACTAAATTAATCATGAGTTCCAATGCAATGTAACTTCACCTGAAACTGTTGAAATATGAATAAAAACCTTCCCATTGTTGTCTGCTGGAAAGAAGAAAATTTCTTTAATTTTTCATCCCATTGTTGAGATGTGTACACCTATTAATTGGAAGTAACACTTAAAGGTACAAGTATCAGGTGTGTATTCCTTGTAAAATTGATAGCAATAAAAAAATTACACATGAGTTTAATACTTTCTCTAAACCAAGGAAGTATTATTAACTAAAGTCTTTCATGTAGGAAGAAACCAGTAGCCTTTGCAGTCTTCTTCAAGTCCCAGTGACCATTTAAGACTTTTAAATATTTTTAAAAGATAATTTAGAAACCATGTGCATAATTTGGTTCAGGTTACTTTCCAATTTTTGAAAACGTGTTTCCAAATCTTAATCAAAACCCTAAGCTGTTATTTCATTAGAATTGATCTTTTCTTTTTTATGCTGTTGAAGATTTTATCAGATCTGGCTACTGAATCTAAAGCTCAGTTATGTGGGGTTTACAAATTCAGTTGCAGCATTGGATAATGTAACCTTCCTTTAGACTGAAGTGCCTGTATAAAGTACAAGGTAAATATACATATTTTCAGATGTATATTTTGAAATAAAATGACTTAAAGAATTGAAGTGTCAGAAACGCAAACCAAAGCATTAAAACTTTATTTAAAAATATTACATTTGAGTTATGTTTCATTTCTGTTTAAGAAAAACCTGCCTGACTTTGCCATCAAGGCCAGTGAGGTAACTTCTTAGGAAATCCAGATGGTAATTTAGAAATTCAGCATTTCAGGGATTACTTTTGATATAAAGTATGAAGAAAAAACCGAATAAATAAGTACTTTTGTTTTAGAAAATTGACATGGACTTGTAGAGGTGAATTTTCTACAAACAGTCTATGGCTTAATCCTCAGTCACCTGGATAGGTATTGATATTCATAAACAATAATCACAAACAATAAATTATCTGAAATTCAAACAACAGGATGTGGTGAAAATATTTATTAAAAAGACTACATTTCCATTTTCATGGGGCAGAAGGTAAAGTCTGACTTTATTTTTGAGTATAAGGTTATAAACATCAGTGGCAAATAGACATGCAAATTGTAACATGATTTACTAAACAATTTCAAAAGGCATCTAAGCTCTTCAGAATAAGTTCTACTTGGTGAAACTGTTCCCTGTTTTAATAAGGTAAAATTTCTCCATCAGTTCCAGCATTACCTAGTCATGTGCTATGGTAGAATTTGTGCTGAGATGCTTCCTGGATATTATCTGAGGGAGGAAAATTCAGGGTCCACCTTTCAAGTTTTAGCAGCCAATAGAATTATAAATTTGCAAGTTTGCCTGTATCTCACCTGCCCTGTTTCATTTGCTACATCACGTTTCTTCAGCGCTCACCTCTGGAGCTGATAAGGATTAAGCAATAAAGGTGAAAAATCCTTGGGCTCAGATTAAAAAAAAACCCAACATTTAGTGACACACTGAGCACACCTCATCTATTAAGTCTGTATACATCAAACAATATTTTTCCATCCTTGCTCACTTCTGTCTAATTAAAGAAAATCTCACTTTGTTCAAGTGCAAGGATTAAGAATTGTTTGCTTGTTCGAAGTCCCAAGCTACCACAGGTATGCAACAAATTCCATGATTGAACTGTGTTGGACTGCAAAATCTACTCACAAGATTCTGCCTCCTTTTGTTGTCAGTGTTAATAAAGGGCATAGGGAAAAGCAAACTAAAGAAAGACAGTTAAAACAGCAACAACAAAAAACAAACAAACAAAACCAGAGAAAACATAAAGGGCTTGTGTACAACTCGTCTTTACCATTTGCAATAAACCTGCAAATATTGGTGTTACCCAGGACTTTAATGCTAAGGATGAGACAAATAAGAAAACACCATAGAATTTAATATTGTAATTGTCTGTGTGTGTTTATATGCTTGGAGAAAATCTAACAGAGGCTACAAAATGGCTGGTTTCTACTGAGAACTAGGTGCTCCTGTTCCCCATCAAATGTGACAGAAAATATTCATGTTATTTGTACAAGATGTAGAGAGGAGCTTTGTGGGGTTAAGGGAGACAGAGCGATTGAAAGCAACTAAGATAATTAGATTTCACCTCTCTACAGAGGTTGTATAGAAAGGAAACATTAATTCCCCACAAATAGGTAGTCAGCTGTGTCCCACAGTTGCAAAACTATCACCTGTAGTTCATTTGGATTGAAGAGTCTTCAAATCACCAGGTGGTTTAAAAGATGCTGTAAAAGCTGCCTATGATAAAACATTTTTTCTTCAGTTTCCCAAGCTCCGGAATAAGCCACCAGCAGAACTTGTGACAACAAATAAATATTCCAAATAAACCTTCTTCTCTTCTCTTCTCTTCTCTTCTCTTCTCTTCTCTTCTCTTCTCTTCTCTTCTCTTCTCTTCTCTTCTCTTCTCTTCTCTTCTCTTCTCTTCTCTTCTCTTCTCTTCTCTTCTCTTCTCTCATTGTGAAAATAATATAACTATCATTTCAGGAATGTCACTATCAAAAAAAAATATTTAGAGAACCCCTTCTGCCAGCTCTGTGCTATAACTGGTGTTCAGTGTTTGGGGTTATAAATACCTGCGCTCAGATTCCATCATGGAGGAGGTAGCTGCATATAAATAAAAAAAAAAAAAAAAAAAAAAAAAAAAAAAAAAAAAAAAAAAAAAGGCTATTTATCAATAAGTAAGAGGAAAACAAATAAACCTTTACTCTTTCCATACAAAGCGAATAGTAATTTTACTGAACACCAGAGTTATAGGAAAGATAATAAAAATGAAAGAAAACAAATTATTATAATATGTATTCCAATTCTAGCCAAGCCCTGAAGAGAATAGGTAATTATTTTCAGATTGTGTAGCTGATGTAGAAAATTTCAAATGCAATTGTATATTTATTAGTTATTTGTAAGATCAAGGAAGTGCAGCTTTATCTGGTTTAGGAAGAAAATCTACCTTCATTATCAGGTTTTTATTTTCATGAAATTTTTCTAACATCATGCATATTTATATTAATCTTATTTGTATTGATGTCTTTATTTGTAAGGGAGAGTAATGGAATTTTTTAATGCATTCTTGTCTCATATATTGAATGCAACATCTTTAAATTGTTGTGCTTCTAAAGAATATCTTATTATGCACATTAATTTTGGTAGTATCTTCATGCAAAACCCACCTAAATTTATTATAGATTAAAATAATAACAAAGCTTATTCAAAGCTGAAAAGGTTAAAGCTGTTTGTGAAAGAGCAGTGATTATTAGTTTCAAACATATGATTTCCATCACAAGATTGAACCCATGCAAAAGGCCTGAAAACATACTTCAGCTGCCAATAAATAGCAAATCAATCAAAAAACAAACAAACAAAACAAAACAAAACAAAAAACCAACAATATAACTGAGTGATGAAGCTGTAAAAAAAATTCAAAACAAGAGAATATGGATGTCACTTTGTCTTACTCACTTTTTAAAAAAAATAAAAAATTCCTTAAATGGAAGAACTATTTCATGTACTTTTACTGTAACTGGGGAGGTTTAACTATTAGAACCTTTTGTTCAATAACAGCCTTGGGAAGAGACAAAGCTCTCTTAATATATTTGCCTAAGAGAAACGCCATAATGGAGCCTGACATAATCAGTATAAAAATTAAATAGATATTCTTAGGGAAGCAGAAACCCAACTGTCCAAGAACATATTTCAAGGGGCTAAAAGACTTGTCCACACTAAAATCTCCTAAGGAGTGTGAAGGTGTATTATGAAGTGTGAGGGAGAATTGATTTTCCTTTTTGTAGCTGTATAACACAGAAGGCCAGTCATTTAATTTGTTACCATAAGGTCAATAAGCCCTGGTTTTGAACCAAGAGTAATGCTGGAAAATACACAAACAGCTGCAGAAGTATGAGACAGCAGAGGAGAATATTTATGGTGAAGAAACTCTACTTTAAATATAATCAATGTCTCTTTTTTTTTAATTTATAAGTTTGTTGTCTGTTTGTTTGTTTACAAAGGCTCATGGTGGTAGTAGCACTGGTAGTTTCAGAAGGTTCCATCAAGCCCTTGCTATACTTTATTCTTATTTTATGGCAAATGAAGCAGAATATTGATAGGAATTTACTAGACATTGTGCTAAGCAGTTTTCATTTAATTAAGATTTCCTATTCCTACTAAAGTTGTGAGATTTTTAGATGAGTAGAAAGTTGTTGAAGATGGTGCATGCAATTGCTGAAGTAAAGAGGAAGCAGGAAGAGGCTAGCCCCCCATCTTAGGGCAAAATTAGTCAAAATGAGAAAGGTAAAATTGTATCTATTAAAGGACAATAAGTAAAATATAAGTTTGGAGTTTCTTTTAAGTGCCCCTAGTGAAATTAAGCAGTCTGATCAGAAGGAGTGCTACCAAACATCAGCCAGGGCTCAAAATAGCTTTCAAACAACAAAGTAATCTTTATATTTTCATGCAGGAGTTTTTAATCAATGCTATGACAGGTTGTTTTGCAATAGCATGAGGGCATTAGAAGATTAGAATTGAATGGTAGTTTTTTTAAAAAAACCCAAACCCTGCTACAAGCATTTAAAAAACTGCTGAATTGATAAGGAATAACCTCAACGGTCTCCAAGGATGCAGAGATTGCAAAAGAGCTGTGGCTTTTTCCCTTAAGGAAAGAAAAATCCCCAGACTTACCCTAATGACACAAATTATCTAATTAGCAGATCTCTTTTAAAACCAGGGGGTAAAAAAAAAACAAACAAGAGTGCTTTGTATTGTTTACACAATAGCTGTGGAAAGGACCAATGAAAAATCCAATATGTAGTCTTCTGACAAAGAAAATTAATGATTAACAGCATTTACTATTGATGACACCTACTGCTTGCCTGGGCAACCAAATTCACAATTTTGACCCTTTGGTTTTATAATACTGTCTTCCCTTGCCTCCTTTTCCTCATCAGCCTTTTTCTTCCGAGTCAAAGGGCAGCAAATATTGTATGTAGCGTGCTGGCAGGAATGAAATTAGCTAAAAACCCCCAATTATGAGAGGTTTTCCATTGATCCTCAGACATCAGAGATTAACTACAAGGTTCAGAGGTCATTTCAATCCCTTCCAAATGTGTCATGGCTTTGATCCTCTCCCCCAGTGTCCCGAGGAGGAGGGTGAGGGATGTGTAATGATATAGCAAGGGATTAGCTTGTTGCTTGGTTTATGCTTCAAGTTGTTCAATTGAATTCTTGGTGTCACAGACTGGGTCAGCAATAATTAGCAGTATTTTCATAGTGCTCACTAATAAAAAAGGAACAAAGGCCCTGGGAGCATTGACCTCATGGAGGCACAAAGGGCACGTACTCTGGTTATGCTTTTGGTGACAGGTCATAGAGGTGCTGCAGACAGCAGAGACATTTTTTTGTTTTAGGGAAAACAAGATAATAATTTATCAGGAGGGAAGATATTAACTGCAATATAACAAAAAATGATATTTACCACCTTTATATTTAGAATAACTTTAAACCTAGACTGGATTATGAGAGTTGTTGAACCTGTTGTCATAGTAAAAAAAATCAAAATGAAAAAAAAAAATCAAATCTGGATTTGAAGGGAAACAAGTCAAATTAAATTTACACCAATGACAAACAGCAGAACAACCAAGTATTTTTAGATACTGAATATGCCAGAAATCACTTTTAAAGAGAAACTGCTTAGATAAACCCACAAGCAAGCAAGCAAAATATAAAAACCAATAAAGTGATGTTCCAATATGAATTTTCACAGATTTTCATGTCAATAAAACTGTCATTCTGTGGTTATTTTCTCCTTATAGTTGTTTTACATGAATACTCAAGCAAATTAGTTTATACACAAGAATTCCAAGAAAACTTTATTGCATTCATCAAGCAATTTTCAGTCTGTTTTAAACATCTAATTGTGAGTATTTTTATCAGAGAGCTGAGCTATCTGCTTACAAGGAAAGAAAAAAGACAGTTCCTTGCACTGAATTCACCCAGCAGCACATCTCAGAGTCTGATTTTCAGACAAAGAGCCTGAAGTGCTGTTGGTATGATTAGACATTGTCGTGCCAAATACTCACATAGGAAGTTCAGCATAAAAACATTGAAAAACAAGAATTCAGCTTCACTTTCTCAGTTTTATCACTGTCTCAACTCTGCCTCCACCACACCAAAGTAACTCCTGCTGCTTTTCCTCCTGCTGCACACCTCAGTCTTCCTCTGGGAGCACTCTGGGGCAGGGATTATTCACCCCTGTGCAGAACAGGGCTATTTCTGCTTCTGGACTTTGCCTTAGCACAGCAGAATCCTGAAGTCTTCCATAAGCCAATGTAGAGAAGAAAAACGGCCAAAACCAGATGTATGAAAAGCATAAAAAAACCAAACAAACAGAAATCTAAGGTCTGCTTGGGAAATATTCAGTATAATACTATAAATTTATCTTATCTTTCAAACATGCACTAGAGAAATAAAGTATTCCTTCCTGGCCCTGTGTGTCTTGTCTGGCTACTCTGAATCACTTTATTTTGTGAATCCTGTCAGTGTGACTTGAATTTGCAGCAAACCATTTTATGGGCACTCTGGATTTTTTCATTACTGAGGGTAGGTTTGGAGGTTTTCTCTCACCTGGGGTAGTGCATTGTTGGCAAGCTGGACCAGGGAATATATTTTGTGTTCCTTCCAGACTTCCTCACCTTCTTGCCCCCCAGCAGATCTCAGGTGGCACCGAGTCCCACTGAAAAGAAAACACAACCTCTGTGAGTGATGGCTCAGTGTAGAAACTTTCAGGGCATTTGAGCAAGAGAGAAAGGAAAGATCCTCCTTGGGGCACTTTCAAAACCTTCAAGCAAACAAACATCACAACTTTCTCAAGTTTTACTTCCAGTTCTACCAACATAATCTCCTACCCCTGAGATTAACCCGAATTTTGAATTCACCATTGAATACTGTTGACCTAAGAAAATAAAGGCTAAATTTTATTTGCACTACCAAAAATTGTCAAGAAAAGGAAATTATTTCCCAAAAAATCAAAAGGCTTTTAAGCTGCTGTTGATCTTATTGTTATGGATTAATGAACAATGACATCTAAACAGCAAAAAAGGTAAAATTAGGAAAAAAAATATCAGATTATTCTGTGGACTTTCTTTCATGCTCAATTGCTAATGGATATTGTGGGTGTCCAAGGACACTCTAATCTTATGTAAAAATGTTTAATGAACTCTAAACTATATTTATAGCATGTTTTCGCCAGTTGTTTGGGTTTGTTTGTTTGTTTGTTTTTGTAGCTTGATTATATTTTTTAAAAATAATTTCAAGGCGAGGAATGGGTATTAAAAAATAGCTGTGACAAAGTGATCAGCTGTTGGAAGGAACCACAACAGATTAAAGTAAAAGAACTATTAAAACACAAATTTAGAGGGTCTAATGACCGTTTAGATCTCTACACGCAGGAATATTTTATATATCAACTATGAATAGATTATTCTTTTGAAAGGACAGAACGTCCTACACTTGAATCTCTGTTGGATTTACTGAAGAACTTTAAAATAGCAATGAAAAAAAACCTGAAAATAAAATTTCCTCACTGTCACACTGTTGTTCATCTTCCTTTTTGCATGAATGCTCAGCTACACCTGCTTTCTTCAACAGGAGTGTCATCAGCAATGCATGAAAATATGTTATGGAAGGGACTCTCAAGGGAAGACCACAAAATTTAGGCTGCATTCCTTGTACTTCTGGAATTAAGTGAAATGAAAATAAAACTTAACCTATTTTACTAGCATACAAAATGTTCTGAATTCTACCCCAGAACATGGTAATTATATTTCTATTTTGCTGTACCCTGTTTCACGAAATCTGTATTTCCAGGGTTTTGATCTTCCAGTATTTTCTGTAGGAAGATAAAATGGCTATGACTTGCTTTTCATATTTCTTTCTGTAAAAATAGTTAGCCATGCAAAATTCAACAAAATAAATAATTTGAATTAAAGAGAGTGAAATGGACATTCTGCTTCACTACACTTGTTAACAAATCATTGTCATATAAAAATGAAGACAATTAAATTGCATTAAAAAATGGGGAAGATGAAGACACCAGTGATTATAACTTTTCTTGTCACTTGTAGACAATTCAAACTGTCAAGCATACCCCGATAAAGAAAATCTAAAATAGCACATTACCTTTAAAGATGAAAATTATTACTAAAACCATAATCACATAATATTGCTCTCTGTTACATTAAAAATTAATTGAGAAATGATTCATTTGTTGCAAGAGTAACACATGCTCCAAATCCAAAATTAAATATAGCTTTATTTTATTACAGTTGAAATTAACTATTTACATTATATGATAGAATAAATAATTCCAGTGAATTCTTAACTTATGAAATTATATGTTCAATTCTACACTGAAAGGGTTATGAGGAATCAAAGTCTTCAATATTAATCCAGTTAAAAGTAATTAACAGAACACAGATTTCAGCTTAAATTCCTCTGTTATATATACAGAGTTTGAGCTTGTGTGCTGGTATACAGAAAACAGATATTCTTGCCTCTTTTTCATACTTTGAGTTCTCCTTGCTGAAGGGACTCAAACATAGGAGTCAGTTGATTTTGATTATTTTTTAATGCATTTGCACAGTTAAAATCATCATTTGCCCTCCCTGTGTTGTCCGTGCTACACATGTCCATGAGAAGTAGAAACTGCAATAATGCTCCATGCCACACCTCCATTTAATGACCACTGGTTTAGATCTCACCTATCAGTAGAGATTTGTTTACCATGGATAGAAATACCTCTGTTCACCAACTCCCATCACAACTGGAGGATTAAGTTTTATTTGCTAATTTGTAGGGATATAGGACAGAAAACTGTAGAGGTAATGTAGATGTTAATCTGGTTACACCTTCAGCTTGCACAGCTTAGATATGAATTGAAACAGAAAAAAATAACATAAACAAACAAACAGACAAACAAAAAAACCAAAAACAAAAAACACCAAAAAAACCCACAGCAACAACAACAACAACAATAAAACAACAACAAAAAAAAAAAACCAAACAAAACCGAAACCAAAAAAACACAACAGACAAACAAACAAAACGAATTGAAGCACCACTGACACTGAACTGAACACAATAGAGTTGTGTTTTATAAGCAGTTATCTCAATATTTATTTAGTAAGAATTTTCAATCAATCAATAACTGGAAATGTTGAGGTCTTGAAATTGCCTGAGTTCTCCACAAATTGTATGTTCTTCCTATTCCACTCACAAGAGAAAAGAAAATACTTAGGAAGCATTTATAACCATATAAACTAGTTTACAGATTAAAAACTTTAAAAATAAAGGATGCCTAAAATAAGATGTGAAGAGGTCAGCAACTCTACAACTGATTCAGTACTTACATCTGTTTAGTGAAATAGAAGTATTTTAAAAACATTTGCCTAAAGTTAAATATTAGAGCAGTCATGGGGAAAACCAAATCATTTGGATTTCACACAGTTCTGAGAGGTATTTTTTTCTGACTAGCAGGATTCTATTAATGCTAATTTCCTTTCTGTAAATCAAGAGGACTGGAGCCCAAGAGAAACAGTTCCTAAAACTTTTTAGCTGCTGCTACTTTCTGCATGACCTTTCTATCCCCACCCCCCCACTTCTTGTTTCAGCAGAAGTGTCTTGGTGGCCATGGGATAAAGTGCATGCAAATTAAAACTAGCCCAGAAATAAGTAAATAGAAAGAAAAAAAAATAGCATTGCTCTTTTCAGTAATTAATGCTAGCTAAATGTTCCTGAAACTCATCCTGTATCCTTTATAGCTTCTTTATTATTTTGACTTGCATGGGGCTTTCTATTTTCTTCTTATTGTTCCATTAAATGTTTAAATCCTGATTTAAGGATGTAAGCTTAAGTGAGACTAACAGACCTGTAGTTTCTGGGGTTCTCCTCCTTCTGGATGACTTTAAATAGTTTCCACTGAGGTGGGGCCTCTCTGGATTCTCAGGACTGTTCAAAAATCATCAAGCCCTCAGAGATCATCATCTTTCTGTCCCTCTATGTAGTACAGCTGCTTATCTTTCTGAAGACAATCACACACCAGAATAGATGGATTTGAGAAGCACTGCCCCAGTCTGGCCACAGAGGACCAGAAACTGCATCTGAGCAAGAGGCAATGGTTTGAAACCAGAGCCTCCTATGCACACCCTGTGCACCTCCTCTTCTAGAGAAATGAGGAATTCATGAGCTCTGAGAGACTGAGAGTGCTGAGCAAAAACGTAACAGCTGTGGGTTCACAGCTCAAAATCAACCCCCACAACACTTCTTACCTTGAATGACTCGATTTTGTAGTTTTTGTGGAACTCTTTTGGAGGACAAGGGCAGAAAAATATGCTTTCCATTGCCATCCCTGCAGAAAGAAGGCTACAGAGGACAGGGATTGACTGCTCATGGAAAGAGAATGAAGAGAGTTTGATGATACATTTAGCAAAACTCTGATGTTCTGAATTAGGGCTCCCATAGGAACTCTGGGAGCATCTCCAACTAGAACCTGCAAAGGTGAAAGAGGAATTTTGATAAGGGTGACAGGGGATTGTGAGGATTAATTCTGCAAAGGCCTTAAGAAGGTCTTGAGTCTTTTAGGTGTGCCTGGAAACCTCAGAAAACTGCTGAAAGGAATGATGGAGAAAGGAGGTAGCTCTTTGGAGCTACAGGCTCTGCTGGACACCTTCATCCAAAACCTTGCTTCAGAAGTGGGTTCCACCCTGTCCCCTTCCACATCCTCATTCGCTGTGAAAAATGTACTAAAAGGCACCAAACAGAGCCATCATTGCTCTTCCCTTAAAATTTGATTTCTAAACTACTTAAGCAGTGACTGGGAAGTGGATTAATTATATCACTGTAACAACTTGTCTCTAAGCAAATATAGACTTACTATCACAAATACCTTTCTCTTGTCTTCCTCTGGTGATTTGTGGTTTGTTTTTTGTTTTGGTTTTTTTTTTTTTTTGGGGGGGGGGGTTAATTTTTTGTTTGTTTTTTGTTTGTTGTTGTGTTTGTTTGTTTGTTTGTTTCCCCCTAAAAACCCATGAAACCCATGGAAAGGCAAAATAAAACAACAANATATATACCTGACATAGTTTTCATTTTTTTCTTATTAATTAATTGTACCAGAGTTTATTGTTTTGCTTGTTTGGGTTTGTTTTTGTTTTGGATTTTTTTTTCACTTTCCTGTAAATAGAAAAACAAGCAGACATCAGTTACTGCAAGACAGCATCTTTGTGAAGGGTTTCTGGAAGCACAACCTGCACTGAATTAAACTTGCAAGGAATTTCACCAGAGACAATTAATTAATTG
>VWYO01023067.1:0-10890 GCA_013400275.1 Rhadina sibilatrix
CAAGACATGTTAATATTGACAAGTTACTGACACAGATTAGACATCTGAAATACAATCTAAATCTCAGTTGGCAGCTCTAGTAATAAATTGCAATGTGTTCATTTTACCTTTCAAGGAGTAACCACAGATATTATTGTAAATCAACGGTTCAAAAAAAACAAAGCACACCTCTCTTTTTTCTGGAAATGGCCTGTTCTTTATGCTAAATCCAGAAAGCAGTGATTTTTTGTTTTATTTTTACACTTAGGGGAGTTTTTGATTTTTTTCTTGTTTGGGTTAGTTTGGGTTTTTTGTTTTGGCTTGAGGCTTTTTTTGTCATTTTGAAAAAAAAACCCAAAACTTTCCAAGCAAGATTTTCCTGAAATAATCCAATGAATCTGCCATGTAATAACAATAGGTGTCATGGGACTCATACCATTCAACCCAATAACTTGAGGTATAGCCAAAAATTCGCATCTAAACACAATTTTCAACTCTTTAAGAAACTAAGAAAGTACTTATCAACAGTCCTGTGATTCTGTGAATGTTTTCTACCAGTTTTTTTTTCCTCTCCTTTCATTCCTCATGACAAACTTTTAAAGAATTACTTTTAAAGAATTACTGAGTCTACTTCAGGTCTGATTTTCAGTTTGTTGACAAGCTAATTTCTAAGATAACAGTCATGTTCACCCTACCTTAGACATCATAATAACCCCTAACTTGACATGATGTTAACCATTTGCTTTCAAATTTTCTACCCCACTCTGAAAAAGTAATCACAGGAGAGAGCTCAGCTCACCAGTGTTAGCCTATTGTGTGTATCAGCAGGAGGCATTTTGGTTCATATGACAACTTTCTGAAGTGAGTTTTGAATAAGCGGGATCTAATTGACATGGGCAAAAAAAACAACAAAACAAAACAACTGAATCAAGGACAAGAAATGAGAAACAATTAGCAGAAAAGTCAGATGTCCCCTTCGCTGTATGTCCACACATGCACCATCCTCAACACATGGTTTTCTGCAGAAGAACCAATTACAGACAAGTCCTCAGGCTGTTGCCCCAGTTCCTAAAGCCGTGCCTGGCTGTGCAACAGCTCGGAGTGTCTGTCACACGCTGTGTGCAAAATGACATCTGCGCGCCCATCACGGTAAAAAGAGCTCACTGCACCCCAACCACACCCGGGGCCAACCCCCACACTGCAGCCACCTGCTAGCCCCACCAGAGCCACCCCTCGCTGCCATACGCTGCCCTGGCACAGACATCACCCCGCCAAGCCACCCTGGGATGGGCAAGGCGCTTGGGCCACCTGGCAGCAGAGCCAGCCCCCGAGGCTGCTCTCTGCTGAGTGATGAGATCAGACAGGGCACTGCAGGCCCCCTGAGCACCTCAGCTGTGTCCTTTTAATTGAATGTGGCACCAACAAGGGACCTACACTTGTGCCACAGTATTTGGTCTGAGAGAAACAATCATTTTAAAATAATTGCTGTGGCAGAGGGCTCCTGGCCACCGAGGGTATCCTGCCGCGTGCTGTTTGAGGGGGACGCAGGGAACACTTCACCCTCCACACCTCTCCCACCTGCTTTGCCAAGAGCAAACACTGCTGTGCAGCTCTGGTTTGCTTTCTCCATTCCACTGAATGATTCTAAGGATGATTTTTGCAGTGTTCTATTTAAGAGAAAGACATCTTTTTTGTTCTAAAAGAGCTTTTGAAATTAAGCCAAGGTGATTCATAATTAGGTGAATTGAGTGCAAGTGTAAAATGCTGGGCCACATCCCCAGTGTTTGTTCACAGCACAGTATTCACAACCAGCCCACAACCCGCAGACAAATGTGAAGATGCTACAGGTGAGCACAGGCACACCATAAGTTTTTCCCAGATTCTCCAGATTTCCACCAGACTGACTGCCATATTTTTTCTTTCCTCCTGAGTTTTTGGAAAGGTCAGACCACAAAGCATGACCGTGCCAGTGTTACAGAAGAGTCAACAATGCCTATGTTCAAGGAGTTACTCCTTCACAACAAACTGCTGTCAAAATTAAGAAACAAATGTGGCTGGCAACACAGAATGAAGAAGATTGTCAGAAACACAGAGATTAATGTTAGAGACTGGCATGGAGAAATGAGCATAAGGGGGAAAGAGCCCCTTATGCAACTTTGAAAAACTGAAATAGGTACACAAGTATATGTATCTATACACATCTACATAATCATACAGAGTTTGACTGTGAGACACAAGGGATCTGAGAGGTGATGGCACCCTCACTGAAGGAAATTTATAAAGAGCCAAGAGAAGACGCTCCCAAGCAGTGGGAGCTTGATCAGAAAGACTAGATACTCTTACAGAAAAGGATCCATTTTGCCAGAGTACATGACAGTAGGCCCCACACCTCCTGTCTGTGCTCTCTGTATGGTGGTGCATCTCCCCACCTCAGGTCATACCGTGACCTGCAGGAGTCCAAAACTATGCTTTTAATTTCTTTTCCCTTGTCTTTAGCACTGATTTTTTTTCTAAATAACACACATAATGCATGCACTTCTGAAGGAGGAAGCTGACCCTGTAACAGAAATATTTTCAAGACCTAGGGCCAAATTATCAAATTTACTTAATGCTGTTTCAAAAAAGATATGGTGCTAATCAACATAGAAACGTATCTGTAGATTTTTTTATGAGTTTCCATCAATAAAATAAGCTTTATTATTATTGCTGCTGCTGTTTGACTTTCCTTTTTTCAATTACTCCTCATTGTAGTATGATGTTTTAAGTGGCTCAAATAATTTTTGCCTAATGTTGAGGCTCAAAACAAAATAAAGGAATCAATGAAAAATATCGTTACTACCAAAATGACACATTCTATTTTGGAAAAGATCCCACATGGTAGAAACTTTATACCATATTACATCCACTTCTTGATGGTCCAGTACATCTATTTTGGTCAAGTTTTTTTAATTATTTTAGCTCAACAAGCTCCCAATAGAGTAGGATTCACTTAATGGTTCACTCCCCTAGCCTGGAACAGAAACAAGTACCCTCACCAGAAATAGCAGACAGCACTCACCAATAACTGATAAAGCAGAGCTCCTTTTTAAATAAGTTATGCTCATCTTACAGACACAAAACCTGATCCTGGGCCAACATAACAAACAATGAAGCACAAGCTTTGGAATCAACAGGCGTACACAGTGAGCAGGATATGAGCTGCAGCACTTTGCAGTGCAGAACATTTGATAAAGTGATTATATTCACAGAGTACACCATACACACAGCTTTTTGCTGAAGATATTAGTTTACACTCTGTGAAAGCAGAAGATGACAAAATTACTTTTCTTTGTTCTTGTGTGGTTTCTGACCAAGTGATGTGCATCAGGGGAGATGCAAGCTCACACAAAGCAGAACAGAAGAAAAATCTGTTCTGAACTCAGGTTTGATGCACCAGTTGGATTTTGGGTCTCATCTATAAGTCGGCTGAACAGCCTACAAAGGAGAAACAAAGTGGAAGTCATTTGTGGTTTTGTCACGGGAATAGAAAAAATGGAAAAATCTGTGAAAAATTTCCTCACAACCTTCCTAGAAGATTAGTTTGGGCTTAGCTCCCTAGTCCTTGAGGTGTGGGACTCAGCCCCAAAGGCTTCCTCATGCAGATTTGAAATAACAGCTGAGGCTGGTGCTTACATCACAGGTCCTCTGCTTATGCACTAAAGACCATCAGAGCCCAGAAGCAATTACACAGAGGGTTGTTCTGTTGGCTTAAGACTGTGATTTCACAAGGGGATTTTAACTCAAGCCTTTGCATCAATATTTTGTGTATCCCTTCATACAGTTGCCCGTGACGCTGAAGTTTTAACAGGAGATTTTGCAGGGAAATCCTACAGCAGCCCTTTCCTACCTCCTCTTAAATGGGAGCACTGCACTCACTGTCCCCTTTTACTCAGCTCCTCATCAGAGGACCCTGTACTGATCATAAAAGACAATAAACAATCAACCAAACAAAAAAACCCCAAAAACAAACAAACAACCCTCCCCCTCCACATCTAGAACAGAAAACATTTCAAAGTGATTTAAAACTGTCAGCTAGTTTAAAGGAAATAGGAAGATATATAAACAATTATCTTGCCTTCCTTTACTATTATTATTTTCCTAGGCTTCTTTCTTTGGCATCTGGTCAGCCTGTCATGACACAGTCCAATTAAAATTATATATTATCACAGGTATCCTTTCCCCAGTGCCAATGTTCACACTGGACAGAAGATTATTCTGATAGCATTTTGATATCCACTATTCCGTGTTTTAATTTCCTGACAAATTTATCGTGTGTAATTTATCATCATGAGTGTTCAATCTCACTATAATAAAAGGCAGAGCTTGGTGTTTTCCACATTTTTTAATGTATAGGCCCATCTAATTTTATTTAAACTTATATTAAAACTGCAGATTCTTGTAATATATTCCTTTTTTGAAATGCCATGTTTTGGCATTTGGTGGTGTTCAGAAGATGTCATTGGTTTAACTAAACAAATCTGAGCAAATATCCAACTTTTATCTAGTCCACAAGGATCACATGAACAAATTGAAGAAAAATGCCCATTTTAAAAGTTTGTAGCTCAAAAGAGGTGAGCAAGTGTCACAGAAGTAACATTTCCCCCATTTTACAGTGTGATAACAGAGATTAATAAAGGAGAAAAAGAATAGATTAAAGCCATTTATAAAGTTCTACTGGAAGTTTGCAGAAGAACCAAAAACTTGATAACAATTCTGTACTTTCATGACAAAGCTCACTTGTCCTTTAATAAATGTCAAATAGTGTCAAAAAAAGCAGGTGACTTTCATAGTACTTTTATTTCTTCCTGACAATCACCTACAGCCAAAATCCTAAATTCTATCTCAGTGAATATTTTAGACAATTTAAAGAATTTCCATTCTCCAGAACTTCTTCAGAACTATTACCTGAAGCTTAAAATACTTTTTCTTGTGTTCTGTCTGTCAAGAGCGATTCTTCTCTTTTAACCCAGAAGGATGCTTAGCATGTGGGATAATGCACATTTTGAAACCAGACAGAGGCAGAAGACAATAATGAATCCAAAAGAATCACTATGCACTGCTGGGATGGTGATTCACAAAGGAAGATGAGAGTCAGTGACTACAGTTCTGGGTACTGTTCATTTCTCAGCATGCTTAATTTAAAGGCTCTTGAACAGGAATTTTCCAAACTTATACAAACTACCTGTGGTCTAAGAGAATCTTCCCTTAAAGCTTCTGAGCAGCAAACCCCATGTAAAACAAAGAGGCAATATGCCCAAGATCAGCTCCGAAAACCCCTGAAGATGGATTTTGCTTGTCTACACAAAAGTACACCGAGACATGCCTCTACATACCCTTGTATTAACAGCAAGAAACATTTAGATAATAATTGTGTTCTAAGAAATTAAACTAAACACGTCAGCACATTCTATTGATACATTTCATTCACCATTAAAGATTTTGCAGCCTGATTTGAGAAACACGTGTTCCACAGTACTTGATCTTCTACTACTTAAAAAACTGTTTTAAACTTGTGCCCCCAACTGTATGCAAGTGCTACTTTCTTTGAAATTAGAGTGTAAATAATTCATAAACCCTTTACCAAACTTCTCAGTCAGTATGCACTTCTCTTGCCCTCAGTTATCCTGATCTGAGCCTATAGAATATATGAGAGATCTACATGCCTGCCCCCAAGGCACAAGAACCATGTTTTCCCTCTTTTACAGAAAAAAATTGCAAACAAGGTGAAAACCAGTTCTAAACAGTGTTTTTCCTGATATTCCATTATAATTTTATGATGCTTATGAATTTATAATTCCGTAAACAAGCTGATTAAGGTTGAAGGCCCGTAGGAGATTCTTTTTATGAACAACAAATTTTTTCCAAGCTTTGACTAGAGTGATTATGAAAGATCCCAAGTCATTTAATTCCTACATGGTAGCAGCTGAGGCTATCAGCACATCCTTGCTTTGGACAGCATTCTAATGACAAAAAACACTACTTCTGGGGACACCTATCACCAGGTACTGACACAAAAATTCCCATTGATGAATCTATGGATTTCCTTTCCTCAGCTCTGTGAGTTCAAGGCCTGATTGTTCCTTCCAATACATCAGCTGTGCACCTTATTTATACCAGGATACAGGGTTCAGAGTTACACCACCTGCATGTGGTTGCTGCTACTTTTAACAATTTATGGATCAGCCTGGACACAAGACACTACACGCTGCCAAATCAACTGGGCCAGCTCAAAAACACAGCCTCATCCCCTGTGTGTGTTACCTGGAGTTTACCTCTGCCTGTACCTGCAAACAGCCTGGTGCTGCTCATAGGCTTTTTGTTTTTTGATTCACTGCACCCACCCCCTGCCTGCGCATAGCCTGAAGCCCACCTGCCCTCAGGCTGCTGTTTTCCTGCCAGCCACATGACGAGCAACCCGCCCCTAGAACTTCCCAAGTCACCGAGGCCACACACTAGGACAGAAAAGAAAACAAACCAAAAAACAGGGCAGTGCCTGTGGGCCCCTGCAGGTGCAGCTAACTCATGGAAAGAATGCTTTAGGAGCCGGGGGGTGCAGGTATGCATGGCCTGAAGACAACTCTCTGTCACACAGAAAACAGCTTAAGCCAAAAGGCACCTGATGAGACATATGGGAATGACATGGTTAGAGACAAGGCAGTTAAAAAAGGGAATAAGTGTATGCAAACAACAGAAAAGGTTCTGTTACATGTGTGTCCACAAAAAGAACAATTTCCAGACTTCCTAGAAGCTGCTGGATATGTCCTCAAAGTGCAGGTAGCTGTAATCCAAGTTGGGAAGTGTTTCAAAGAGAAAAAGCCATAATGGTCAAGAGAGCTCCAAAACCTGTAGCAGAACAAAAACTGCTGATGGGAAAGGGAAGAAGTTGGAGAAAAATAGTGCTGTAAGTGTTTAAAATAAAACAAACAAAGAAACAAAGACTTTTTACAAGTTGGGAATTACTATTTCTTTTCCTTCCCACTGTTAACTCTTCCCCAAGCTCCTACTGAGACACTTTGAACCTTTTTATTTTGTTTACAAGTACTTTTACTGTATGTAGGTTTTCTTATCCACATTTTGTTTCTACCATTCCAATCACCTCTTCTACTGTAATTCGTTCTTTCCAGTCAGTCATGAGAGAAATAAATGCAAATGAAAACAGATTAACAACATTCCTTCTGTATTTCATTACCTTCATTCAATTTGTTCTATTCCTCTCCTTTTGTCTCTCCTTTGTTCCCTGTATAGATTAACATGTCCTTCCCCTCCCTATTTTTTTTCTTTATTAGCTGCTACTTTACTTCTATTTCTTTGCCTTTTTTTAATAACCAGAGCCTGTCTCCTAATTTTCAGTCACTCTGCCCTAGTGTCTTTTTGCTGTGTGCAAAGCAAACACACATACAAGCCCTGCTTTCTCTCTTTCCCTTATATTGCTCTCTCTCCATCAGCCTACAGGCACCTTCTTCACTCTCACTGTCTCATCTCCATCCAGTTCTCCATCTCACATGAATCAAAGGGTCCCTCCACTGAAGAGCAATGTCCCTTTCCTCTGGCCTCTACCCTGAGCGTCTTGAAGTTACACTGCACAAGCAAGAAAAGTTGAGAGAGGAGGAAGTAGCTGGAAACTCACTGGCCTCCTGACTGTTCCTTGGTCCCAAGTCTTGCCCTTTCAAATATGAAATAAATGGAAGGAACAACCAATAACTGCAGAGGGTGGTTGTATTTTCAGAAAGCAGGGATAGCTAAACCATAGATATGACTTTAGCTTAGAGAAAAAAATTGTTTTGGTTTTGTTACAAGAAGAGAAGAAGAAACACCGCTGACACTCATTAACACCATTATCAACCTAGATAAGTTGTAGTGTTTTCAGTTATTCCAAATGGAGCACAATTCCACTAGATATCCAATTTTTTTCCTTTTTGTTGCCATACACTGCACTATAGGGACTGGATTATATGTTAGGTGTACTGAAGACAACTACACATGCATTCAGATACAAGCTTTTGAATATGCAGGCTGGCAACAGCAACTTAATATTCACAGGCTGACTTTGGAAACATGGGAGAAGAAAAGAGGCAGCAAAAGAAATAGCACAATTTTCTCTTGATAACATCCTGACAGACTTCTTCAGTTAAGGACAGAGTCATTTACAGAAAGAAAATATGTAACAATTAGCATTTCACTTTTCTTCAGCATTGTGAGAAATTTAAATATACCAAATAGCAACATAATAATGAGAAACAGCTAATTCCTGTATTACAGGTAATTTTCCAGAGGCTCACAGAAGTAATTTATTGCCTACTGGAAAAACTATATTGTGGAGGTGAAAGCTACTTGCTTTCCTGCCTTCTTCATCTGCACACAATTTTCCTTCTACTTGTAGTTTGGTGTTGGACATAATTCATGTAAGAATTCATGCATATCAGTCATGTAAGAAAAAATGGTGTAACAAGCCCAGCCTGCAAGACCTCCTGTGAGATTTCCCCAGTACTGCCCGTAGTTCCCTCAAAACAGACAGGCACTCTCTCTCCCTTCTCAGTGTGCCAAACCTTGTATCAGTGCCCGATCTGTGACAGGAGTTACACACAGGGTAAAGATTTCATATTAATGAAGCTAGCTTGAGCAGATTTTGTCTTCATTATCAATATAAGACTTCATCTCCTCTGAACTTTTGGCTGCTAAAATGTCACATTATTAATTTATTCTTTTACAATTTTGGAGTACAAAATATTTAGTAGGACAGAAAAGAAAGATGATGAGCCATGATGTCTTTACCCTACTGTTACACATAGTTACATTTTCTTCTGCCCTCAACCTTCTTAGAACTGTTTGCATTAGATAAAATCTACTCGTGGGAGTAGGAAAGAAAATGCCCCTCCTGCTTTACAGAAAGCTTTACTAAAATTCAGCCTGAGTACCAAGTGAGCTGCATGGAGAGGGAAGATACTGATATTACTTAGGAATGAATTTATTTTTCTAAGATAGTACTTATATTTTTAATGACAACATTAAAACCCTTATTTCCCTCCTTCTTTTTATCTTTTTTAATATTTCTTTAGGTTACAATGTATTTGTTGTGTTCAATTAAATAACATATTGCAGTGAACATCTGATTCTCACACACTCCTTTTTTGGGACCATGCTATTCTTAGATCATCTGTGAACACACTCTATTAATCATGTTGCATAGCACCACAGAGTAATAACAAATGAGATTCCCAAACAAATGGGATTTACTTGGGCCAGTGCAACATTCTAAATACATAAACTGCTATATATATTTTACATGTATAGATATATATTTAGATGGTGCTATATGCATAGGTGGGATGTGAATCAAGTCTGCTTAGAAATAATAAGCAAAGTAATGGTGCAGAATGGCATATAGCTCCTTTGGGAGCTGCCCAGGAACAAGAAGCACTTAGGACTGGCATTAGACAGAGACAAAATAAAATCTTTCTATTTAGCACCAGTATCCTACACCTGGATAAAGCAGCAAAAATATGCAAATAACAAAAGACATCAGAATAACAAATAACAGCAGACAGTCACTCTGGACCTATTCTGAAACAACAGAATACACTTTAAAAAGCAGTAAAACCAATAAAAATCCAGTCATCTTGAAAAAGGAGAGCCTTCGCTGCAATAAAGGCAGTCAATAAAGAAGCTCTCTCATTTAAACATCAAATGCACATTGTTTTGCGACACCTGTTATTCAGCCATAATAGCTTTCTTAACCTGTCAAAGTGTTTAAGCTAAGGAAAAGAAATGGGCCTCCAGCTGTGCACTTCGGTGGAGAAAGTCTGCGCAAAGCGATATTAGTTTAATGAAATGTGTACAGATTGTAATTGTGGTAATAAGAGGGCAATTCCCAGAGGGGCAGTAGGAAGGCAGTGAGTGCAGCCAAGCAGAAAACAGAAGCTGCAGACTGAAGAGAGAGACTGATATCCTGTGTACAGACCCTCACTCTCTAACCTGCTCGCCTACTGTACAGCCTAGCCAGATGTCCTGCATGACAAGCCTCAGTCCTGCCTCATTCTCCATCCTTGCCCATCTTCCTGCTATACTTCCCAGAGAAGAGAGCAAAGACAATCCAGCTTACAACAGTGGAGCCTGCCATTATCCGTAAAACAGGCTCATGAATATGTGAGGATATGAAAAAGCAGGGCAAAATAAAAAACTAGCACTGGAGAATGCTGACATGTCTTCCAATGTTCCGTTCTGCAAGCTCTGAGACTCTGCAGTGCCCAGGAAGATACAAAGCACATTTTCCCAGGAAAATAAATTCAAGTCCTGGCAAAATGAAAAACAACACTAAGGGAGGAGATGACATCAAAAACATATGGACCTTTCCTTTCATTTTCTTAAAAGAAAGACAAACACTCCTGTTTCAGCTTGCTTGCCCATAGAAGTACAGCAAACCCATTATTTATACCAGGCAAGACTCCTACAGGAGAGCTGCCAATGTAAAAGTCTATTCCAGAGTTAGTCTAAGAGAAAACATGAAGACCAGCAACACTCATCACAGCAAGTACTGTTTAAAAGAGCTTCTGAACAATGAAGTCATTGTCAGCTGAGCCTGCTGTAGTAATTTGACAGTGTAATTCAATAAATCCATCCTCGCAGTTTAGCCAGCTTAGTGGGTGTCACACAGATCCACCAGCTTCTTTGAGTGTTTCCATTGGGAAACACCTCTCTCTGTGTCTCCAGACTGTGGATAATCAGTAGGACCTAAGGCAAAGAGGCAGAAGTGAAGACTAACTTTCTTAACAAAAATGGGAAGGTATTTGGAAAATATGGGGGGAAAAAAAGACAGCTTGACTCTTTCCACAATACAGAGATAAACAAAAACTGGTGAGGGTGGAAGAAAAGGGG
>VWYO01023068.1:0-10143 GCA_013400275.1 Rhadina sibilatrix
CAAATTTGCTGAGAGTGCACTTGGTCTCTTTGACTATGTCATTAATGATGATATTAAGTACCACCATTCTCAATACAGAGCCCTGAGGAACACTACTTGTCACTGGTGACCATTACCCTCTGGATGTCACCATCCAATCAATTACTTATGTTCACGATGGTCATGAACCTGATCTCTGCAGTGAAAAGCACTTTGCTTCCCCAGTCCTCATCCTGCTGTCCGTCTACTTGAGAGGTGTGGGGAAAGAGGTTGCCACTGAAGAATGAGGTGAAATAAACTATCTCAGCTTTCTCCTCATCTATTACCAGTTTGCTAGTGTTTATTGGGCGTGGCACTTTCTAAAGGTTGAGATGTAATCTAATCAGAGAATACAGGGGTCAGAGAAGCACAGTCAAGATCTTGGCATTTTTTTGGGAAGGTTTCCGTAAACCAGAAGGAATGTCTGGGGAAGTACTTAGGCTATTGGAGGAGTACTTCCCTTTTGTTTCTGTTTTCTGTATTACTTTGTATACTGTAACCTTAGTGCCTGATTTTCAGGAAGGTCTGAGTATGGTAGATCTTGATGATTGGAAAGATCCCAAAGGTGTGGGTATTTTCCTCAAGGCAGTCAGAACAATCTGCTTCAACTGTGTCCTCAAGTTAATGTTCTCTGTAAATCCCCATATTTGGTGTAGGAATGGTTTATCCCTCAGCTTGTACTCTCCCTCAAATTGTCCTTCATGATATAGCCTGTCCCTTTTTCCAGATAGTTCCCTGTCTGTCTTCCCCTAGAACCAGCCCCTGCCTAAGCCCCGCCTGGGAATTCCCCTAAAACTCGACACCCTATTGGGCCATGTGACCTCCCTTGGTCCCTCCAATTGGTCCATAAAGCCTGGACCCTTTATGCTTCTTTCCTCCCAGCCCTCCTTCTGATGGGTTGTATTTAGGTTCCCACTCCCTGGTCCTCCCCTCTTTATAACCCGATGTTCCCTGGGTGGTGGGCCTCTTCTGCCTTATCCCTTCAAGTGTTTGTTCCTGAAATAAACCTTGGATAATACAAGTCAGAGAGCCTCCTCCTCATTCTTGCTTTCGACCTGCACCTTTCATTGTGTGCCACAGCTCGTCCAGAAGCCGCTGCTCCCATTGCTGGCTTGGGGGTAGTGTCCCTCCTGGCACCAGTGCTGGGGTGGCGGAGCTAGCCTTCGGACTTTGGCTCGGTGTCAGTCTGAGTATGGTAGATCTTGGTGATTGGAAAGAAGGTGTGGGTATTTTCCTCAAGGCACTCACTATGGATTGCTGGGCTGTTTATTTTTCTCAGCTATGTTATTCCTCAGTCTTTATGTTTGGAAGAAGCCTTCATACTTACACTGTGCCCGTTTCCCTGATGGAATTTACTTCTGAGGCTTTTCCCTGCTCCTTGGAGAGTGATGTTCCAAATACTTTTCCACAGAAGGAACTCATGAAAAGTAGGAATCTGATCCTTTAAAATGGATCTGAGAGCTTCCTTTTCCTCAAATGGTGGCTGTTTTCTGATCTTGATGCTTACTTCCTCATCAGAGGCACAATCTTGAATAATATAACTCTTGACTTTTTTGAACTGAAGTAGAGACCTAAGCAAAGACAATGGTTATTGAAGTCTTCTTACCAGCTAACACCATTCGTTTGTCCACAGAGAATCCTTTAGGCTGGAAAAACCCCAGGAACATCAAGTCCAGCCACTAACTTAACAAGTCTACCAGTAAACCATAATCCTAAGTGCCACGTCTACATGGCTTTTAAATACCTCCAGGAGCGGTGGTTCAACCATGTCCCTGGGCAGCATGTTCCAATCTTCAACAACTCTTTCCATAGAGAGATTCTTCTTAACATCCATTCTAAACCCCACTGGTGCAACTTGAGGCCATTTCTTGTCATCCTATCAAGGAGAAAAGACTGATCTCCAGCTGGCTACACCCTTCTTTCAGGTAGTTGTAGAGAGTGATAGGGTAACCCCTGAGCCTCCTCTTCTCCAGTCTAAACAACCCCACCTCCCTAAGCCACTCCTCATAGGACTTGTCCTTCAGACTTTTTACCAGCTCCATTGTCCTTTTCTGGACACACTCCATCAATTCAGTATTTTTCTTGTAGTGAGTGAGAGGACCAAAAGTGAATACACAGTGATGGGCACAGGGGAATGATACCTTCCCTGGTCTTGCTGGCCACACTATTCCTGATACAGGCCAGGATGCCATTGGCTCCTAGCCACATACTAACTTGTGTTCAGCCAGTGCTGACCAGCACCCTCGGGTTCTTTGCCTCGGGCACCTTTCCAGCTACACCACCCCCAGCCTGCAGCACTGCCTGTGGCTTTTGTAACATGTCAAGTTCCCAGAGGGCAGCCCTGCACCACCTGCTCTGAGGGAGCCAATGTTCAGGGCATTCATGGGCTGAATTACAGCAAAACGACACCATGTTGATTAATTAAAGTTTTATTTATGGTAGGACAGATTTAAATATTATGATAGGTTGAAAAGTCTGTGGCAGCAATGATTTATTTAAACATTTCTGAACAGCATGTGACAATAGGGATCTTTGAACAGCCTGCAGCAGGAGTGATTCAAACTTTTAAGCAGAGGAAGAAAGGAAGAAGGAGAGATAGGAAAATAGAGGTTGAGAAAACAGAACAGTGTCACCACCCACGGCTCCAGTACTGCCTCTGGTCTTCTTCCTCTGGATGGCAGGTGCATGGATGATGGGTGCATACCCTTGCCTCTCTCTGTTGTGCTCTTTACTAGTACTTGCATGTGCATTTTGTTATTCTAGAACTTTTCAGAGCGGTGTTGGATCGTCTCATGGTTTCAAATTTGTTTTTAAAAATAGTTACCTGAGATAAAAAAGCTAGTCCCAGAGAAGCAGTATGCTGCCTCTGCAAGACTCTCTTTTCTAACCACATCTTATCTAGTTGGCATGGTAACATTCCTTTTCTCTTCTGTCAAATGTTTGAGATATTAGCTCTTTCAGGTTTACATTTAAGTCTTTCTGGTTTTCAGTCTCTCACCCAATTAAAGGGCAGGACCTGGCACATGGCCTTGTTGAACCTCACACCATTGGCCTCAGCCCATNTCATCGACTAACCAGATCACCCTGTCATAGAAAACAATCTGGTTGGTCAAGCAGGACCTGCATTTCACAAACCTATGATGACTGAACTCCATCCTCTGGTTGTCTCACACTTGTCTTACAATGACACTCCAGATTATCTGCTTCATGACCTCCCCTGACACTGAGGTCAGGCTAACAGGCCTGGAGTTCCCCATATCCTCCTCCCAGCCTTTCTTATAGACAGGGGTAATATTTGCTAGCCTCCAGTCCTTCGTGATCTCCTTGGTTAGCCAGGGTGGCTGGTAAATGATGGAGAGTGGCTCAGTGAGGACTTCTTCCAGCTCTTGTAGTACCCATCCTGATGCAGAACTCTACTGACTGCTTCCCCTTCTTATACCTACTGCCAGAAAACACTTCATCACTCTGGTAAAGTATTGNACCCCAGATGGATCTAACTTCATTCACCAACACCTGCGGGACCCGGCCATCCAAGCAGTAAGCCATCCAACCCAGTAAGAAGAACACCTGTCCAAGCCAGGAGCATACAGTTTCTCAGGAGAAGGCTCTGGGAGGTGGCGTCAAAGGCTTTACAAAAGTCCAGGTAGACACATCCACAGCCTTTCCTTCATCGACTAACCAGATCACCCTGTCATAGAAAACAATCTGGTTGGTCAAGCAGGACCTGCATTTCACAAACCTATGATGACTGAACTCCATCCTCTGGTTGTCTCACACTTGTCTTACAATGACACTCCAGATTATCTGCTTCATGACCTCCCCTGACACTGAGGTCAGGCTAACAGGCCTGGAGTTCCCCATATCCTCCTCCCAGCCTTTCTTATAGACAGGGGTAATATTTGCTAGCCTCCAGTCCTTCGTGATCTCCTTGGTTAGCCAGGGTGGCTGGTAAATGATGGAGAGTGGCTCAGTGAGGACTTCTTCCAGCTCTTGTAGTACCCATCCTGATGCAGAACTCTACTGACTGCTTCCCCTTCTTATACCTACTGCCAGAAAACACTTCATCACTCTGGTAAAGTATTGCCTACCTGTGATCTTTTACTAGGTTCTGGTACATATTGACTCTTGCAAACATGGAAGTGCGCAGTGACTGGCTTAGAAAAGACTCTCTCATTACTGTGTTCTCTCTGCTGCTGAGAATGCTGAATGTCTGTTGTGTTCCAGCTTGTCTTTTTTTCTCAGTTGCACTAACTTGGTGGCTTGCCTTTTGTGGGAGCTTTTCCCCCTCCTCTTCAGCAACAGAAATTGTCTTCCCCATGCACTGGTAGAAAACTTTCAGTTACAGAGTTACAACAGCCCTACTAGTTTTGGTAATAAGTCGTAAGTAGAAATTCAGAGGATTTTACCTCTCCTCTGCTCACCTTTCAGCTAGCTAATATGGGTAGGCAGATAGATAGCTTTTGTGTGTTTCTGTATTTTACTTTATTATGGTGTGCAAATATAATTGCTTACAACTGGTGCTTATTATTGCAGATTTGTCCAATGTATGCAGACAATATTTTTCTTGGAAGTCAAAATGATAAAAGAAGTTGGGGAATAAAAGGCATGTAAATGTATCATTAAAATTACCTGGCTGAAATGATTGAAAGTTTACTTTAACTGCTGCTTGTTTGCAGCTACATGTTTGCAACAGCATAAACTACAGTTTTTACATCAAACACACAGGAAATGCCCATTTAGAATGATTTGAGTTGTGAAGACTATGACCCACAGGTGCAAAATATCCTTATCAACACTTTTGAACACTTTCTTTTGCATAGGCAATGTCTCCAGATGGTATTCATTGGAACAGTTTCAGTGAAACCAATAAAAAGGACTGCTTTGTGCAAGTGGAGGATCTGTCCTTCCTATCTTTAACTTCTCCGTATCTGAAACATATGTATATTTTCATCTTTTTTCAATATTTAGGTCAGCACCTTAAGTGTAAATCCAGAGTTCTAATAAAAGGTATCACAGCCACATTTGGTTATAATTTACAGTATTTTTCCAAACACTGCAAATGGAAATCTTTGTCCAAGCCCCCTCAAAGATCGAGTTGCATACTCTCTTCTCTTGAATTCTCTTAAAGGCCCAGGTTCAACAGTAAATGCAAGTTTTCATTGTGCTATTATCTAAGCATTGCTAGGTTTTAGTGATCCCTACTCTTGTGGTTTAATCCCAGGCAGCAGCCAAGCCCCATGCAGTCACTTGCTCACTCCCCCATCAGCAGGATCAGGGAGAGAATCAGAAGGGTAAAAGCTGGAAAACTCATGGGTTGAGATAAAGACCGTTTAACAGAGAAAGCAAAAGCTGTGCAACAAGCAAAGCAAAACAAGGAATTAATTCAGTACTTCCCATGGGCAGGCAGATGTTCAGCCATCTCCAGGAGAGTAGAGCTTCATCACAGGTAATGGAGACAAACGCCATAACTCCAAATGCCTGTCCACAATCTCCTTCCCCCCCACTTTGTATACTGAGCATGATGGCATGCAGTCTAGAATATCCCTTTGGTCAGTCAGTGTCACCTCTCCTGGCTGTGTCTCCTCCCAGCCTCCCAAGCATTCCCAACTTCCTCAACAGCATGGGGCACAAAAAGCAGGAAAGGCCTTGGCTGTGTGTAAATCCTGCTCAGCAATAACAAAAACATCTCTATATTATCAATTCTTGTGTTCAGCACAAATCCAATACACTGCACTGTACCAGCCACTTTGAAGAAAGTTAACTCCACTTCAGCCAAAACCAGCACACCTATCCAAGTATGAAATTTTGGAACACTGTATTCAATTAATTATCATAACTGAAATATTGAAACAGCATCTAAAATAGAGCTGCTTTGGTATTAAGTTACCTTTCCTACTGTATTGTCATGTTCCTTTCCACTGAACACATCATATACCAAACTACATTGTAGGGTTAAGTTGATGTTATTGCTTACCACAATTCATGTCAGATGACTTTGCCACTTAAAAGTTTCAAAACTCTCATTTCCTCCAGGCTACACACATAGCTGTTCTGCCTATCTCCAGATATGTAATCTAATTTTAATTTAGTCTTGCTTGGTTACAGGGAGATGTGCCTAACCCTCTGACAACATGTTTTATATCCTGCATTCCCTCCTGTACCCTCTAATGTTTTCAAGGTTGTTCTACATGGGAAACTATTAATATCTATGGTTAAGAGTTAGAATTACAATAAAGCTGTAACATATTTTGAAGGAATAGTAGCACTGCTGGCTTACACTAAGTAAAATAAATTCATAATGCCTATGAGGTCTCCAAACGTGTAGAGCTTATAAATTTTAAAAATTGAAGACAGATGGACTTGCTTATCATATTTTGAATATTTTGCACCAGCTGTGGTTACATCCAAAATGCACAGAGTGTTCTCCAACAAAGATGATGGGAGAACCTGAAAAGTTTTTTGGTAACTCTTGGCTGGCAGCTGAAATGTGAGATCTCTGAACAAACCTCTTCTTAGAGGTGGTCCGAATCTCATTAGCTTCTCACATTTGAACACTTTATTAATGCATTTCCTGTAAAACACACATCTGTATATGTTCCTGGTTCACTATGTTGGACTGTTTCTCCAGGAAAATGATGTACCCTAGGCATGGGCACAAGGTCAGCATCTCACCAGTGTGGTGGTGCCTGCCTGGACGTCTCCTATTTCTCAAGGGAAACAGGCGTGCCAAATTCAAAGATCCTAATGCAAATATCCTAATTGCATAATTTACTCTTATAGTACTTGTGCAGAGTACTATACTTTACTCTATAGCTCCTGTGCAGAGTCAGCTGGAAGCTTATTTGGCTCATGACTGTTAATGTGGTTTGAAAGGAAGAAAAATTAAAAAAAGAAAACAATAATCACCTCTTGGGTTAGCTCCAAGAGGATTTCATTTCAACTTCCTACCGGTAACCATAATGGTCTCTAGGGAAAGTTGCACGAAATTACTAGCAAGGGGAAAAAACCATGGTCTTCTGGCCGCAGCACTGGTCAGAGTTAGGCAGCTTTGCTATAGATTTCCTAGTGTGACAGCACAAGTCTTTTTAGATTACAGGGCCTCATTTATTTCCCTGATATCTTGTCAAGTAAAGAACATATGCATGTCCCTAAAATACCACCTAAAATGTTTTCTTAGTCATAAATTTGGATAGCAAGATTTCTGGAATATGGGCTGTTTCTGCAATATAACCCAGTGTTTCACATTAGTGCAGACTTGTTCTATAAATTCCAGCACAATTTTTCTAATAAGGAGGAATTGGGACAGAGTTTCAAGTTTTTTATCAGTTTCTGTTTGTTCTGACAGAAGGAGTACCATGGAGAGCAAAGCCAAGGGCTGAGGAGATGCCACACAGCACAGCTTGCTGACATCAAGATGAGCTGCAAGCCTCTGAACTTGGCAAACCATGGGCAGCACCCCAGCTGTGCAGCTGAGGAATCAGGTCAGCCATCAGGCAAAGTGAGAAGGTAGCACTGCAGCTTAGCCTTTAGAGTGGAAAGGTGGACATCTGTTTCTTTGTCCTAGAGATGCTGTGTAAGACATCTGAACAGCCTTCTGCAGACACAGGCATACTCTGTGCTCAGAGCCAGCCACAACCCAACAGCAGGAAGGTGTCTGAAGCAGGTCAAAGACAATGCCTTGGTGCTACACTTCCATGATTCCTGGTTTACTGAGCATGAGGATGGCACCCACTCTGTTACCTGCAGAAAATGTCTCTGTGAGACTGTGAATACTATTTAATCTTCCCTCATGTTATTTCACCATCTCTGTAGGCTTGAGTGGGTACAGGCCTATTTGATTCAGCCTTCTGTGTACATGCAGAGCATTTCTGGGGCTTAACACACTAATGTATAATGTATTCTACAGCTGCTGTTTGAATAAGACTTGTGGAACACTACATCATAAACAAATATTTATTGAAGTAGAAAATGTAATAATCATAATATGATATGTGGCTAAACTCGTCAAAGGATTTCAGTTGAGCATTTTAATATGATTCCTCTTTCATTTCAGATGACTCTGTGTTACAGAATGAACCAAGACAGAGTGGATCAGACCAAGCAATAGGTTTGGCCCATCAAAAGGAGAAATTTTATCACAGAACCATTGTTCAGAACAACTGTTTCTACAGGGAACTTGTTGCCACTCAAAGCTGCAACCCTCCGAATCTGGTCCAGAAAAGAAAGGCTCCCTTTGAGTATCTTACCAATGACAGAATAAATTATGGATGGGTAGAGTCCAATAAGATGACATTTAATCAGTCCAAGTGCTGAGTCCTGCACTTTGGCCACAATAACCCCCTGCAGTGTTACAGGCTGGGGATGGTGTGGCTGCACAGTGCCCAGGCAGAAAGGGACCTGGGGGCGCTGGTGACAGCAGCTGAACAGGAGCCAGCAGTGTGCCCTGGTAGCCAAGGAGGCCAATGGCATCCTGGCCTGTATCAGGAATGGNCGCTGTGTCAAGGGAAGTATTGGTTGGATGTTGGGAAAAAGCTTTTTATGGAAAGAATGATAAAGTACTGGAATGGCCTGCCTGAGGAGGTGGTGGTGTCACCATCCCTGGATGTGTTTAAAAAAAGATTGGATGTGGCACTCAGGGCCATGGTTTAGTTGAGCTGTTAGAGCATGAGTTGGACTTGATGACCTTGAGGGTCTCTTCCAACAACGATTCTGTGGTTCTCTGATGTGCCACCTCCTCTGGTGAAACATTATGTCCATAAAATTCAGAAATACAAGGTCAATTATGTTTCATTTGATGGCCTCACTACACACAACATCTTCTCACCAGGGGTGGACTGGTCAGCCAACCAAGCTTCCAAAACCATACCAGACAAAGCTAGTCCCTGGCTTCTTTTCTCCACTACAACTGAATTTCAGGAAAAACACAAAGCTTGACTACAGCCTCCTGTATTCACCAGAAAATCTGATGTATATCTTCCTCCTCTGAAGAAAATGAACCTTCAGACCACTGCTTGGTCACATTGGAAGTACCCAAATCATTGAAGCACCCAAATGAAAAGCCAGACAAGATGTGTCAATCTTTCGCCCAGCTTAATAAAATTACTGAACCATTTAATAGCTCTTCTATAGTGAAGGAAAACGATAAGCCTTTGCTATGGAATAGACTAAAACTTATCACTCATGCTCCAGATTTTCCCAGCAAAACCAATAGATTTCTTGCCTACATTTTGGACCCATCATGGGCCTCATTCACTCACAGTTATCTAAACCTATAAACCTGTCTGATCAGGCCCAAAGCATCACACTCTCCTAGATGATAAAAAAACCTACACTGCCAGTTACACACTGAAGGGCATTGTTAGATGCCTGGCTCCTCACAAAGACCCACCCCAGTTACATCTTTGAGAAAACTGATGCTGACAGCTTGATTTTTTTTGTAATCTTTTAAACCAATTGCTGGTTTCATATTTGGAGAACTCTTAAAATAAACTTAATTCCCTGGCATTGACTTTTTCTGGTTAATTTGTACAAGTGAAGAACATAAAATCCAGGGAAAAGCCATATTGATTTTTGTTTCTCTGTATTTTTTTTTATATTGTCCCACTCAGCTCTTGCTTATTAATCTCCTCCTCCTCAGACAGTAATAGAAAGATCTCTTAGTAATAAAATTTATTATTGATGTAAAGGGGGTTCAGTTATATCCAAAAAAGCAGAGGTAAAACAGGTGAATTACATCATGTGAAGTCACTTGTAAGCCATTGCTGGAAAAAAAGTCTGAGATACAGCCTTTTTCAGTATTCCCATCAAAGACACATACAAAAGGTAATTTTACTGGATAAATATTACTGAATATTGCACCTTTGTAAATTGTGTCACTGTGCTGCCCAGAACTAGGCTATAAGACAGGAGGTTTCTGTGCCAAAGATACTACTCTAGGCTGACACCTTGTAAGAGCAGATTTTTAATAAAAGCTCTTCACTTCTGGGTTCTGGATGGGTACCAGAAACATCACAGAGTTGAAATTGTCACATTTTGCTACAGCTCAGCCAGCAGTTAGAGTTGCATTATGTTTTGAGTAAGGCCAGTATTAAGCTTCTGACCCAAAACTGTTCTTTTTTTTTTTTT
>VWYO01023068.1:11441-30574 GCA_013400275.1 Rhadina sibilatrix
TGTGGTGGTTTTGTTTTGTTTTGTTTTTGTTTTTACTCCTATGTGTTAAAAACTTATTAAAATCAATACATGACAACATTAAAGAATAAGTGATTTCTGTTTTGTGATTGAAGGTGTGGTTCCACAGAAATTAAGGCCAATTAAAGCTTGAGCTGTTGCAGTTTCACATTTTGTCCTCCTACAGCTGCATGGTTTCCCATTGTCCCTCTTTTGGTAATAACATAAATGCTGTCTGATTGCATGATGGTGAGAAATCAGAAGGCTTACCTGGCTGGATAAATCAGTGTTTTAGTAAGATTAAGACCCATTCATTTAATTTCCCTGAATGAGTACATGACACAGATGTGCAATTATCAACATAGGTGCAGATGGTCAGTGAAGAATCACATGGCTCAGGTAGCCCAGACTTGATTTGGCAGTCCTCCCTTTGCCCTGTAGTGCATTTAAAGTAAAGCAACATGTTCTGTGTCCAAAGTTTTATTTTGTTTGAATTAGGCAGTGTCATTAGAAAATCAGCATAAGAGAAATGTAGATAATTATATATTTGGAATAGAACTGAGGTGTTTAACACAGAAAATAAAGTTGAGCTGCTCTACAGTACACAGGATTTAGTTACTGTTTTCATGCAGAATGAGTTCATGGATAAAGATGGGGAGAAATTATTTTTTTCTGATGCTCGTGCCAATTAAATTTAGTTTTTTCTTAGAGCCATCACATTCTCAGAAAGAGGAAAGTACAAGTCAGACAGCCTGAGAAAGCTTAAAATGTCACTGAATTGTACTACAGGCTTGGGTAATTGCTTTTGAAGTTACAGTGGAGGAAGAGGAAAATGAAATTATAGCTGTGTGCATGGCAGCATCAGGTGCTAGAGCCAGATAAGAAGCACTTTTTCAGAAACCTCTCAGATGCTCTGTAGAGATCGTGCCTGTTTTATGGGATAGTATGGCCCAACTTCTAGTGTTGAGAACAGCCTTGGGGAGCTGATGGATGTCAACTGGACCCAACCCATAGGGAAGTGTGTTGTCTTCCTGGGGCCAAAGTAAGAAACATCCCAAGAAACTTCCCATGCTGGTACGGCCAACTGATTATCACCTGCTGCTGGCTTTCCAGGTGAGTGCTGATGACATCCTAAAAAGGTGGCTGTGGACAGTCGAGAGTGACCTCAGGGCCTTGGGATGACTGGTCAAGGGATCTAGAGCACAAGCTGTATTCTCTTCTGTCCTGCCAGTTGCAGGGAATGCTGGGGCAAAACCCACAAAAATCACACAGAGGAACACATAGCTTCATGGGTGAAGGGAAGGAGGGAAGGAGGGAAGGAAGGCAGGAAGGCAGGAAGGAAGGCAGGAAGGAAAAAAGGAAGGCTGGCTTTCTCATAGTTTGGATTGGGTTAGGGAACACCTAGGCAAACCTGACATCAACAATCCATGGGTCCTGACAAGATACACCAGAAACACTAAGAGACTTAGCAGACACCATAGCTGGGTTGCTTGTGGTCATCTTTGAAAGGTCATGGAGAATCAGGAGAGGTGCCTGAGGACTGGATAAAAGCAAATGTCACCCCAGTTTTTACAAAGGGCAAGAAGGAGGACTCAGGGGACTACCAGCCAGTCCACCTCACCACAGTTCCTGGAAAGGTGATAGAGCGCCTCATTCTGGAGGCCATCTCTATCCACATGGATGACAAGAAGGAGATCAGGATGGAATCAGAATGGATTCAGCAAAGGGACATCACCCATGGCCAATCTGATTGCTTTCCACAGTGAAACAACTGCCTGGACAGATGGATGAGGGGAGAGTGGTGGATATTGTGATTCTTTGATTCTGTGACCTTGCACTCATGGTGCAAGCCACAAGCAAGACTCATGCAGCACAAGACAACACTTTTCACTCAGGGAACAAATGGGTGGAAAGAAGGAAATAGCTGTAGTCAACGTTCCTGCTTCTGAAGAATCGATAATGGCATCAATACCTAAACACTGTCTGAAGTACAAAGCCTACTACCAAAAAGCTTTTCAAAATGAAAGAAGGAAAGAAAGGGATTTTGTCCTTGGCAGGGTTGAAAAAGGCATCCAGGGTAGTTATACCATGCAAAAGCATGCAAAAAAGAACAAGAAGGATTGTGCTAAGCAATAATGGATGAAAAACATCACTGTCAAAGCCAGTTACTTCACTGGAACTGATTACTGTGACTATTGTTAATGACAAATGTCACCTATGCACAAGAACAGTTTCACGTATGTATACTGTTTGGAGGGATAGCTTTTACCTGCATCCCTGAAAACCCACAAGAGGTGTACTCACCAGCACTACTGATCTCCATGCAAAGCACAATCTGTCTCGCAAGCCTTAAGTACAAAAGCTGAATTAGGGAGACATGTGCAAAGTAAACTTTAGAAGCGTAGCAGCTTAATAGAAGGCTATGAATATTTTTGTAGCCATGAGGAAGGCAGCACTACAGTTCCTCACCAGGGAAAAGCTGAACAAAATTACTTTATTAGCCTGTTCTCAGTAGGAAACAAAATGAAACAACCCCAGAAAAAAAAGTCACCTCTAATAATGGGGGAGATAAATAATCAATTCTGTTTTGACTTTTATTACATCAGTCTTTCAACCACCCATGTTTGCAAGGACTGCCTAGCCCAGTGCCATACATCTACAGGAGAATTTCATCTGGAGAAGGTTTTCAGTCAGCAATAGGTGAGAGGTCAAAAAAAATCAGTAAGTTATGTACTTATGGTCTAGAAATATGAACCAGCAGCAAATTCGAGAAAACTTTACCACCACAGATTCTAAAAAGGGCTTCACCCAACTATAGATTACTTAGGAAAGTCAATTGTCAGCACCTCAAATGCTTTAGGACTATTCAAGTGTTGAAAGATAAGTGGTATGCTTCAGCAAGAACTGAGTGTGTTCCTATCACACAGGGAAGCAATATAGATCCTGGGCATGGTATTCAGGAGACAGGAAGGAGCTGAATTCAATGTGTGAAAAAGCAAACCTTTTCTTCGGAAGACAAAAAACCCCAATCTTTCCTGAGGCATGGATATGATTTCCCTGAGGGATCTGTGTTATCTCAGTTGGAAGGAGGCATTTGGGCAGAGAACAGGAGTTCACAGGGATGGGAAACTTCCATAATGAGTATTCTGCACAGCGTTTACTTTTGGCTGATCTCTCTAAAAATCACTCTTCTCCCTTTTGTAGTAGTGTCTCTCTGTCTCCTTCCCACTTTGTAAGCAGTTGTTCGATGACCTGTGCTTCGCTTCTGGTCTTCTGAGGAAATACTGCTTTGGGGCAATCTGATTTTCACTTCTCTGTCTGTCTGCATGTCTATCCTACAGAGGTTTTTGGCAGCATTCAGAAGAGAAGGAATAGAGTAGCTCTAAAACAGGCAATGCTGTGTTCACCTCTGCATTCTCTGTTTCCACTAGCTCACTAGTTCTGTGTTTGCTGGTGTGAGCTGTCCCCAGACTGGTGAGAGCAGACTGATGAGAGGGCTTGTGTGGCACTGCCAAACACCATTATACAGGCTCAAGCATATTACTTTGCTGGGCAAGCAGCCCCTGCTCTGCTTTGCTCTCTGATTAAAGAAAAAAAGAAAAAAAGAAAAAAAAGAAAAAAGAAAAAAAGAAAAAAAGAAAAAAAAAGAAAAAAAGAAAAAAAGAAAAAAAGAAAAAAGAAAAAAAAGAAAAAAAGAATGTGCCTGTGAGATCCTGCCTGCACAGCTGGGTTTGATTTTCTGTTGTTTGTGTGTAGTGGGTTAATAGTAAGATTTTTCTTTTTTGGTAATAAAATCACTAGGTTGTATGCTATTACTTGAAAACTGACTCCATGAGTGTTTTGGAAGGTGAAGTGTTTTAACAAGCATCCACTAACATTATTGGCCATTTATTCAAACTAATAATTTATGCTTTAAAAAACCCAAACCAACCAGCATGTTTGAAAAGGGTGTGGGGGAGAAGTTTGCATATAGCCCAAAATAAACTATTCTTCAGTCTAACCATTAAGCACCTCCTTAAGAGAAGAGAAATCTGTTCTGGCTCCTCATTTGTAGAGCAAGCTGTTCATGGCCTGTCTGGTGTGGTCCTGCTGGTTCATTATTGTGCTTTCCTGCTGTCCCTAGAGAATCTGTAGGCAAACTATGCAAGATTTTGAAGCAGAAGACTACTTTATAGTACTAAAGAGTGTAGTAGTAGTAGTAGGAGTAGTAGTAGTAGTGGTTTCCCATGCCCATGTCATGCAAAGCATATGTGGATAACTACATGCTTACTATGGAATTATTCACATCCTGTCACTGCTTTAAGAAAAGAGTATTTATATGTAACCAGAGTGCAACCCTCTGGTGTCCCTTTCCCTTTTAGCTGCATAAAACAGCATTCTTTTATTTATAGCTACACAAATATAAAGCCTTTCTTTGCAAAGGCTTTAAAGCCTAGACAAAATTCTTGCTTTTCTCTTTTTTGCCCCTCTCCTGAGAGGTAAAGCAGTGTATTAGCAGAAAGGATAGAGAAATGCAACTCAAACTTGCTCTGCTTCAAGAGAGGAGTCTCCTGCTCAGTCTCTGTTCAGCTAAGGCCTCAGCTAATGCAGTCCTGCCTGCTGTGCTGCACCCTTCCTAAAATCTCATGGATTGAGCCAAAATTAGCCTCACCTGTCAACTGATACCCTGGGTATTTGTGTGTCTGGACAGCTGTGGAAGCACCCTGTGAGACAAAAGCAATGCCTCTGGTGAAGGAACAAGTATTGTACTTGTGAAAAAGCAGGTGAAAATAGAAATATGTATTTCAAATGGAAAAGGAGGTGCTGATAAGTGTCTTTCCCCCTTATGAATCTGCATTACTTGGGTTGCAATTACTGAAATGCCTTAGTGCAAAATTTATATTAAAAATATTAAAATCACTATGTATATGACCAGTATTAAGATTTGATTCTGACTGACTGGAGAGGAGATGTTACCTGGAGATGATGAAAAGCAGCATAGGTGAAATAACGATCAACTGATATGCTTTTGGTGTGAGAAATGTATAAGATTAGTAGAAGGAGATCTGATTTTCCCCTCCTTCAATTTTGTGCTAATTCAAGTATTTGACTGGTTTTGGTTTACTTTCTGCAAAATCAGACAGTTAGTACATATCACTATATATATATATACACACACACACACCCCCGCTTTAAAAAGAGAATGAAGGAGATGGTTGAATTGATGATCCCCAAGCTGTGGTCTGCAGTTAATATGTACAGCCATACTTAGCATTAGCATCTGCATCTGCATACACTGCTGGTCTGAGAGCAGATTTGACATTCAAAAGGCTTTGAAAGCATCTCTATTGAAAGTTAGGTAACTGAATGAATTAAGCTTAACTTTACTCAACTGCTTGCTGAAATGATCAGACACTTAATGAAAACTGACAATAAAAGCTTTTGAGGAATTTTATGGTTCTGAAAATCTGGAAAAGACAAAGCTTTTGGTTGACCTTCTTCTACAAACAGAGGTGTCAGGTGATGCTGATCTAGAATAACCCCATTTATTTACGATCAATGTTGGAGCACCAAACAACTGGTAAGGAATTTTTGTTTGATAAGAGTTTGCAAGAGGAATCCTAGCTTAAAAATTAAACAAGTTCCAACTGCAGTCCATGTAACTGCATCTAGAATCTAGGAAAAAAAAATTATAGCTAGAGGTTACTTTGGAAAACTCTGACTTCTGTTTTTTGAAATCATGCATGCAGACACAGCTGCCTGGAATAGTTCACTTTTGCTTACCTTGTATTTGACTACCTAAGACAGGCTCTGGGAGTAGATCTTCTGGGGGGAACCTTTCAGCACTATACTTTTCTGTTTGGTACAGAACTTCTTTTGTGAGGAAAATTAGTCAGAAGAAAAATACTGGAACTTTGCTTTTAAGGTTTTGAACACATTTTGACTTGACTAATAGCTAAAGCCATAAGCATAAGAGACAATAATTATTCTTTTGAGAACATACACAAACCTGTTCATTTTACACACACAACAGCTTCTACACTTGCTTTACTGAAAATGAATGATGAAATTCCCATTGCCTTCAGTACTGTTGCTTGGAAGACTTAGGTCTGGTCTTTGACTTGCTTGTCTGTGTGAGGTGTAATTTGCCTGCAGTTTAGGTATCTGAAAAACACCTGCATGAACATCATACGATGGAAAATGTCAATAAATCAAAACAATATTGCTGTTCCCTTTTAGCAGAGACATATTGTTTGTTTGAAATGAAAAACAGCTTAGTTTCCAAAATTTGGTTTTTTTCCTTTGTTAAGAAAAAATGCTTTTGGCTTTACTAATTTTTTCACCTTTCCCCTCGTAATTCAGACCATTACCACAATTCTTTCTGCACACACACACCTGATGCTTCAGGTAGCTGGCAGCTCCATTACTGAAGGCACCAGCAACTTGTAAGGAAAGATTGAATTAAGAGGTGTTTCTTCAAGCCATAGATTGCTGAGGAAAGTTATATTGAAGCATTGCTACTTAAAAAAAAGGAGTATACTTTTATTGATCTTCATGGTCCTTGGACCAGCTTTGTACTTCTGCAAGAGCAGTTGGGGCAAACCATTAGCAAATAAGAATAAAGCAAGGCAAATGGAGAATCAAAATGTATCTCGAAGACAGGGTGCAGAATCTTAATGGCTGGAGATTTTAAAAAGGAGATAAGACATCCTCTTTCCCCAAAGCAGATACATCATGTCAACTTCGTGTAACAAGTGTGTGCTGCTATCATAATACAGAATAAGGACAGAGAACTCCAGCTTTGCTGCTTTGGTTTTTGTTTAAAATTAAAAAACAACACATCAGACAGTTGTAGTTAAATAAGTAACCTGCATTACTTGTACAAAAAGTAATATAAATACAAGTTTGTTGTTTTGTTTTCTCTTTAGAGAAGGAAAGCATCCTTTTAAAAAATAACCAGCAATCCTTATATTACTGAGATGCTGCCAAGTCACAATTCAGAAGACAGACATGTGAAATTAAATCCACACTGTGCAGAGACACAGTGGCCCCTCCAGATCAGATCCTTTGTGTTTATCCTGTGCACAGTTACACAGATATAATGGAACAGGTGATAGCTTGAACATATTTTGCTTTTACACAAAAGAAAATACTTCCTCATGCTGCATTTTGGCAACTAATGTATCAAAAATATCCATCACATCGTCATCATCATCATTGCTATTATTATGTTATTAAGGAATTGTCCTTCATTCCATGCATAATTATAATTTCACAAGTTAAAAACATCATCCCTCCCTCGTGTCATAATCTATAAAGCATTCTGTGCACAGTGAAGCAGATCCCCAATTAAATGCAAGTGCTATTAAAATTGAAAGGAATACACTATTACTGTTGATTTTAGAGGAACAAAATTCTGGGGAGATTTAAAAAAACAATAGTTTTCTCTGGACAAAATAATGTACAATTATTAATATTGCACTTTTTATACAAGAAATCCTAATAAATATACAGAAAAGATATACATTTACATACACAGAAAGTCATTATTTTTTTAAATAAAAAGTTGCACTGATGCCTATTTCTTGAAGACCCATTTCTACCAAGAGCATTCACTCCCAGATGTTTTTTAAGTAAGCCAATTTGAGACAGTTTAATGTCACGAACCTGGTACTGACCTCAATAATGGATCCCGAGTTTTACTGAAAAATCCACATCATGAAAGCTGTAGCATAGCAGAACTTGAAAAGCATTTCATTAATTTACCACAAGGCACTAGCCCCAACAGGAGTTACAGGAGGGGCATAACCAAGCCTTTCATTTAGAGAAGGACTTGAAGCAAAACCTGAGATCAGGTAGTTCTCCTTTAAAGTTCCACAATTCTTAAACTCTCTTTGCAGATTTCCTCTATTTNGAGCAGAGCAGAGCAGAGCAGAGCAGAGCAGAGCAGAGAGTGCCCAGGAACTGAAATCATGCAGCACTTCACTGCCTGAATATCCACTACAGCCAGAAGGAAAGACTCCCAGCCTGCATGCAAAATCATGCTGTGAGTGTGATGTTTGGGTCTCAGTTTTTAGACTATACTTTCGAGGTGTTATACATGGACTTAAAGATCTGCTTTATAGCACCTGTTTTGTTGTGGGAGGCAGCTGGAGAGGGGCAAGTTTTTTTACAAATTATTTGTGTTAGTCCAATGGGGCTGATGCTAAAGTCATTCTGTTTTAATTGAATAGTAACAACCATGAAAAATCAGAATAAAGCTCTTTTTTACCAGTTATCCAAAAGGTTTGGTTGCCAGGAAAGAGAAGTCTCATGTTAACAAAACAATAAAAAAAAACCCAAAACAACACTTCCTCAAGTTCTTTTTCAAAACCCCAGGTCTAAAAGTACAGAACTTTGGGAAGTAGAACCTCTTTTTTCTAAATAACTGTTAGTAGGTTGCAGTATGCTAAGTGTCTGCTGTTTGTTACATACAATTTCTATCTTTCCTGCCTATTCTCTCTAGGGAACAGTGTTTGTAGGTTTGTACTAAAATCTGTCAAGCAGATGATACTTGTAATCCCTTTTGCTGGTTAATTATTAACATCACCACTGCACCTCTGTGCTGAGGGCAATCCCCAGTCCTCCCTCACAAGCTCAAACTAGAAATAATTTCAGGTATTTTGGACCCACTTATGTTACAGACCATTGTTCAACTTCTCCAGAACCCAGATCCTCAAAGATCACAAGGATGTCCCTTGCCTGGTGTAGGAAGGAGAGAGGGATTAATAAATTAAAAAAGCTTCCAATCTTGGATTGGAACAAGCTTATAAAGCAAAATCATGTGCTTGTGTTCTCAAGGTAGTCTAAGGGAGATGAGAGCTGCTCAGCAGAAAGAGACCAGGGAGTACTGGTCAACACCTGGCTAGATATGAGCCAGTGTGTGCTCAGCTGCCCGAGGTGGCCAGTGGCATCTGGGCCTGTATCAGCAATAGCGTGGCCAGCAGGAGCAGGGCAGGGATTGTCCCCCTGAACTTGGCACTGGTGAGGTCACAACCTCAAATCCTGTGTTCAGTTTTGGGCCTCTCACTACAGGAAAGACACTGAGATGCTAGAGCATGCCTAGAGAAGGGCTACAAAACTGGTGAAAGTTGCCCAGGGAGGTGGTGGAGTCACCATCTCTGGCAATGTCCAAGAGTCTGAATATGGCACCCAGGGATAGTTTAGGGGTGGGTATAGTAGTGCTGTTAACTGTTTGGACTAGATAACTGAAGATCTCCTTTGACCTTGATGATTCTGTGATTCAGTAATGTGTTGCTAAGTTTTGACTCCAGTCTTCTTCCTGACCTGTCTCTTGGTGTGTTCCCCCAGGCATGTATACAGATTGAGAGGAAACTCCACTCGTCTCACACCCATTTCTTGGCGTCATGGGCCTCTCTGACTCTTTGTGATCTACCCTCATGAACATGTTTATCTGCCTTCTGTCTCCCAGATTCATAGAAGGAAAAGCTTGTCAAGTCCCTTTACAACTATGATTTGTTAAAGGGCTGTGTTTTTTTTAAGGGAAATAAATAAATAAAATGAAAAAGATGATTCCATCCAGCTGTATTTTCTGCAAAAGCCTTTGCTCAGTGAAGAAAAGGCTGTGATCCCCTTGTTCCTCCATTTTCATTTCTTCTGTCTTCAAGATTTTCCACAAGTCCCACAGCAACGTGACTTAAATTGGATGAGCTGGCAGAGTTTGAGCTGCTTCACTTTCTCACAGTACCTTGTGGTGTCTCTGCACTCCACTGCCAAAGGGGAAACAAGAAGAAGAAATGGTGATGAAGTTATGATCAAAGGATTTCTTCCCTGCGGATATATATCCTTGGGTGGCCAAGAGGAGAACCTTGTGTTGGAAGGTCTTACTGTGAGCATGAGCTTGACTTGCTGCAAAGACCAAATGTGGACTGCAAGTCCACAGGATCAATGAAGAATTGTGAGCAACATTTACTTTCAGAGCCTGGGGAAAGAGCTTCTGAGTCTGCTCCAACATGTCAGTTTGTCATTTACCAGCATTTTAGAGAGGTTCTAGTAGTTTCCTAACAGTTAAACCAAAGATGAAGAATTAAATGAAACTGGATACTTGTTTTACTGGAGTAACTCAGAGACACTTTCGCCAGTTTTCCACATTAGAAGAGCCAGTGTGGAACAGACTGCCACCTCAGCTGACTAGGAGTTGTGTTTTTCACAGGTCAGAAACAACCCATCATGAAGATGTTAAGACACCTTTTGAACTCCTCTAGGGCTTAGGTTCTGGTATCACTTGTACTGTTTTTGAGGCCCACAGCCTTCTCCCTTTTAGTTTGGAAAACTGTCCAGTATCCCTGCAAGACCTTGGGATTTGGCACATTTCTGTGTAGCAGCGAGGCTGGAGTGTCAGCAAAGGTCCTGCTTGAGACCTGTAATCTCCCTCATTGCTTCAGCTTCCATTAGGGCCCCCCAAACTCATGAGTAGTCCTATGTAGTCCACTTTCTCTCTGCTGAGAGGGAGCATCAGAGCTGGTGTGTGTCTAGGCAAGCACATGTGGATTCTGCTACTGCATCTGCAATGATTGCAAAGCAACTGGCTTGCAAGATAGAGGATGCGAGCATAATTTCCAAGCAGGCACATTGTCTGTTTTCTTTTGTTTGTTCCATTTTTTTTTAATTAGTAACTTTTCTAGTTCCCCGGCAGGCCCAATTTGTTGCGCTCAAAGAAAGCAGTCTTGCCTGAAGGATTTCCCATCATCCATCTACCCACTTGATTTGGACTACAGCCATAAGTCTGGTTGTGATTCGTGTTTTTGTTTCTGTCTGTACCATTAACTGAAAGTTAATCAAAGAATGATAGAGCTGTTTGTGTTGTAAGGGGACCTTGAAAATCATCTAGTTCCAACCATTCTACTGTGGACAGGGATGCCTTTCACTGGACCAGGTTGCTCTGAGTCCTATCCAACCTGTTCTTGAAAACCTTCAGGGATGGGGTAGCCACAGCTTTTCTGGGAAACCTGTGCCACTGTCTTATCACCCCTCACAGTAAGGAATTTCTTCCTAATATCTAATCTAAAACTACTCTGTTTCAGTTTGAACCCATCTCCCTTTGTTCTGCCACTACATAGCCTTGTAAATAGTTTTCCTCCATCTTTCTTCTAAGTTCCCTTCAGGTACTGGTAGGCCACAAGTAGGTCACCAAAAAACGGGGCTGTGCCATCCCATTCCCCTCAGCTTTTGTCATACGACAGGTGCTCCATCCCTCTGATCAACTTGGTGGCCTACCCAGAAGACTGCATGAATTATTTCTCATGCTGTTAGAAAGGGGACACAATCCCAGCATTGACACCATTGCCAAAAGCCTCCACAATGGGCAGCATTCCTCTCTGGGATGCTGAGCTTTTGACACTGGATTTAGCGCAGGTCTGGGCTGTGTTTCTGAGAGATGACTCTCCCTTCTTTCCTGCTCCTGCACCACTCTGCCTCCCCTCCTCTCAGCAAAGTACCATTTTCACAGGGTGTGATGTTGCAGCGCTGCCAGTTTGCTGGTCTTGGCCTCCAGGAGCAGTGGTGCTCCATCACGGGCTTGTTGGTGCGGATGTGCACGCAGTCCACACGCCGTGACTGGAAGCCGTAGTTTCCGCACGTAGCTGTGCAGACGGTCCACAGGCTGACCCTCCAGTGCACACCACAGACATCAGTCCAGCAGTTCTGGGTGCTCAACGGCCTGTGGGCAGGAGGGAGAGAGGGAGAGAAGCACAGCAAACATTACATATCCCACTCAGACCACTGTATGGATCAGATCTTCAAAAGCTGCCAGGTGAGGCCAGCAGTTTTGAACTGCTCCCAAGGACCAGACCCTCAGTGGGTGCACACTGGTATACCAACACCAGGCTAAATGACCATTTGAACTGTTTCAGGATTTGGCTGAAATACCCTCTCCACAAAAGATCAAACCAGAGACCTGCTGATAGGTGAAATGAGTGGTGAGCAACGTGGTCCAGCAGGACTTTGTAACTTTTTTATGGCTTTACAGCCAGTGGGAACAGAACCAATTCTCTGAAACCTTCTTCTTTCAAGACAGTCTCACAGAAGATGTATCGGCACACTTGGTTCATATCTATTTGTCACACAGGCAGTGAAAAGGCATGAGTGGGAGCCAGCAAGCCAGCTACATTAATATTCAGCCATGATCAGTAATGATTTACATACCTGTCTCATGTAAAGTAAATATCTTTACAATGTTGACAATGGAGCTTATTTGCAGGAAAACAAAACCTGCAAAGACCCTGTTTTTTAAGAGCTTGTGTTTAAATAAGTGAGAAGACTGGCATTTTAAGAAGATATAGCACAGCCTTGCAGTCAGGATATGGCATGCAGAGAAGATTTTCCAGTTTTTGGCCAACTGGTCTGAAGCTCCTAGGAACAAATAGGGAAGTCTGGGCAATAAGCCTGTTAAGATTTGTTACACATAGCTGTACAGGTTGCAGCATGACATCTTTGTTACATAGGGGAAGCCCCTAAGTTTTCAATTAAGTCACTAGTCCACTGAATATCTCTGAAAAGGATTGTGGGTTGAGACATAAAACATTTCTGTTCTACCTTGGTAAGGAACTGCATTGATCAGATGACACAGAAGTCCCATCTTTGGTCTGGCAAAGTATCTGACGGTGTTGTACAGCCAGTCGTGGTCCAATGCAAGGCCCGTTACACTGCAAACATAAAAGATTAACTCAGGGGAAGTAAAAGACAGGGCAAGTTCCATTTTTATAAATTAGCATCTGCCTCAAAAGCCTGCAACTATAACCTAAAGATACCAGGTTGAAAAATCACTACCCTCATTTTCTGTCTCTTTTTTCTATCCCAAACCATGGGATAGAAACTTTGTTCCTTACCTGGCCCCAGGAGGAGGCCGCCCACTCAACACAGGGCTGCCTGTTACAGTTCTGTGTGTCCACAGGGCGCTTGGACACCTGGGCACAAGCCTCATTTGACATTGGGACAGAGCTGCCTTTTGCTGTCAGGCGCTGACATGTCACTCGCCGTGTCTGTATGCCTCCACCACAGCTCCGTGTGCAAGGAGACCAGGATGTCACCATCCAGCTGTGAGAGAAAGGAGAACAGGTCAGGGAGCAGGCACATGCCACTGTCTGCAGGATCCTTGGCATCAACTGGTCTTTGTCAATTGGACTAAAGACAGGCAACAGTGGAGTGGCTCATTTAGGGTGTGATCCTGGAACATCTGAGTGTCTCAGCCTCCCATAGTCTTCACTGAAAACTGTTTAGAGGCTGGAAGCTGAGAAAACGGCAAATTTTTCATTAATTTATTTTTTCTCAAGGCTCTTTGGGCCTAGAATTAATTTTCTAGCCCTTAAAGCTGTTTTTAGAGGCTTAGTAAATACTTGCAGCCCTGGCACAGGGGTTGGACAAGTCTGCTTTTAGACCACAGTGCCACAGAGGCCTCGGGCACAAGCTACAGTCACAATGCTAGGACTAGCGCAGTAGCACTCCTTAGTAGGGAAAACAATCTCTACGTAATTCCTGAAGTAGCTCACAGGCCACTTCAAACTTTTGAGAGAATAGCCAAAAATCTGCTGGGTCCTGCTGGTGCCTGCCTCCTCTGTTGTAGCCCTGACAGCTGGGATTATCCAGAAAAGCCTGAACTATGCTCAGGAACAGTTAGACCAGGGAAGGAAGGACACTGTTCTTCTTTCCTCTTGAGCTCAGACCATGCATTCGCCAGCTGAGGCTGAGGCCCTGTTCAGACTGGCATTTAAAAATCCAGTCCAACCAGCTAAAAGGCTGTAAGTAACAAAAAATAATAGTCTAATAAATGTTGTCATTGTAAGGATCACTAGGTGAAACACTCATGCAGTCAGGTTTGGAAAAGCATTAGTCAGGAACAGGGAAATTGCTAGTTGCTGATTGCTAGTTTTCTGAACAATTTTATGGTTAGGCCAACAGTTTGCTTCATTAAGTTTCTGAATACTTGGCAGGATTTGTGTGGTTTTGGGAGTAAAATATTGCCTATCACGTCCCTCACCAGCAGTGTTTATGATTACTTTACAAAATAGGTAATAGGCATTCTCCAGTCCCATGGAGAGATCCATTTCTATTTCTCTGTCTTCTGCAGGTGATTAACTTCAGCAGCCACAGAAACAACTATAAACAAACATATTGCCAACCTGTAAAACAAGAACACTGGTACTTTTTCATTCAGTTTGGTAAGGTTGAACCTGCAATTTCCTCACTGCTTATAAAGTTCTGTTCTGCATGTCAATCAACTTTTATTTCCAAGCTTACATCTCAGCAGTTTCTCAGGAGCTGAGGGAGGATTTTGGGGATGTATTACAATTCAGGGAAGGTATAAAAAGACATAAACCATTCCCATGGAATTTATTGTCAACAGCAAGGAAAACTGCTGCTAATGAGCATGTTTCATATTTCATCAAATCTCTTTTGGTTTCTTCCTTATGACTCAGCTGGCAACTCAGAAAACATTTGCCTGCAAAGAAGAGTAGGAATATATTTTAAAAGGTAATTAAACAGAAACTTGCAATATGCCCAAGACACAGCAAGAGTGGTGAATCTGGCCACTTCTCATCAGCTTACCGCCTCTCCTTGCCACAGCTTAGACTGTCTTTTTTTTAAAACAAGTCCTAAATCACTGTTGAATGAGGGAAGTCATACTAAATTTCTCTTGAGATGCTCACTACATTTAAGTGCCTGTATACTGAAACATAAAACATCCACATTGGAAATAAGGAGAGGAGGGAGAGGAGAGAGTAACACCATGAAAAATATGGAAAAACATGTTTACACATCTCAGCTAAGGAGATACTGAATTGCAGCCACAGGACATTTTTAATATGGAGGGAACATAATACTACACTAACTGTCCAGATAAGCTCAGGACATACACTTCTTTGCACCAAAGGGTGTCGAAAAAAGCCCAAAAAACACAGTATTGTGTGGGGTGAAGTCAGAGAATCATTTATGTTGGAAATGACCTTTACTATCATCAAGTCCAATCATTAACCCAGCAATGCCAAGTCCACCATTAAACCATGCCCCTAAGCACGGCATCTACACATCTTTTAAATACGCCCAAGGATGATGACTAAATCACTTTCCTGGGCTGACTGTTCCAATGCTTGGCAACCCTTTCCATGATGAATTTTTCCCTAATAGCCAATCTAAACCTCTCCTGGTGCAGCTTGAGGCTGATTCCTTTTGTCTTACCACTTAGAAGAGGAGGCAGACCCCCACCTTACTACAGCCACCTTTCAGGCAATTGTAGAGAGTGATAGGGTTTCCTGGGCCCCATTTTCTCCAAGGTAAACAACCTCAGCTCCCTCAGGCACTTCCCATGGGACTTGTGCTCCAGACCCTTCACCAGTTTCTTGTCCTTCTCCTTATTCGTAGTGAGTGGTCAAAAATTGAACACAGTACTTGAGATGTGCCAGAGGAAGACCTAAGTGTAGCCAGAAGTTTTTCAAGCTGTCCTGGCTCATTTGTGTTTAGCAGTTAGTGAAAACCAGGGGACTACAAGGGCAGAGAGTTACAATTTCAAGACAACCACAAACTAGCAAACTCCAAAAAGAGGCAGAAAAGAGGCCCCCTTCATGCCCACTAGGTCTGATGAGATGTGCTCATTTTACAAAAAATATTTCCACCTTGCTAAGGGAATTCTTTGCAGCTGCAGCTACAGCCCTGTCCATATTGATGTTCAGGCAACAAAAGAACTCAGAATAAAACCACAAAATAGCTGCTAAACTTAGCTTCTTGTCTGTTATATTGTTGGGGCAAACTGCTATGAACCCATGTGTAACACAAAAGAGAAATCATCCTACAGTTAATGGATGACAAAATTTCCATGTGTTCAGTGCTCAGAACAGGGATGATATTTATAACCAACATAGAATGTGACTGGAGTCATCCAAGATATTGCAAGCTGTGAATTCTCTTTCTACCTTGTACAGACAAAATTTTCCATAAATATTGATACAAAATCCCAACTGTGTGGATTAAGCACTCAAAACCTCCCTTTTAGCCATGACTTCTCCAAACAGGCACCAGAGGAGCTGCAGTGGTGTGATGTCCCCCACAAAGAACTCTTCCAGCACATCTTAAATGCATGTAAAATATTTTTACATGAGATAGACAAACCGTGAAGGGCAGTCTCTTCTGTTGCATGCAATGGGCTGCAGAGATGGCTTGGGTGTCTCTCTGCAGTAGGATGCATTGACTTCAGCCCCATCCAGTAAGCACCTCAGCTGGGGCAGCTGCAGCCCTCTGTGGCCACAGGAAGCTGAACAAGCTGTCAGTTTGTCCACTGACCACCGGTACTCTGCCAGGAAGTGTGGGAGAGGAATGTTAACACTGAAAAACTGACAGCAGGAGCTTAATTAGAAAGGAGAGAGTAGAAGATGCTCTCCAGGATGAGAAACAGGGATTCAGTGAAAAGGACCCACGTACCCCTGCAAGGCACCAGATTCAACCCCCCAACATCCTTTGGTGGAACAAACCCAGTTTCTTGGTGCTTAGAAACATCAGGCATGGAAAGTTAATAACATGGTATGGCAGTTAAATGAAGCCAGATGCCAGTGAGCATCTATATTTTTCGAAATGTGTTATTTAATGAAGATATGGTTAGCTATAGTTCCCAGCAGCATCTATAACTCTATGATCTTGAAACACTTTGTGTCTCTTACCAGACAGTTCACACACACCATCTGTCCTGAAGATAAATGTGGGAGTTGCAACACACTCAAAATTTTATAGCAAAATGGAAGTAAAAGTTAAATTCTTCACCTCTCCATCACCGATAACAGGAGCAATGAAAGCTGAGTATTCTATTCCAACACAACTGCACCACAGTGTTCTGTGGCTTTATCACCTTTGTCTTATTTTTAGGAAATCTCTAACAGCAACAGTTCCAGAACTTTTAGAAGTGAAGGGTTTTCAAGGAAGAAGAGACTCTGAGACACTGACCTTCATGTTTAATAGAGGGGCTTCTGGTTTAAGGGGTTTAAATTCTGCCACCTCTGTCTTGAATTTCTGGACAAGAAAATTGTCTAGGCTCAACAGTAAGGTGTGTTCTATGCTCAGCAGAGCAGAAATATCTGGTGTCATTTTGGTAAAGTAAAACCTAAGACACTGTAAGGTACCCAGTAGCCCTGCAAATCTATATCCATGGCATAAATCATTAAGACATCTTTTTTCCTGGTACGTGTGGTGATACTTTCAGAGGGGAGAAATCCAGGATGAGAAAGACAATGCAGGGAAGTCAGTGCAGGGCAAGAGCTTTCCAGGGTGAAATGTGTGAAACAGAAGAGTTACCTTGTATAGCCAGGGACATTACTTGTGTGAGTGAGCCAGCCTCATTCTGAGCAAGGCAGCTGAATTCACCATCAGTGAAATCACTGACATTGAGTATCTGAAGAATTCGTCCTGCTGCCAGGAGTTGATGTCTCAGACTGAGAGGCTCACCAGAGTAAAGCCAGGTGATGTTTGGAGTTGGATGCCCATCGACAGCACAACCTAAAAAACAGGTAAAAGAGAAAAACCTGCTGAGTACTAAATTTCATACATGCTTTGAAGTGGTCAAAATTAGGGGAAATAGTCGATTCTCATTTTCTCCTCATTTTCTAATAATGATAAAAAGTAATTCTGTAGTAAGTAATACCTTCTCACCATCCAGAATAAAACCCAAAAGCTGGATAATATGCAATATGGAAAATCTCTGATCAGTTTGGAATTATTTAAATCAGACCTTCTAAGGTTCCTACTATTTTTGATTATCCTCATTTTGGTATTAAAGAAAGTGGAATTGGGAGGTTATAAACCTGGAATAAACTCAAGGGCCATGCTTGAACATGCAATACAAATACAACTTGGTCTCCAAATTTTCTGCGTAAGCCACAGGACCACCCTCCTCTCTCTCTTTTTTAAACATTTAATGTTATTTATTGTTTGTGTTATATTAAAAGTCAGAAATTTTTATTACACAAAAAAAATCTGTTTAAAAACTGTAGTGGTTTTGATTCACCAATTTGAGATTTCCCAGCCAGTGCACCAATTTATGTAGTGGGTTTAGTGCTGGCCAAATGCCCATGCACTCACTAGAATTATTTACTCATTTTCTGCCATGAGATAGGATTACGAGAAGAGCAAAGCAGACTCAAAACTTTAAAGGGTATAAAGAAAAATTTATTAACAAAACTAAAAGAAAGCATAATAAGAATCAGAATAAAATTTTAAAACACTTTTCCTCCCCATCAACTCATCTTTCCCACTGACAACATAAAGAGACAAAACCTGGGACTTTCAGTCAGTTTACTAGAATAGTCTTTCTTCAGTTCACTTAGGGAGAGGAGTCTCTCTTGCCATGCCATGGAGACTTCTCCACAAGAAACAGTTCTCTCTTGGTTTCAATGTCACAGTGAATCAGCAGCCCAGGAAAATGGAAATCTAATCACTATGTAGAAAGTCCTTCCCCTCGACTTACAGATTTCCCCATGTTATGAATGTGTACTATAAAATCAGCTTTTTGTAAATATTAAGATTAATAAATTGTTGTAAGGATATAGTTTTTGTTTCTGCTATCAGCAAACTTGGACATGGTAGTGGGATAGCTGATATATGGTTACACTTGTAATTGAAGGGCCTATTTGGTTGGGATAACATCCAGTGAACATATGATGAGGACCCAGCTGCTGACATGCCAACTATCAATACTGACTGTCTGTGGAAAGTATGGACCAAGGCCCACACTGGAGGAGATAAGAAAGACACAGCCAAGAAATGTTGGTCTAAACATGATGCTCTAAAAAGGCGAACCTAAGGAGGGACCATGCTAAACAGTTCCTGGAATATGGAAACTAGTTTATGGAAAAGTTTGAATATGCATGATGATTTATGCATATGTGTCATGGGTTAACATAGTTTGGATTTCTTTGGAAAGGACAGAACTATCAGGAGTCAGTTTTTGGTAATTGGCATGTTGTTTAACCACTGAGAAAACAGAATGTGACTTTTGGTAATACCCATATAAAGCTGAGAATGTGTGGGAACCTCCCTCTTGTCTCCAGGTGAGCGACCAGGTAACATCCTGTGGCAGCTGGGCTGACCCAAGCACCACTGCCCCTGGGCCCGGCCGGGTC
>VWYO01023070.1:0-24165 GCA_013400275.1 Rhadina sibilatrix
TTGATTGCAAATTTATAACTTGGTGGGGGGTGAGGATTTACATTCTCCATTCTAAGGGAAACTCCAGCTTTGCCTGGCAGATACCTGTCTGTCCAAACCAAGACAGGGATGCAGGGGATGGCAGCTGTCAGGGGTGCAGTGCTCCTGCTGCCTGAACTTCCCGTGGACAGGGCAGGAAGGGGCAAATCCCCCCACATCCACCTCCTCAAGGAGTTCAATCACTGCAGGGAAAACAAACAGTGCCAGGCCGAGCAGCCCACAGGGGTGGTTTCTTGCTCATTCAGAGCTGAGGGCTGCGAGGCTGATTCCAATAAATCAAAGAGATGTACTTTGTTTCTTCTCTAATCCTAACTCTTTGTCCAAGCGCAAGTCAGTGGGTTTAACCGAGAATGAAGACATTTGTCCCTGGCTCCATGAGACACTTGGGATTTGGGGCTGCCTCTGCTGCTTCCAGTGGGAGCCAGAGTTTTCACAGAGACACTTTCTACAAAAGAAGTGAAAGTAACTAATTTGGACGTGGTGAAGCTCAGAGGTGGCAGCTGGCATCCGACTGCTCCAGGCCACTCAATTCCAACCCCGGAGTGCTGGCACAGGGCTCTGCTCCACTGCCTCGTCCAAGAAGTCCTGAAAGTAACTGTCAGGGCAAGAGCACAAAACCCTGACGTGGGGAGAAAAAGCTGCTTCTTCCAAAACCTTTAACTTCTAAAGGACATCTTTTTATTTTTATTTTTATTTTTTTTGAAGAATTAAACCCCTCGGGGAGGGCGGCTGGGGGGAGTCTGCACCCCACACCAGCTCCACGGACGAAGGGAATTGCAGTGATCCCCTGGCTCTGAGAGACCATCTTCTGGCAGGAGGCCAAATCTGCAAGGAAGTTTTCCAGAGCAGCCAAATGATCAACACCAAACTGTAACTGTAAAATGCAATTAAAAAGAGCAGCCTACGTGCTGCTGGAGTAACAGCAGCGGGCGGGGAGGAACGTGGGATAAGAAAGACCCGTGAAGCGAAATAAAAGCAGCAGGTCTCGTAAGAAAGGGCAGAGTATTCACACAGGAATCCTCTCTTGCACTCGGACAACAGTTTCAGCAGAACCAAGGAGTTCCCTCCTACGAGAAAAGGCTATGCAGGTTTTCAATTTTCTGCTCCCCTCTCTGCACATCTAGTAGTAAATAAAGAAACCCACACCAGCTTCCTCCCCGCTACCCCTTCGTTCTGCTCCTCGCTTCACCCTTGATTTGAAAACACTGCATTTGGCTCCTGCTTTCCCATTCCCTGCCCGACAAAACCCCTGCAGGACTCTTTTCTTCCTACTCACATGTGGGGCTGCAGTTTGCTGCCAGCGGCCAGCGGAGACATTCGCAGCGCCACGATCAGTGACAGTGCCACGGCAGGGAACTCCATCGCAGCTGCTCCTCTCCCCTCCAGGTGCTTCCAGAGGTTATCCCGGGAATCCCACGGCTCCTCCTCCCCGCAGGCTCCTGCCGCCTCCTGCTCCCGACTCGCCGGTGTCTCTCCGTGCAAAAGGACGAAGCTATCGGAGCCCAGGGGAGTCCTCGCAGGGGGAGAGCGGATTTATCATTCCTGGATGCTTCCTCCCTCTCGGGTTCCGCTCAGCCACTTTCTTCACTCCACTGGAAATCACAGCGCAGGCTGCAGCTGGGTTTCCCCCTCGAACCAAACCTGGCTTCTCATGCTCGTTTGCTCGCGGTGAAACGCACTGAAGTGACTTTTCCTTCTGGGAGTTGCTTCCTGACAGAGCTCGAGGGCCTGGGGGCTCACCAGAGCTGTGCTGTGCCCAGCAGCGCAGGCCCATGTGGGCTGAGCTGCTCCGGAGCTGCGATCCCCTTCCCAAGGCACTTTGAAATCCAGCCCTCGGCAAAGGGGGAAGGAAAAAAGGAGGAGTGCTCTTCTGGCAGGAGAATCTCACCTCCCAGGGGCTTTTCCCGAAGCAGGCAGGGTGATCCTTCACTCCATCCACAGAGGGGCAGGCATCCTCCTGCTGCAGCTCCGCACCTTCCTCCGGGGCCAGGAGCCAGGAGCTCCCCCACGCACGCACAACAGCAGCTCCCCGGCGGTTCAGGGGAGTAACAAAACTTCCCCCTGCCTTTCCCAGGTCCAGCTCCTTTCCCTCACATGCTCTCTTGCCTCTTTCCCCGCTGTCAGTCAGAAATCCCTCCCACGAGCTGTGCCCGGCCCCGAGCAGAGGAGGGGGAGGCCCTGCTGGCAGGGATGGAGCAGCGGTGCTGCGGGGCTGTTTCTCCACAGGCAGCTCTTCTGCACTACCCAAGGCCAGCTGCGGACGCACCACCCCAAATCCCCTTCCCAGAAGCTCGAAAAACATCCCGCAGAGATTCCATCTTCCCCAGGCACTCCAACAGATAACAAAATTGATTGCTTCCCAAGGAAATTCTGCTGGCAGGGACACCTCCAACCTCACACAGCAGCTGGTGCAGCGGGATGGGAAGGAGGAGAGCAGAGCAGAGCAGGGATGCTGCAATAAACATCTTTAGCACCTGCCAGCAAACCCTCCCCAAGGGCCAGGAGGAACCAGAGCAGCAGCACCTCTGAGCTGCCCCGGGGCACTTCAGAGCTCACTTGGCCTGGGGCAGGTGCTGATTTCCATCAGAGAAGCAAGATAAGAAGGTTTGGAGGAAGGCTGGGATAGTTTCATGGACATATTTTGTGGCTGAAGGACAACCATTAATCAAGGCTAAAGTCCCCAAGGGCCATGCCCAAAAGTTGCTGGCTCTTGGAAAAAAAAAAATTGAAGCAGCTGCTCCTTACACCAGAACCCTCCCAAGGTCACAGCAGTGCCATAAATCCTCAAGTAAGAGAAAAGAGCAGGTGAGGGGGGTTAATGCTTCCACTTAGCAGTAAAATATCAGCCAAGCCTAACGGATGGGAAGAAAACATCCTTCATTCTTCCTTGAGAAGAAAGGCAGCCACATAAAGATGTTTTATAACAACAGAGAGAGCTCCAGGATACAATAAATCCAGGCCTCTCTTTTTCTATCTGGGAATCAAAAAGTTAGGAGTTCCTTACAGTAGGAAACAGGCTGCTCCCTGTTAGACTTCCAGGGATTCCTCCCAATGGGCAGGGATGGGGCAGAGCCGGCAGTCGGGCTCCCTCTCCAGGACACGGCTCGAGGCCAAGGATGGGGACTGATCGGTCCAGCCACAGCTCCCACGCTGCCTCAGGTGACAATCCTGGCTGTCACACAGGTGGGACACAACTCACTGGCTGGCCTGGCACGGCCACTCCCCCAGCCAGGCTGCCTGCAGGGAGAAGGGGAAGGGCCAGTGGGAAAAGCTGCGCTTTGAGGAGTGACCCAGCACAAAGTCAGCTCTGCACTCCTTTTAAAGTCCCTTTAAAGCCAGCAGTGAGGTTTCCCACCTAAGGAGGCTGTGGAGAGCACAGCGGGGGATTCATGAGACACATGTGAAAGGCAGATATCTGAAACCCTACCCTGTCTGTGAAGTCAATTTAGCATGTTTTCAATTTTATATGATTTCCCAGCACAGCCGCCCGCCGAGGATGTCATCCTCTGGCTCCGGGTAAAACAGCCCTGAAAGTGCTCCAAGATATGATACAGTTCCATAAATACTGATGATAATATCTGCAGTCATGCCAGAGACCACAGAAACTAAAACATTAACGTGCCATTCATTCCCCAGCATTATTTAATCTTCACTATCAAGCGTGCTGGATGTGATATGGGCGCCAGGGCTCTCCATGCACAATCCTGTCTCAATCTCACACTGCTCTGGTACCTTCCCGAGCTCTGTCCTGATGATATTTAAGGATCTTGCACATCTGACCCAGATCTGCTTCACAGCAGTTCTGCCTGGCCTCTGCAGACCCACAAATCTTGTTCCTTTGTGGGTATAGGAGAGTCTTGCCCAGACCACCTGGGCAGAGCAGAGCATCACTTTGGCTGAGCTCAGGGCCTCCCACTGTACATTGTGTGATGTGTGTGGGTTCTTGTCTTAGCCCTGAAAATCCACAGCACAGCTGAGACAGGCCTCATAGACCTCTGGGTGTGCAACCACGGCAGCACCTGGGACCTCACACAGCCTCAGGTGTGTAACTGCAACGGCAAATAGTACCTGATACAGCTCTGGGCAGGGGATGGTGACAGCACCCACCACCTGGTACAGCCCCAGGTTTGTGATGGTGACAGTGCCCATTACCTGGTGCAGCCCCAGTGTGTGACAGTGATGGCATCTGGTACCTAACACAGCTCTGAGTAAGTGACAGCACCCAGCAGTGGCACAGCCCTGCTGTGTGATGGTGGCAGCACCCAGCAGTGGCACAGCCCTGCTGTGTGATGGTGACAGCACCCAACGGTGGCACAGCCCTGCTGGGTGATGGTGGCAGCACCCAACGGTGGCACAGCCCTGCTGGGTGATGGTGGCAGCACCCAGCAATGGCACAGCCCTGCTGTGTGATGGTGACAGCACCCAACGGTGGCACAGCCCTGCTGGGTGATGGTGGCAGCACCCAACGGTGGCACAGCCCTGCTGGGTGATGGTGACAGCACCCAGCAGTGGCACAGCCCTGCTGTGCGATGGTGGCAGCACCCAGCAGTGGCACAGCCCTGCTGTGTGATGGTGACAGCACCCAACGGTGGCACAGCCCTGCTGGGTGATGGTGGCAGCACCCAACGGTGGCACAGCCCTGCTGGGTGATGGTGGCAGCACCCAGCAGTGGCACAGCCCTGCTGGGTGATGGTGGCAGCACCCAGCAGTGGCACAGCCCTGCTGTGTGATGGTGGCAGCACCCAGCAGTGGCACAGCCCTGCTGGGTGACGGTGGCAGTACCCGATACCCAGCACAACCCAGGTGTCCGATGGTCACCGCACCTGAACACAGCCCTGGGCATGGTGATGGTACCCGCTATCTAATCAGCTCTGAGCAAGCGATAATGACAGCACCCACCACTTGGTACAGCCCCGGGTGTGCGCTGTGCCGGTCCCCGCAGCCGCCGGCGTGTGACGATGACAACACGCGATGCCCAGGGCCAGCAGAGCGGGGAGNGGGACTGGCTGTGCTTCACCAGGGTGTACCCCACGGCCACGCTCGGCCCCGGCAGCCCCGGCAGCCCCGGGGCCGCCACGCTGGTACCGGGAGGTGCCGGGCCGCCCTTCGAACCGGCCGTGCCGCCGGCCCGGCAGACGCTGCGGCCGCTGAGTGTCCGCACCGCGGGCCGCGCCGGCCGCCTCCGCCAGTACTTCGTGTTCCGGGTGCGCGCCGGGAGGGGCGCGGGGGCAGCCGCGGGTCCGGCCCGCACGCCCTGACCCTTCTCTGCCTTCTCCCCCCGCAGCCCGGCACCATCGAGCAGGCGGTGAGCGAGATACGGGTGGTGGTGCTGCCCGCCGAGGACGGGGAGGTGCAGAGCGTGTGGCTGCTGACCGAGTGAGTTCCGCGGCGGGGTGGGACGGGGGGGAGGTGAGAGCCAGCGCAGCCTCGGCCCCGTGGGGTTGGTCCGGAGCCGCACATCCCACAGCACGCTTCTGTATTGAACCTGCTGAATCGCTCTTGTGTATTGACGCGCGCGCAAGGCCCGGGATGGGCCAGGCTGGCTGCAGCCATCATTATTTCTTTATTTCTTTATAACCCGGCCCTCCAGATCCAGAGCAACGCTCCCCAGTTAACCCCTTAAGAAATCCAGTCCCACAGAGAACCCGCTCCTGCAGTAAAGCGTGGCCGTAGCTTTAACAAAGTGACCCAAAGCCCCGTGTGTGCAGCAGGGCACAGACCCTCTGCCCCGCACTGGGCCTCCCGCTGCAAAGCAAAAAAAAAAAACCAAACAGAAAATACACCATCACTAAGACTTCAGATTTATTCTCCTCAGCAAGTCTCCTGTCTGCCAAGCTCTTGAGTGTTTCCAGCCAGGAGTCAGAACCACTTAAAGCTCAGTCGTGTCTCCCCAGAATCGATCACTGGAACAACGAGAAGGAGCGCCTCGTCCTCATCACGGACTGGTCCCTCCTGGTCTGCAAGTACAACTTCATCAGCCTGCAGTGCCAGCACGTGACAAGGATTGCCCTCAGCGCCGTGGACACCATCTCTGTGGGGGAGTTTGAGTTCCCACCCAAATCTCTGAACAAGTAAGCAGCCACAGTCACGGGTTAAGTCTTGCACAATTATTGGGAACAGATTGAGCCGTCAGCCTGACCACTGGAGTGGTCTGAGAATTCTTCCTTTTGCTTGCTTAACTTTGCAAACAATTCCTGCAGCTTTGTTAGAAGACCTCAGCATAGCTGCTGGTTGGCTGGGGTGAGTAGTTGCATTAACAGGAAGCTTTTCTGAAGCTGCTCAAGGACTTTCAAGAGGAGACGAGTAGATTTGGGAGCACAAATGCATCACCATTACATAATGCAGTAAGTAGTGGTAACACCATCTTAGCATGAGTAGAAAACTGTGGGTGGCAGGTCCCCTGTACACAGGGGCTGTCACAGGCTGTGAAAGATGACCAGGGTGTCTCAGGTGCTTTTACCTTCTTGCTCCCACCTCGTAAGAATGTCCCTTTGCACGTACCAGGGGCTGAATTAGTGCATTTCTTGCCTACAGTAAAATTTACTGTCACTTGTATTTCAAGATAGCTTCTAGTTCCAAGCAGTTCTTTTGGAGACAGAACATTTTTAGCTAACCTTGGCTCAAAGACTGGGAAGATTGACCCTGTTCATTCTGCACTGGCAGGAGGGAAGGCGTCGGGATCCGCATCCAGTGGGACAAGCAAAGCCGTGCCTCCTTCATCAACAGGTGGAACCCCTGGTCCACCAACATCCCCTACGTGACCTTCACCGAGCACCCCATGGCAGATGCTGATGAGAAGATCTCATCCCTGTGCCGGGTAAGGAACGGCCTCTGCTGCTCCAGGCAGCTCACTGAGCTCGTAGGGTGGACACAACACGGATTATTTTTAAGCAATACATCAGCAGAGGTAGAGTTTAGAGCTGGGAGCTCTGTCTCCCCAGTCTCCACATTTGACTTGCAGGGTGACCCCACTGCCCACTTCTGCCAGCCACCTTCTACTGGCTGAAACGCAGAGGAAGCTAAAATTTCCAAAGGTGCAGCGTCCTGTAAAACCCAAAAGCAAATTTGGATTTTGGGCTGTTTCTGCTCTTACTTACCTGACAGGCTGATGGACTTTTCATCTAGGACTGCCAGCTAATTAACAGATGGTTTAATTGTTCACTGAAAACGTGCACCAAGGCGGTTCTCTGTTCTTTTTCTAATAGGTGCTTCCCTCTGAAGGTTTGCCTAAAATTAGAACGCTATTAAGCATAACACATCAGTGATCAGGGCAGAACCTGTCAGAAATAAACACCCGGTCACTGATAAATCTTTACCCTGTTTAAGTCACAAATCAGCAGTGTGCTGTGTGAAATGAACTGAATCAGTGAGGTTAAATATCAGACTGTGACTATCACAGCCCATAGAGCCCTGACAGCAACAGCTTTAACGCCAATTCTTCACCATTCCCTAACAGCAGCTGCTTGTCTGAACTGTTTGTAAAACAATGCAAAAAGCAAGGTGATTTCTTGCAGCTGGAAAACTTTCAAACGCAGCTGATCCAGGCTGTGAAGAAAGCCCACAAGGAGGGCACAGCGCCAGGAAGTGCCAACGGGGTGTTGGTGCTGGAGCGGCCCATCCTCATCGAGACCTACCTGGGACTGATGTCCTTCATCAACAACGAGGCCAAGCTGGGCTACTCCATGACAAGAGGCAAAATTGGATTTTAAACCCCCTTGCGTGTCACCTGTTCAAGGGCAAGTGAGTTGCTTGCTAGTGCTGCCCTGGGGAGGTGGTGCTGGGGGCAGAGCACGTGATAAAGCAGAGTTGCCAGGGGAAGGAAAGGGGCAGGTTGTATGGCAGTTCCCAGGTTGGATTTGAAGCAGACACAGGGTGGTGTCAGTGTGGTATTTTGTACCTGATTTACAGCCCTCGCTGGTCCTTATGCAGGGTGAATGAGCCATGGTGTGTGCTGTGTCCCAGTGCCTGCTCTTCCCAGTCCATGAAGTGCCATTGGAATCTGCTGAAAGCCCCAATGCACAGCAGAACCTTTGTGCCACAGCCCTGCTGTTATCCCTGTGTACGGTGTCAAATCCTGTTCCTGTGTGCTTGGGACTGCTTTGTGTTCTTTAAGAGGAATTGCTGTTCCAATCACCATGATCTCAGTGCTCTGATTAATGCCTGTTAGGAATTTGCAAAGCTGTCAGTCAGTCTTTAACAGTATTTGCTGGCTTTTGCTAAAGCTGCACTATTCCACCTGCTCAGCAGCAGTTTGTGAACTCAATATGCATTTCTGAGCTTCTTGTAAAAATCCCTCCAAGAACCTACTGGAACTTCTTCACTACTTGTTTCTTTGCTGCAGCCACAGAATAAAGACTGTTGTCAGAGAACGTTGCCAAAAGCCTGACAAACACGTTTGCCTTCAAAGCTGTTCTTTGTAGAACTGAAAAGGAATTCTATTTTGGTTAGATTGATACTCTTAGCCATTTTTTCTAAAATCTACTCTAGTTTGGGCCAGGACTTTTTAATGGAGACAGAGAAAACTTTCAGCACTGTGTGTCAGCCTTGGTTCATACGTTGCTGCTCTGAACTTCTCATCCAGAGATGAAATTCAGAAGCAGCCCAAGAGATTACAGCTGTAATTGCTCAGGAGGTGACTCCAACAAGCTTTTTCCTTGTGCATGACCTTCTCTCCATGCCCCTTCCTCAGAGCATTTATCTGCTGGATGAACACTGTGCTGCAGTGGGGAGGGGGTTTGACCTTAATGTAGTGTTTGTGAAACTCCTGTTGCGCTCTGTCCCGACTCCAGCTTTCCAAGCTTCTCCATACGTTTTCTAAGTTACCTGTTCAATTTTCATTAACCTTGCAGTAAAGTTAGATTTCAACTCTTACTTGGTATTTGTTCTTCATTTCCTGGAGACTAAGGCTGTGAAATTAGGTAGGAAAAGAGAAAACATCCAGTAATTTGCTAAACAAGAGGCTCCCTCCTTGGAAGGGCACAGGGGAAAATAAGGAGTGATATCCAACTGCTCCTTCCCTGCCAAACCATCCACTCCTATTTGGCACCATAGTTGGGACAAAAACTCCCATCTCAGTTACCTGTAATTCAGCATCTTAGAGTGTCAATTGTGATCCCTCTGGCAAAGATTCCACGTAAGAAATCCATGGTGGCCCAGGCACAGTTACTGTCACCCAAAATTATTTGTGTGCAAGTAACAGTTTCCTTGTGCTGGGATAAATCGCTACAGCGTCACATCACTGATCACACTGAAACAGACTTTCAAGTGCAGAGGTGCAGGTTTATAGTTTGTAACTATCAAAATATTTATTGGAAATAGAAAATTTAAATAATAGCTATACATTATATACACACAGAGCTACAGTCTTAGGAAATAAGGGTTCAGAGTTGAAAAGGATGCTCAACTCCATCAATACTCAGGTTCTCTTGCAAAAGACACTCATTCCCTACATTTCACTTGCTACATCACTTCATTCAAATGCAGTCACAGTATTTCACACACTGAGCTTGGAGCTCCTTCAAATAAATAACTTATAAATACAAACACTTCAGACTGGGCAACAGGTTTTGACTCCTTTCCTCTCTCTTCCTCAGACTTGCGAGCATTTTTAATGCATTTTAGTTCTTTTATTTTACCTCTTCTCTTTCCAAGTAACACACACAGAAGTGGTCCTTACTCAGGAGCAGCATGGACTCCCCACGGGAATGCCAGGAGAGAGACATGATCTGGAAGTCACCTGCAGGAAGAGATCAGGGTGTGTCAGCAAGGAGGTGGAGTGTCAGCAAGTGTGCTGGAGGAAAAGGCAGCTAGAATCAGCCACACCAATCCCAGTGCTGTCCTTGAGACATTTCCTGAGTCTCACTACGAACTCCTCTTTTCCACAGGGTGCAAAACACCCATTTTTTAAGCAGCTCCAAGAACACAGCTGAGCTATTTCCAGGATAACACTCGGATCGGTATAGAAATGGAGCAATATTTTGTCACTGAGCACTTGCTGCTCTCACCTTCCCCGGGCACCTGCACGACGATGCAGCCAGCTGGGGACCACAGGTACACTCTGCTGCTGCCTGTGCACACAGCCAGGCGGGGCTGGCTGGGGTCCCACTGGAAATTCTGGATGGTGCAGAGCTGCTCCAGCACCACTGACAGCTTCAGCTTCCGGACGTCCCAGATCCACACGGCGTTGGGGATGTTATCTGCAGAGGAAGCAGCAATGGTGATAGCTGGAGGATAAAAGGATCAGGCTTGGGTTTTTTTTTTTTTTTCTAAATGCACAGGAGCAAATTCATACAACACAAACCCTTAGGTACGCCCCGGGGTTAGCACCACTTGAGTTTTACCAAGAGGAGCCCACAGGAAATGTTCAGCCTTGGAAATGTTGAAAAAAAAAACCCCACATAAAAGTGATCTAGTCCATCTCCCAGTCCTTCCCTGGCTTTTATCACGTTAATCTGATGGGTTTTGCACCTGACCCAGAGCTTTGGCACCCAGGCACAAACAGCTCCTCAAGACCAAAGGGAAAAATGGAACATTAATTCCATGACTTTTGCTATTCAGGAAGTCAGAATTCCTCCTGCTACAGGCTGTGCAGAGTTCTGCCTTTTAAGAGACCCAGGCTGTAAGTGGGAAACTGTGTTTCATTTTCAATACAGTGAGCTCACACAAACTTCAAGAAATACAAAACCCCACTATTTTCATTAAATACAGAGCCAAGGCTGAGTTCATGCCCTGATCAGCAGTTCTGGCAGCTCACAACAGTTAACACACACTAGTAGACAGGCTGGGATTCCTCTGCAGTTGCATATCTCACAACAGAGCTGATTTCACAGAGCCTTTTTATAGTGCAAAGGATCATTTCTGCTAAGGAAACCCCCCACATGCCCCACATGGTTTCCCCTCCCAGGCAGGGCAGTCAGAACCTACCATTTTTGGTTGCCAGGAAACAGTTATCTGCACTGAAGGCCAACATCCCAACTCCCACTTTGGGATTTGCCCTGTCAGCAACTGGTTTGATGTACTGTAAAGAAACTGGCACCTGGGAAATGTCATCTGGAACAGGAAATAAAAGTATTTCACTAAGTGAGCCTTGATGGACAATGCATTTACATCCAACTGTTAAATCCCCTCATCTCTGAAGTGATACATTTTACTCTTCAAGATGTTCCAATCAAAATTTCAATTGCTTTAAGATATTACATCTTCACACAGCCACCCTACTACTATTCTGCCCTCCTACAGAAAAGGAAAGGCTGGAAATTCAGGCAAGACTGAGATTAAATCAGGAAAATGAGGTGAGATTAATGTTGCTACTACCTTTTAACTAATATTTCAAACACTGTTAACCAAAGGTGATTTACAGTGCCACAAAGAATGAGACTGACTTTTACTGCCCTAGAGAACATCCAGAGGGGCAGAGTTCACCTACAATGTTTATTTAAAGACTTCCCAAGGCAAACTCAAGTGTCTGCTTTGAGTAAACTTTGGCTTACATTTACTCTGTGTGCTGAAGAGAGAACTAGCCAATGCTCTTGTTGGAGGGAAAGAAAGTCTCTCTGAGTCAACAGTTGGGGATTTCTCCACTTCTTTATACACAATCTACAAAGAAACAAGTGAGAGCTCTACAGAAGGGCCTCGGAGAGTTTGAACATGGGCTGTTACCAAATACCCACATCCCACTGGCTCATTTGCACATTTACTACATCTCAGCATCCCCTGGTTCATCAGCAGAGGAAAGGGCTTCAGCAGGCAGATCTGGAATCCAGTATTCCCCATTAGGAACCATGATCAGGGAAAACACTGCAAAGAGTAAGTCTGAGGGATTGCATCTTGTTCGTTATTTCTGACAGCAAATTAAATCATCCCCATTACAGTGGGAACATGAATCTCATTTTTGCAAAGCCAAAAAAATCTTTAACCTGATTCTATCACAAACAAAGTGCAGCGCTGCAGAAGGAAATAGCAAAAATATTTTAGTGAGCCTGCAACATATTCCCAAACACAAGCACCAGGATAAAACACAGCAACTGCAATTCCTGTCTGTGTAGTGGAGATTAACAGAGCTATTTCCATTTGTTTTCCATGACATATTTTACACCTAACTGGAAGTTAAGGCATTTCTCAGCCGTGAGAAGCTTTGCTGAGGTGCTTTAATGGCTCGTGCCTTGCTTCTGGTTAAGAGGCAGAGTCATGTGAATATTGCAGGCTTACAGTCCACACACAAACTCTTCCAGGAGCTCTGTTCAGTCCCTCTGCAATGGCAAACAGCACCACACACTGTTCTTGTTACCTCCAGGGATGAGATCAGCTCGGGATTTTGGGAACAGCAGCTCTGCACCTGCTGCCAACAGCCCAGAATCTGTCAGGCCTTGCAGGTACAGGTATAAAGGATAAAAATCAACGCTGACAGATGTTCCAGGAAATGCCCATTAGGTGAGCTGGATGAGCCTGTCCACACAGGATGGAAAATCTGAACACAATCCAGAGTTCCAGCACTCTTTAAAGTTAGGAATTGTATACAGCTGAGACAAATCTCTCCTGTTCAATTTTCCAGTTTGCCATCAGCTGCACACCCAAATTTGTAATGCAGCCACCAAAATACACTGGCACGTGACAGGAGCATCTGAGAATCCATTACTGCTCAAGAGAGACGATCACAGACACATATTCCATCAAATTTGAAAGGATTCCCACATTTTTGTTACATTCCCAGGTTGCCATGCAATTTCCCAAGCCCTAGCAGGGGAAAAAGCAAATTTTTCATTTCAAATCTCGAGAATGAAATGGAAACTTACATTTCTTTCAGACACAAACAGCAGCACCCAAGCTCTGCTAAGGACTCCATGGATTTGGGACCCACACTTACAGTCTTTTTGCTGGCAATGGTTGCTGGGTGGTCAAGCTCTGTGATCTTCTTCCACGTCACATGGTTCAGGATACGCACCTGGCTCAGGAGGCACGCCAAGGGGAGACTGTTAGGGCAAAGTTCTCCAACTGGTTTGGATAAAAGAGGCAGGAAACATTCCTCACCTTTTCATCAAAGCTGCCAATGGCCAGGAACTGGCTGCTGGGACTCCAGGCAATTGATTTGACCCCCAGGGGCCACTCGTAGGCGCGGTAGGAGGAGAGGAGCCGCCCATCGAGGGAGTACAGCAGGACCTTGTACTGAAACACAGACAGAGCTAAAATCCAGCAATGCTGCTAAAAACCACAGGCAGGCAGATCATCCCTGCCAAACTCTGCCTGTTTAACGTGCAGCAAGTTAAATACAAAGGTACAAGTGGTCTCTTATCTAGGAGTTAAGAGGCTTTGTTGCTTTCTTTTTGGATGAGTACTTTCATTAACTATAAAAATCACTGTGCAGTGCAATGTCAGCAAAGCTGTAGAAAACTTACATTCTTCCATTATTCTTCTTCCATTATTCTTTCATTACTGCAATAGCAGCTTCTGTCATGTTTACATGGGGTTTTTTTGCAAGATAAATTAGAAATAATTTGCTGTCATGGAAGGTTTACAGAACAGCAACATTCACTTGTAAGGACACCCATCCCCAATACAAGTGGAATATTTAACAAAAGCTGGACTCACAGCCTTTTATGTTCAAAATAAACATTTTAAACACTAATTATTTTAGTCACTGCTTTACATGTGATGGCCAAAGACCAGCTTGAACTCTTCAAGAAAATAATCTGCTTTTCCTCCTACCTCCAGGCACGTGTCCCACGCTGCCAGCACACAGCCATTGGGAGCCCATTCAATCCCAAACAGATCCTGGGTTTCAGTGTCAAAATGCTGCCCACAAAAGAGAAACCACAAAACCATTTGAAATATGTCAACAAATCCTGTTGCACCTAAGCTGACTGAATGTTCAGTTCTAACCTTCCAAGGGCTACCACAAACAAGCTTTTTGTACGCCAGAGCAGCAACAAAAATATCTCCTCTTGTAATACATGCTGCATTCAGTGGATCTTTGATCCCCTCTAGCGAAAGGTAAAAGTTTCTATACCTTCAAATAACCAGCATTTCATAAGAAAATTAAATTAGTTACACTGAATCAGTCAAAAATCCAGGAAGCCTAATTCCTTGTCTTAAAGCCCAGTACGGGATCATATAATCCCAGAATAGTCTGAGCTGGAAGGGACCTTACAGCTCGTCCTATGGGCTCCAAGCTCCCCATCTGGAATACCATCCAACCTGGCCTTGGACACTTCCAGGGATGGGGCAGCCACAGCTTCCACTACAAGATTCATTAGAGAACAGCTCAAGAACATGACAAACATTTAGTGGTATTTCCCAAATTTTCTCTCAGCTTCTGGTGAGGCTCAGAATTCCCAAATTAGAGGTGACACAACATAGAGACAAGTTCTTCATGAGGTCTAATTGCTCAGATTGCCAAGGCCACCCTCCATGGACTGATCCCACGTGCAAACAGTTTATATCACATGTCCCAGGCACCAAGCACTTGCTACTCTCACTGTTTCTAATGGAGCAGTGTGCAATATGTGCAGGCAACCAGAGCAGAGTGGGAGGAGAGGCAGAGCTTACCCTGAGCAGCTGCCAGTTGTTGCACACGAAGATGCTGATGAAATCCTTGCAGTCGCGTCGCTCCGCCACGGCCATGTAGCGCCCGTCCTTGGTGAAAGCCACCCCTGCCACGGGACAGATTCATTAAAACTGGGCTTAAATAGAAATCAGACAACAAGGCAGAAGAGCTGATGAGGCTTCAGCGAGGATCAGTCACTCCCAATTCAAAGCAGAAATAAAAAAAGAGGAGACAGAACCTCTTCACAGAAGGTCACATTAATCAAGGCACAGCGGAGTGTTACTGATTCATTGTGTCAGCAATTTTTAAGCTGGGAATGTACAAATCTTCAGGATGCAGAGCTCCAGCGTGCTTCAGAACACATCTAAACACTGACAGTTGTTATATAAACCAAACAGATTTCAAATAACCACTTCATTTAGCCTGGCTAAATGGATCAGTTATGCAACCATCAGGTCTCCACCAACTCCCAGGCATTGCTCCCCATCCTCTTGGATTTTACATGGAACACATAATTGTCTTTGTCATCTCTGGGATACAAGCCTTGGGCAGGAAACTGCTCACCACAGCCATGTGGTCTGACAGCCCTGACACAAGCTTCCCTTTCCAGCCTTTCCATATGCAGAAGATGACAAAAGTCGCTTTGGATTAATGTTTTTCATCAAAAGCACATTCAGCATAATTTAATGTCTTAAAGGATCCCTCAGAGGCAAACACAACACAGATGCACATGTGAAGAGCAGGCACATGGATCAGCTGGAATCCTTCACTCAGACACCCCAACCTGGCTGCAGGTGCTGCTCAGAAGGGATGGGACCAGACCCTGTTCTCAAACATGGGATTTGTCATCACATAAATGTAATTTTCCCTTTCTGCCCCATTAAAGGACCATTCCCAGGTAGGTGTGTGACACTTACCTTGCTGGCATGCCTTGGGGTACTTGATGTAAGACACAGACTTGGTGCACAAGGACCACACCGTGATTCGTAGCTGGCACAGAGACAGGGAGCAGATTTAGTTATTTTTGTAGATTGAAAAAAAAAAAAAAGAATTAATAGGAAAACCTCAGCCTAATTAAGCAACACAAAGTGAATCAATGAACCTTCTGTGGTTAATTAATTCTGCAAGTATTTTGTATAACACAGTGTCCTGGGAACCAACCATGAGGAATTCTTTACCAATTTCTGGCAGTTAGCAGGGAATCTATCCCAAGCTCACACGAGTACTCTAGATAGGGATACAAAATTCACACCACTGAAATTCCTGACATTAGCACAAATGTCTTCCCAATCCATTGACCAGAGTCACTTTGCAGTTGGAAGAAGATTAATCAGAATCTAGAAGGGATGGGGAGTTTCCTGCCTTTGTGAATGGATGACAGGTTTCAGCCCCTTCAGAACATTGTATCCCTTGGGAGAAGGCTACCAAGTGTGAACACTGAGCTGTATTCTACAGCATTTAGAAACCCTCAGCTTTGATGGTTGATTTGTGTTTTGCTTTTCCCTCCTCAGGCATACACAAGGAGGCACCCTTACAGAATTACTGAAAAATTCAGACACTCAAAACCTGCTATGCAAAGCAAGGCTTTACACTGGTGTTTGGGGGATTTCTGGAGAACTGTGCCTCCACAAGCACCCAGAGCTGCAGAGAGGGCAGGCAGCTGCAGACCCAGCCTCCCCAGAGCTCCTCAAGGTCACAGCTGCACTCCAGGCTCTGCCTTGCCATCTGCACATTACCCAATTAAAAACAAATACTCCCTCTCCCATAGCAACGACAGCCCCAGACACACGGGCATTCACCAGGATGGCACGTGAACCTTTACATTTGGAGCTGGAGCAAGGAATGTTTCCAGGCTCAGCTTTTTAACTTGTGTTTTCCTGCATTTTACTGCACCAAGGAAGAGCTACTGGTAGGACTTTTTGCAGTGAAGCACCTCCATCACAAAGGTGCCTTTCCCTGAACTGCTGAACACCAAAATCAATTCTGATCCATTAGAACACCAGCACTGTCCCCATTTCCTCCTCCTCCCACATCCCACACAGCCCAGCAGCATCCCAGCAGTCTTGGGAGGAAGGTTCTCCTACACCTTTTTGCAGGTTTGTCCTTGGCACATCTTTTCCTTCCCTGAAGCACCTGGCACTGTTCAGTGGTGACAAAGGATCCTGAGGGAACAGCCTGTGGATCTGCATCACTGGTAACACTGCAGGCTCTGTCTTGCAACAGAAGTTGGAGGATTTTCCCTTGCTGAGATGATCAGTTTCAGTGGGAAGCACAATTCAAGAGATTTACAGGGCTCAAACCAAGTTTCAGAATCCAAATAAACACTGCCTCTGCATCAGAGATCCATGGAATCCCAAACAGACCCTTCTGCCTTACATGTCAGACAAACTTCTGAGATTTGAAGAAATAACACAGAAATGTTTTTCCATGGAACCATAGAATGATTTGGGCTGGAAGGGACCTTAAAGCTCATCTTGTCCCGCCCCCTGCCATGGACACAGACACCTTCCAGTAGACCAAGTTGCTCCAAGCCCTGTCCAACCTCACAGGGATGGATTTCTTCCCAGTATCTCACCTAATCCTCCAGTAACTCACCTCTGTCAGTGTCAAGCCATTCCCCCTTGTCCTATCACTCCAGGCCCTTGGAAATCATCTCTCTCCATCTTTCCTGTAAGTTCCATTCAGGCACTGGAAGGTCACAATAAGGTCACCCCAAAGCTTCTCCTCTCCAAGCTGGACACATGGATCAGCTCAGATCTCCCAGTCTTTCCTCATAGCAGAGCTGCTCCATCCCTGTGATCATCCTGGGGAGTCCTCTGGACTCCCTCTAGGAGCTCCAGGTGTTTCCTGTGCTGGGACCTCAGGGCTGGAGGCAGCTCTGCAGGTGGGGTCTCACCTGGGCAGGGCAGAGGGGCAGAACCTCCTCCTCCAAGTTCAGCAGCTCCTGGAGGAATCCACGAGATGAACATTAATCAACTTTTATCCCTGGGGCCGCTCACTTCCGGCCACCCAAACCCAGGGTTGTCAGTCTGCTCCTCAGGCAAGATTTACTTTAAAAATACCAACACAATGCCTCCACACATTCTTCTGCAGCAACTGCAGCTCTGAAATGCTGCTGGGGACTATTAATTGCAGCCCTAAATGCACTGGCTGCCTTGTCTCCCCCTAAGCAAAACACACAGCACACATTCTCCAGCCACTTAATACAAGCTTAGCAGCTGCAGGCTTCAGATGCTGAGGGCTGGATCATCATTTTTCCTGACAAAGGCATCTGAATGCTGCTACTTGGCCTCATGAACAGCTCCTCTGGCCTGCTGGGCATCAAACTCACTTCCATCCTGGACCACACTGGCTGCTCCATGCCTCAGGTGGTCCACCTTGCTGCTCATGTCAAGCTCAAGGGCACACAAATCTCTGGAGATGGGACACAGCACAAGCTGTGGTGAGCTCCCACTGTCACCTCTGCCCTGCCCGAGGCTCAGCCAAAGAAAAGGCAAGGCCACCTTTGTTTTGGAATATTTCTGCATCCATTTCTGCTCCATCACAGAGGCACAGAATCATTTAGGATGGAAAAGCCCTCGCAGACCACTGAGTCCAAAACTATTTCCCAAGCACTGCCAAGGCCACCATCAGACCAGGTCCCCAAGTGCCACATCTAAATGTCTTTTAAATTCCTCAAGGGAGGTTGACTCCACTTCCTCCTTTGAGAGGCCTTTCCCAATGCTTGACAACCCTTTCCATGAAGAAAATTTTCCTAATATCCAGCCTAAACCTCCATTTGCTGTAAAAACAGCAGCTTCTCCAAAAGGGTCAAGCTTTGTGACTCCTCAAGGAGGACAAGAATGGTTTTCCTGTTCTTCACTGCTGAGCACTGGCACTGTGCTCCTGGCACTGGATTTGGGAGTGCCATCACAACCTGATAGTGCTGAGGTGGCACTGCCCCAAAATAATGGACAGCAAACTGCCCCAGTGCCTCTTGCAGCACTGGGGAGAGCCCACAGAGCACAGCCAGCACACACACAAAAACACACCTGCAAAAACCCAGGCTACAACTAAACCAGATGCCTCTAAGTGTCTGATAGGCAAAGCCATCATCTTCACCCCATCTACCAGCCACAACACGCCTTTAACATGTAAAAAGATCATAGAATCACAGCATGGTTTGGGTTGGAAGGGGCCTTAAAGATCATCTTGTTTCAAACCCTCTATTCACAGATTCACTGAGGTTGCAAAAGACCACCAGGATCACTGAGTCCAATCCAACCTGTGCCTGATCCCCACACTGTCACCCAGCCCAGAGCCACCTCCAGGGATGGGGACTCCACCACCTCCCTGGGCAGCACCTTCCAAAGCCTGACCACCTTCTCCATGAAGAAATTCCTCCTGATGTCCAACCTGATCCTCCCCTGGCAGAGCTTGAGGCTGTGCCCTCTCATCCTGTCCTTCCCTGTCTGTTCAACTCCACCCTCTCCCCTGTAAGGGCTGCAGGCTCAGAGGGAAGCACACAGATAAATTCTATAATTCCATTGTAGCTTCTCACCCAACTCACACAACTTGATGGTTTGGCCTAGTGCTAGGAATATTCATCACCAAATCATTTTGATTCCTGAAAGTGGGATCCTTTTCCATTGTTCCATTTGTGCCCACTCAGACATTCTTACAGAGAAACTCACATCATGTGCTTAATGTATGGATTTCACACCCCCTTCCCTTAAAACTGTGTTTATAACTGAATTGTGACAGAAAGGGAAAACCTTCATATTCCCACCTCGAACATTCCACAATCTCATTTAAGTTGGCAACATAAATGAGATGAAGATTAGAAGGATTATGACACAGCTTGCAGACAGGATCAGGAGCAACAGAAACACCAGAGGGTGAGGAAGGAAACCAAACCCTTCAAAAATTACAGGAAATTTCCATTGCCTTTTTCAGGGAATTCACAGAGAAGGGACAATTGTATGTACAGAAGGAGAACAGCCCATGGTCAGTTAAGTCTGCAGCAAGCCTTTCTCCACTGCTCCTTTTGGGGGACACTTTCACTTCAGCATATTTGACTCGATTGAGTGGAGTTGTCAAACTCAAATCCTCACGATAATGGTGTCTGAGGAGTTTTCAGCTGTTGTTTTGCAGTGGAAACCAAAAGCAGAAGCATTTTTAAAATAGCCTAAAAAACAGCTGAGAAATAAAAAGTATTTAGATGGTAACGTGATAAACAGTCTCCAGAGCTGGGCCCAGGACCACAGCCCGATGTTGACAGCTCCAGGCAGGTGTAGCACTGGTGATTTTCAGCAGACAAAAACACACTTTTAAACAACCTACAGCTCAAATGACTGTCAACTCTTGTCCCAGACTTGACTGGGTCACTCAGCCCCCTTACATAGCAGTGTCTGTCAGCACCGGATTTCAGAAGATTATTCGGAGCACATTCCTCGCCAGGAAGCATTTTTCAGCCACGCACAGTTACTAAGGATTAGCTGGGATACACACAGAAACACACACTTTTCCCTGCTGCTGGAGTTCCAGAGAAGCTCCTTAATGCTTAAAGACCTGACATGGAATGAGATAAAGTATGTAGTTTATAAGCACAGCTCTTCAGAGAAACACTCCAGAACATCTTCGCACTATTTATCCCAAAACACAAGGGTCATGAGGAAGCAGAGAATCACAGAATCCCAGGATGGCTTGGGTTGGAAGGGACCTTAAAGCTCATCTTATCCCACCATGCCCTGCCATGGGCAGGGACACCTTCCACTAGACCAGGTTGCTCCAAGCCCTGTCCAACTTGGCTTTGAGCACTTTCAGAAATGTGAAGAGGATCCATTTGCTTTCCTTCAGATCCTTCACCTGCAGCTGTTGGTTAAGCTCTACCTGTGCCTGTAAATTCTGGTGGAATGACAACATTGGAAGGAGTCACACGGGGTTCAACACCTTCCACAGTCACTGATAATGTGGAATTGCCTCCCAGAGTAGAGGAGGAACACTGACCACAAAGAAACCCTACAAATTAGCTGATGGATTCCAAGTGTCAGAGGATGGTGCCAGACTCCTTTCTTAGGTGCCAGTGACAAGACAAGGAGTAATGGCCATAAACCAACACACAAGTTCCACCTCAACATGAGGAAGAATTTCTTCCCATGGAGGGTGGCAGAGCACTGGAACATCTTGCCAGGGAGGGCATGGAATCTCCCTCTCTGGAGACATTCCAAACCCACCTGGATGCATTCCTGTGTCACCTGCTCCAGGTGACCCTGCCTTGGCAGGGGGTTGGACTGGATGATCTCTAGAGGGCACTTCCAACCCCAGCTATCCTGGGATTCTGTGATGATTCTTCTGAGGCACTGGTAAGCACAGATTGCTAGAAGGAAATTAGCACAACCATAACCTTTAAAGAACTGAGGGAATAAGAAAGTTCCTTGTGAGCTCTCAGTGGAGTTCACACATTGACCTAAGGAAGAAGAACGAGTGGTTACTTGGTGCTGTCTGGAAGTGACCAAAGCCCAGCTGAGCTGGCTGACAGGGAACCCTCAAACCCTCCAGGCAATTGCTGGGTTTGATAACTCACTGATATTAAATATCCTGAGCACTGCCCACGTCCATCCCCCCAGACTGTGGATTTAGCAGGGAGGGAGTAAACACAGCTCCAACCGCGGCCTGGCCCCGGCAGCTGTCTGACAACAGCTAATTTAGCAACCTGTTTACAGCTGGAAAGGAAACTTATCCCAACACAGATGCCAACTTGGCAAAGGCTTAATGAAATCCTCTAAGGTCAAACCAAGTTCTGTTGGGAGGCAATAAATCCTCGCTGGTCCACCCCCACACACACGTGCCACGAGATCCTCTCTGGGAGCCTCACACAGCCCCAGCCTGCAGCTCTGCCTCATCTGCTGCTGCCTGACCAGCAGGGATGGCTGCACTGCCTCCAGGCTGGAATTCTGGGCTTGTTTTTAAGTTTTATTGCTGCTTTTAGGGCAATTCACACCTGGGAAAACCAAGGTCTAAACTTATCACTCCAATCTAGAGGGATGGCCCTCGTGGATCTTACATATCCCACTGAGATATGCCAAAGAAAAGGCCAAACACTGGGATTTGGCCCAAGAAAAGAGGGAACCCTGCACTGCAGCGTGTGAATTCTGTGCTAACCAGTGTTATGGCACAAGATCCTGTCACCTAAAGCCCTTCCAGAGGTCTGGAAAGAGTAAACACAAGTGTCTCATGTGCTCTTCTTGGCTATTTTCTGACCCTTCATTGTTGTACTGAATAACAGGAATCATCAGCTCTAATCCAGAAGGTGGAAGAGTCAGAATCCACAAGCCATCCAACAAACCGACCAGCCACAAACCAATTTGGATTCTACATCAGTAGCATTCCCCAATATGGGTCTTAATAAACATTAAAGATATTATAATTTTAATTTTACAAGCGGTTCCACCAGCAGTTTGGCTCCTGTGCGCCAAATCAAACAACTGGGAAAATATTTCCAGAATTCGGATCTAAATCTCATCTCATAGGTCAATATACAAAAGCCTACAAGTTTTAATTTAAAATCACCCTGAAATGAAATGGTTTGGGGCTTTATGGTTTGGGGCTTTTTTTAACTAGGAATCCTGAGCTTTTCTCACCATGCAAGCAACATATTGGATTTCTAAGTCTGCTCAGGCGAATGCCATCAAAATCAAAAACATCAGGACACGTTCTAAAACACACCATTTTTACCTTCAAATTTAAGCATCCGTTTTCTATCTTCCCACCAGAAAAGCAAGAGGACAAGATGTCAGTGGAACAACAAACACCTAACCTGGAATTAACCCGAGTGACACACAGGGGGTACAGAGCTGCACCCGCGCTCCCCCACCACCCCTGCAGCTTTAAGGGCTTTGGGTTATTTTAGGAGGCAAACATCTGACACCGAGGGGAGCAACCCTGCCTCCACACTCACATGGAACTCGGTGGTGTTGAGGATGTGACGCCCGTCCGGACTCCAGCATGAAGCCACCAATCCCGCGGAGCCCTCGTCGATCTTACAGTGCCAGTCCGGCTGCTCCAGGGACCAGACCTGGGGCAGGGAGCAACCAGACAGGGCAGGAAGCATCAGCTCAGCCAAAGCTCTGCTCGGGAGGGTTCCCTGCAGCTGCCAAGGGGCTCCTGCATCCCACACCTCGGGGAGCTCAGGAACACCCAACCGCCCGCAGCCATGAAGGACTGGCGCTGGATCCCGCTGCAAAAGTGAGTCCCACACCTCTGGGTGATCATGGAAATGGCAAATGATTTGGTGTTTTTTTTTTCTTTTCTTCTATGACAAACATTCTGAGAATCCACCTTTTAAATGGGTTTAGTCCGTTTAACAGACTTGCATGTTATTTATTTCCTACTGCAGTAAGAAACTGGTAAGGATAATCTCCGATTCTGGTCTGCTTTGCTAGATATTTTTATGGTAAATATTCCTTTTCAAACTAAGATGTTTGTCGTGGCTTTCAAAATCTTGGCATCAAACTGCCTTATCCTCAAACTGTGTTGTCAATAACATCAGGTGCTTCAGCAAAGCCTCAGACTAACACTGGCTGTTAAGCTCCCACTCACACCACACCCAAATCCCAACAGGGAAAACACCCCCTGTCCTGCTTCCATCCTCACCTGGACAATGCCCCGCTTGTACATGGCACACAGGATGAACAGGGAGTCCGAGGACCACTCGAGGTACTGGATCTGATCCAGGCAGGTGTAGAGCTGGAGGATCTGCAGGGAGCTGGCATCCCGAACCAGCAAACGGTGCTGTATACACGAGGCCTGGGGGGCACGGGGACAGGGCTGAGCTGGGACAGGATCCTGGGTGGAACACCAGGGCTGGCCCTGCCAGGCTCGCTGTGATCCCAGCTTTAGTTCAGAGAGGGTCAATGTTGTGTTTATTAAAAAAAGCAGAAGTCCTCCTTGTGGGTAGGGAGGCCCTGGCACAGGTTGCGCAGAGAAGCTGTGGCTGCCCCATCCCTGGAAGGGTCCAAGGTCAGGTTGGACTGGGCTTGGAGCAGCTTGGGGTAGTGGAAGGTGTCCCTGCCCATTTGAACTAAATGAGCTCATAAGTTCCTTGCACTCCAAACCAGTCTAGAATTCTGTAATTCTATTCTATATGCACTGAGCTCCACTGCAAACTACAATGAGAACCAACCCAGGGGGAAATGAGGTTTTATAGTAATAAATAGAATCCTCGTTGATTCCATCGCTGCTGAGTAAGTAACTCCATTTTTTAAAAAATCACTTTCTGTCTTATTCTATGACTTTATTTCACAGAATCCCAGAATGGTTTGGGGTGGGAGGGACATCCAGTTCCACTCCCTGCCATGGGCAGGAACACCTTCCACTGTCCCAGGCTGTTCCAAGCCCCAATGTCCAACCTGGCCTTGGACACTTCCAGCGATCCAGGGGCAGCCACAGCTTCTCTGGGCACCCTGTGCCAGGGCCTCAGGACCCTGACAAAGAAGAATTCCTTCCCAATATCCCCTCTAACCCTACTCTTCGGCAGTTTGAAGCTGTTCTCCCTTGTCCCGCCTCTCCAAACCGTTGTAAAACGTCCCCCTCCATCTTTCCTGTAG
>VWYO01023094.1:0-111851 GCA_013400275.1 Rhadina sibilatrix
TGTGGTTCTGTGATTCTGTAATAGATATACTGATTTTAGACATACTGATTTTGCATTTAGAAGATGAAGGGATGCAGTTTCAAATCAACATTTCCAGTTAACATTGATTAGTTGTCAATTTGTTTAATATGTACCACATAAAAAACCAGTAACAATCAACAGGGTGTGGTTTAGGACATGGTAAGTATATGTCCCAAGGGCCTTGGAAAATACTGCCAAAGTCTGCAATTCAATATGCATCTTAGAACCTATAACTATACTAAGGCAATGAAGCCATCAGTATTATTCAGGAGATCTGATACTTAATTTTGTGTGTTTGTTTTATGGAATGTCAATTTTTGTGGATAATTGGTAAACTAACTTCTGTCTTTTCTAAATTCCATTTGTTCCATTCACTTTAGGTTATTTGCTTCAGAACCATATTTTAGTAGCTATTGAGCTGTGTAGGGAGTTAAGTTGATGGCAACTTTCCTGAAACAACTTCCCTTCAAATCCTATGGTAACATTGGTGATTGCCCCAAATGGCATTTGGCTCCTTTGGCCACTCTGTCTTCTTTTTCAGCTAGAATGTGAGATGATGGAGAGACAAATCAGATGGATTTGTGTAATGTACACTAGAAATATTACTACCTGGAGAGCATGGGGCTTCTCCTAACCCTCAGAGTAAAGACACTGCTTCAGTTCCCTCCAGATCCCCAGATCCCTCTCTTCACTGTAGTCTCCTGCTGTAATGTTACCACAGCATTTTTATGGTCTGTTCCCTCCTTCAAGGAGAGATGAACGGGAATCGATAGCGAGCTCATTCTTATTTAAATAGATTTCATCAGACAGCATAAATTTACTCATCAATTAATGTTTCGTGGAAACTATTTGGGTTTCAGGAAACTTGGAGCAAAATGCCAGGTTTCTGGACAAAAAGCTGCATACAAATTGTTTTGCTTGTGCCACTGGAAATCTTCTGATGATCTGATATCATTGCTTCAAGGAGCCTTGCAACCAGGGTTCATGAAATTCCTGTCTTCATGCTGAATATTCTGAGAGGACTCTGAGGATTTCTAGGTGGTTCTTACCACAGCATGGGAAAGGAGCTAAAAAGTTCCTTCTGTCCTGAGTTATTCCTAGTATAATGCAGCATAAGAAACCTCTGAAGATAGACAAACACATCATCTTTTCCCCCCACATTAAACTCCTCTCTCTGAATTAGTGATTTTCGACTTTAAAAAGTTACTTTTCAGATTGTTTTGTATCCACAAGAATCTTTAAAATGCTAAACTTTCATACTTAACTGGAATTTGGACTTGGGAAAATTTTAAGCTCTAGTGGTTTATTGAGAAATAACACATTCTCAGCACTGAGACATAATAATGTCTGCTTCTCATGATTGATTATCTGATGAGAACCTCCCACTCCTCAATGCTTATTTATAAGGACCCACACTAAACAACAGCCATCTTTTCAGCTTCCATGAAACAAGATGTCTTTTTACAGCAGGGAAACTGAGGGCCAAGATGAATGTCATTTGCAATGTCGTGCAAAACTCAGTGGAAAGCTTGGCAAGAAAGATCTTGATCTGATCTGACTCACATCTTCTACTTCCTTTTCCAAAAAAGAAAGGCTACCCCTTCTCTCTAAGGAATAATGCTAGAAAAAGTTGGAAACAAAACAGTCTATCCTCTAGTCTTTTCTTTCTTCCAAAGTTAATGTCTGGAGCCTTTTAGTGGTTCCATGTTGCCATCATTAAAGTCCTGGGCACATGGAAAACCTCCCACTGTTCTAAGGTGGGAAGAAATGGGAGGAAGTTGCAACCATAGTCTCCCTATTAGAATGAAGGAACTCTGCCTTTGGCCAAGATCTTTTTTACCCTCTTTCCCATTCAGAATTATATTTTTCTGGGAAATTTGCTTTTGAATGCAACTGGCAGCAGTTTTTTGCCTTTTGGCTACTTTTCAAGTGGTGAGTCTCTGTGTACAGCCAGGCCCTAAGTCCTCTGTCTAATGAGCCTGTCCTAAGCTAATGCTTTGCGCCCTCCTGCATCCAGCTCTGCAGTACTGATATGCAGTCAGGTTAAGAAAGGTGAGAGCATAGTTCTGTAACACAAGCAGAGCACTTAAATACAGGGCTCTTGTGTCTTTTATTGTGTTGGTAAAAATGTTCAAGTGAAGGTATGATAAAAAGGAAGAGTGGCTCTATTAAAAGAGAAAAAAAATTTATAAAGTGTTCCAAAATCTCCCTAAGATTCATCAAATGACCTGAAGGCAGATGATTGAAATAAATGTGAAAGTAGCTGAAATTCAGAGATACTTATAAGATACAGAGAGAAAAGTACTTCAGTGCATTAAAAGAATACTTATTTTCTTTGCTGGAAAATGTGCTGCAGTTTGGTGTTCAGATAGTACCTGATCAGGACCAGCTGTTGGGCGATGCAGTGGTTTGAGCAAAGAGTAACACATGAGCTGGGCTCTGTGGACATTCTGTTTCAGTAAGATACCTCTGAGTCACATCTCTTCTTTGGCTGATCATGAATGGGGGCGGGATAAGAATTTTCCTTCTGAATTAAGTTAGAGCAATGACTAAAATGCCTTTCCTTCATCATCCACTACTGGCTACATCAGGCAGCAAAGAGCTGAGATTCTCTCCATCCTTCTCCACATGGGGTGGTGAAGCTGTTGGAAGAACTGGTATTTTTTTTCCTTTGTGTTGATTTACATCTTGAGAGTGGCAGAACTCACAGGACTCATTGCTCTGGGTTCTGCTGTCAAACACACTTGTGACTTGTGATAGAAGCAACAAAACTACTCTTGCTGATGTGCAGCTGTTGATGTGGGCAGTGGAGCCCATGTCAGAGGTTCCCCCTCAGTGACTGCACTAACAGAATCTCCTTCCTTCAGCTTGCTGTTTGTTTTCATGGAACTGGTTGGAATTTTTCTGTCCACTTGCTTTTGCTGTGCCAGGTTTAACTAACATTGGTTAGTGGGTGTCCGAGCTATTAGGGCAAGAAAATGGTGGCAGCAAGGGATGCAAACATTTGCATGGTATCATCACACTAGGCTTGTTTTCTTGTGTGTTCTTTTTCCTTTTTCTAAAGCCAAAGTATTTCTGAATTTGGCATGAATTTCTGGAGTGTTGGCCTCAAAGTTCAATTTCTTTGTCAAATCACCCATTAAAAGATTTTCTTTAAATTCCATCCAGTAGCCTTGGTTACTCTTCAGTGTAGACTGGTAAACAGTTTGGAGAAGAGTGGGTGTTTTTTTATTGCACCACTTAGACACACAGGTCATTTTATAGTGTAATTCAAAGAGTCTTTCATATCTCAAGATGGAGAAAATGGTACTAAGGCAGCAGGTATCTTAAAAGAAGACTCAGTGTCAGCTTCTGGTGCCTCCTGCAATTTATGTTGTTGTTATTGTTATTATTATTATTACTTTGTTTAAGCTGAAGAGGCATAGAATAGGGCAGCATGGCAAAGAAATAGAATAAAGAATTTGTTGAATTAAAAATCTGCATCAGGATCACAAATGTATAGTGGAAAGAAATCCTTCTTTTTTCTTACTTAGAATATGTGAGCTGAATGATATTAAAGAGAATAAATATGGATCCAATAAACAGAAATACTACCTTTATTCAGTGTCTCACAAATCTGTTAAATTCATTGTCAAGGAAGGTTACCTAGACTAATATTGCAGCAGGACATTTTAAAGGTGCTGAATAATTTTATGACCAATAATACTTCTAACTCCTTAAGCTATGTGAAATCTCATGCTTCAAATTGTACACTGATACCAAACCACTTTTCACTGCTCTTTTCTTCCTTTACATCAGTGGCTAGAGTTTGGCTTCAAGGTGCTTTCTGCAGTAAAGCACTAACTAGAGACAGGATTTTCAGGATGAAAATCTTCCTGAAAGCAACTTGGTAGTTCCATAGTTCCTGTATATTTTACATACACAAGAATTTAGCCATACTGTGAATTCTATTACAGCAACAGAGAGATAAGGAGTTTCTTTAAAATTCAGACATCTTAACATTCTTAGGTTGAGCTTCAGTGCTATATCAAAACTGACACTGTAAAGTGTCCATCCAAGTAAGCTTCTCACCTGTAAAATACACACAGTCTTCTTCTGGTCTACATGGCAGTGTCTGCTTGCCCCAAGAATTTCAGCTCTCCAAACTACAATTTTCAGCAGTGTTTCATATGGAGTAAAAAAGGAAGTTTTTGTAGTACTTCTCACACAACCACTTCCTGATAAAATCAGGGCTTCTTGCTTCTATCAACTTCTAAAAATCTTAAGTCCATCTGAAGACCTTCTCCTCAGTCAATTTAAGTTACTTCTTCTCCTGCAGTCTTGCATGCACCAGACTTCTCAATCCTTCATTTCTTTCCAAATAGTCTTTAAATGTATATTTTCTATTGAAATATTGTCATGTTCTCATGTCCAACCATGAGGGCATGTGGTCGTATTTCTTGTAGTAGAAGTTCTGAAAAATTGCATTCTAAGATTGTATTTAGTATTAGGAAAATTAATTTTTTTTTGGAGGGGGCAGTTACTACAAGGGGAACAGCGTATAACTGTATTCTGTACAATTAGGTCACTTCATAATTGTCACTTGCATTTGCCTCTTCCTCTCCTTTCCCCATAAACCAATCTACAACAGAGTCAAAAGTAAAATTAGATGCGTCTCAGAAGATGTAGAGATCTTTAAAGGTGTCTCAGAATGGGGAAAAGGGAGGGTTGTGTCACTGCGTTCCCTGTTGTCACAGGCATAGGAATCCCAGGATGGGATTCACGATGAAGATGAGGAAGATACCTGTTAAGGGGAGTAAAGCTTTTGCCAGCAGAACAGCTCGATAGTTATTCTGGACGCATTGTAATCATCTGTAATTGTGACTTTCAAAGAACAGTTCCTGTGCCTGCATCTGTCTTTCACTTTTCTTTGCTGTCCAGAGTGCTAGAAAGAGAAGTAATTTTGTGTTGTTTTGAGTGGCCTACTGATTATACCTTCAAGACTGGTCCATTTCTAAAAGGTTTACCATTGGTATGCAATATTGTTATATCAGAAAAGGCTGCAATCTATGAATCAGCAGACATGTAAAATTAGCAGTGATATTCAGTAAGTAATATCAATTTCTGGAGGTGTGTATGATCTTATTTTTCATTGAAGTCCTATAATTTTTATATCTTTTAGTGCTTATGTCTCTAGGACTTTTCAAGTAGCAGTTACAGGCTTTGGATAGACATCTAGAATTGCAGAAATTGGTTTGTTGCAATCAATTAGTCTCTGATTTAAAAGTGCAGACAGCTGGGGACAAAACAACATATGACTTTGTCAGGGTTGACTTTCAACACAAGTAGGAACAGCAACTGACTTCGCTGTAATTCATAATGCTAAGAAATGTTTGTCCTCTGCTTGTTCATTTTAAGAGATTGGATTGGTTTGTGGCCATGGTGTTAACTGAGAAAAGGGTAATTTTGCAATGGATCTGGCTCAGCTGTACTGGTTTACCTGAGGTGGATGAAGTGTTGTGCTGAGGTATCTAATTTTCTCTAAGGTAGGGCAAGATTTTTTTAAGGTGGGGGGCAGAATTTCACTTTGTTACCATTTCATGGGAAATTCAGTCAGCATTGCTTTTTCCAGGACTAATTTAGATCTAATATCCAGGATTTTTTATTGTGTTTGTACAAATTCAATATGAAATTAAGTTAAAAACCCCACAAGGGTGTACAGCAATAAACAGGACTTTTCTTTGCAATTTATCACTGCTCTGCCTCAATGATCTGGACTGTTCAGTAGTTGGAATACCCACATAACCTGACGGTCTGTTGATCTAATTTATCTGATCCCATCTCTTTCCCACCGTGCTTGGCAAGGAGCAGTTCCATGTCATGTAGTGCACAGGTGAGCTGACACTGCAGCAGTGCTCCTGGGAGAAGCTGCCACTTTGGTTCCAAAGTATGGGTGCAGTAAGTAATATTCTTTGTTGCTCCCTTAAAGAGATGACAGTGTTTTAAATAATAAAACAACAATGCAAAGACTAGAGGGAAGAGCTGTCACAGCCTAATTGAAAGTTCGTTATGCTGCTTATACCATTATCATAAAACTCTTTATCATGTGTCTGTAAATGTGCAAATTAAAAACCCAGAGGTAATTTTGTATTTTATCTGCATTAAAAAAGATTGTGAAATTATCATCTCTTTCATAGTTAAATAACTTTAACCTGTACAGTGACCTCTGAATATGCAAATAACTTAGCTTTGTTGGATGGAATACATTTTGTTAATTGTAACACGATAAGTGGAGAAAATCTGAAGAAAACAGGAATTCATTTTGAAGTAATCATAGTAGAAGGTTTATGAGATAAGGAAAAAGGAAACATTTTATATTTATGTGCAGGCTCAGAAGAATGATTGTCTACTGGTGTTCAAATCTGTGACTCTGCAGCTGTAATCAAAACCAGCAGGAGAATTTCTAACTTACATCACCAGCAGCAAACTTGGTGAATACATAATGCATGCCTAGAGACTTGAAGAATTTCAATAGGCTCTTAGGTAACAGGGCTTTTTTTTTTTTNCAGTTTGTAAGGCATCTTTGAAAAAAAAAACTTGATGCTGTGACCATGAAACTGAGTAATAATTAAACATTTTTCTGCAGGTCAGAATGATCATTTCGCATAAAGAGGGGAGAGAATGTAATGAATACAAGGAGAGAATTAGTTGCTCTTAGGCATAGTACAAGTTGGTTTTGAACAAATCTGTCTTGTCTCTTGTGCAGACAAGCAAGACAAGCATGCTGCCATGCTATCACACTGTCTCCAGGCCTGCTCCCTTCTCCTGTGCATGTGTGCCCAGGGACATTTTGAGTGACCATGTCTTGGGCTGGTTATCTCTGCAATGAAGTGACCTTGCATTTCCCTTTATACCTGTGAGCTGGACTAGAGATGCCAGTTTCCCTCTCCAGAGTCTCCAGAGTCATGAGCTATATTGCTGTAGCCATTCTGGAGTGCACCCACATCCCACGTACCATTACACACCCAGAAGCAGCAAAGTTTAAGCAAATTTCACCACTGATTCCAACAGGAACAGTTGCAAACTCTCCATGTTATTTATGGCTGACTTGCAAGCTAAGGTTTGGAAAGAGCTGGTAATGAAGTCTGCAGAATACAAAGCTTTAAGCAAGGGATCCTGGCTTGAAGGTATGCTTGGTAGTTAGGGCAGAGTGCTCCTAGGTCACTTAATGCTGCAGCCCCATTCACTGCCAGAGTGGCTATTCATGACTAGGCAGAGACATCAGTGTTGCTGTAATAATGGTGCTTTTTTAGGCAGCTTGAGCTCTGTTGGATTATATATAAGAAAGAATGACAGAATCAAATTCCAACTGTAAATCTAGGTGAATTCCATTAATGTCTTTTAAAAAGCAGTTACTTATTTTCATAATTTCCATATTAACAAATGTAAATTACAGTCAAGTCTTTCTTTCATCTCTCATTTACTTTTCTGAGTGTATCTATTCTCCATTGAGCTATACCATGACCAATTCAGATTCATTGCTTTGAGGCTGAACTGTTTGTTTTGCAATTCTGCTGCACAAAATCAGAAGATAACCTCCTTTGCTTTTGTCTCACTGGATCCTACAAAACTGGCTCTTTCTCACAGTAGATCTCTCTGATTACTGCTTACTCTGTAAGTTTTGACAGGAAGTTAGACAGACTTGGAATTAAGATTCCAAGGGGCTGCAAGCATGCTATGTTTTGACTACTGCATATGGATATTTTTAAAGGCTGAAAACTATGCTGTCAGTCAAAAATACATCATATTAGCAAAATGTGGCTTCTCTAGCTGAAGCATAAAGGGCTTTATCAAGGGGCATGGACATTTTTAACAAAAAAACCCTCGAAAGACAGGGTTAGTTGAAGTGTCTCAAAAGAGCTGGCAGCAATGTAAATAATTCTTGAGGATATTTGCTGTAAACATTTTTTATAACATTCATATGCTCGACGCCATAAAGAAAAACCTTTTAGGTTGTTATGTACCAAGAAGTGCAAGAAGGTATATGAAAGTAGAGAAATTTGAATTTTAACGTGTAGTAAATGGACTACTGGTTGAAACAGTCTAATATTTGCATCTGCCCTGGTAATGTTTCATGCAGAAACTTCAACACTGCCATCATGCAAGTAACAGCAGCTGAATTTTCTAGCATTTTCTCACTAACTCCTCCCCATAGGTTTTCATTCCAGAGTTCAGTACTTCTGTTGTTATCTGTTTTTTGTAGGCATCCAAATCATAACAATATCATGAAGGACTTGGGGCAAATTCAAATGTAGGCCAGACTTAGCTCCTTTCATTCATGGAGTGCAACTCATTCTTGACATCAGCTCAGAATTGAAATCAATGGGAATTGCTTAGTTCACACATTTCCTACTAAATTAAATCTCCTAGAAATTATGAAAATATCAAGGCCTTGAGGACTGCCAGCACAGAGCAGCGAATGGTCACCCTTGGAAATGCTCTGGGCCTCCATGTGCTGGGGAGCTCCTGGGACTTCACAGCTCTAACACCCACTCTGGGGCTGTAGGGGTGAATATTGTTTTATACGGGCCAGAAACATGCCAGAAACTATTCTGTCTGCCTAACTCCACAGATGTTCACATTCAGCTGCCTGCAAGTGTTTGGGGCATTATTTAATTCATTACTGTGCTTCAGAGTAGCCATATGGGCCCAAAGAACTTCTGTGAAGAGGCATAATCCAGCTACCCATCCAGTGCTTCATGCACTCCTAGGAGTAGAAGCAGAGTTGTCTGGGCAAGAGCAAGTGGCAGGGGTTCCATGTGGTCTGAACTAGGATCCTGCAGGCATCTGCCTCAGGAACCCTTAATGGAAATTTATTTGCTGTGCTGGAAAAAGCTTTGTTAGATAAGTACCTCTGTGTCTTATCTTGTCTTTCAGCTTCCTTGGCAAAAAAGGTGATTGCAAAAGTGATTGTGGTGGTGTTTGGATTACTGGTAATGGAAAAGAACTTCTGTGTAGTTTTATTTATTTTTGTGTTGCAAAGATAGAAGACTGCAAAAGCTGGAAACATGAGCAGAATAGTTAAAAACATGTTTGCTACTGGATTCTGGGGAGTATTCATATGCCAAGAGCTCATTTGTACCCTCATACTGATAAAAAACTTAACCCAAAAGGAAAGTCAAAGTGCAGACATACAAATCTAAAAAAATTGAATTCACTAATGTTTCTACTTGCTGATTTCTAGACATGTTGAGGGAGAAAATCAGCTGGGCCAGAGCAGGAATCTGTCCTAAGAATGTATGAAAGATTCAGTTGCCTATAGCATTTACTTGCTCTGACTTTCTACTAGCAAAGGAAGATACCTGAGGAAATCTATTTATTGTTGCTGTTCCTAGAATTGAGCTAAGCTGCTAAGGACAGAAATACAAGTGACAACTTCCCACACATCTTCCTGTTTCCTCTGTTACCAAAGTAAGCCAGACCTCATTTAATCATATCTACATGAGTATTCTCATCCATTAGAGTTTAAAAAAAAAAAAAANGTAGAGAATAAAAAAAAAAAAAAAAAAAAAAAAAAAAGAAGGAGTGCCATCCTATGGGAAACCAGGGTTATCTCTTCACAGAAGCCCCATTCCATCAGCGGGCTCATTTACCTTTTCACAACAGAAGAGCTAATTGTACCTCTGAAAATGCGATGTTTTAATATTTGCCATTATTAGGTATAAAAGTGTAGTCGTACATTAACAACTCCAGTGACAGAACTGAGAAGCAAACACGCTCGTCTTATGCCGAAAGGCTGCATTAAAAATAGGAACAGATTATTACAGAAACTTAATAGAAAAAAATCTTTCCCACCACCATATGGTTGTGATATAACACAAAGTGTTTTCCTGCCAAGATATCACATTACAATGGCGGGCTGCCAGTAGCTTCTCTCTTCCTCATTTAAACAACAAAAATATCCAAAAATAATTCTTTAGCTGAATGAGGCTGTTGCTTATAAACATATACTATTGGCCGGTACTCAATCTACATCTCAGTTTCTGGAGAGGCAATCCATTTCACTATGTTTTATTCAGAAGAGTACTGGAAAATGGTTTATCCAGCTCAGATACTCTAGGACATTTCTTTCTGTTCCTGCCCGTATAAAGAAGAGGTATTACATGGCTGCAGTCATCTGTTCTGATTTCTAGTTCCTGCTTGAAGTAATTTTGATGCTGATGTAAATTTCAAGCCATCCTCGTCACCCCTCCTTGTCTCTACATTTATGCCTGTGCAGCTTGAAGAGGTGTGAGGTCATTATTTTCTGGACAGTTTGGTACAGTTCATTTCTTCAGTAGAGTTCAGACTCAGAAAAGCCTGCTGAACTGGACCTTGTCTCTGGCAGAACATGCATTGGCCATGGCATCTGTAGTTTCTTCTTAATGCTACTTTATGTGGTTAATATAGGGGGCATCAAATTGTACTTTTAGTGAGGAGTCTGGGAACCTTCTTTACTTCTTAATATCTACAAGTAGAAAAAGCACAATATTTTAATCACACATCCTAAGGTAGTCACTAATATAGCCAGCACCACAATGCACAACTAGCTGGGGATACTCCCTCCTTACATAGCAATTTCCCACGGTGGGGCTGATGTGTGTTCAGGAAGCATTAGATCTTTGTAACCACTGGTATCTGCTCCTCTACCTGAAATACCTCTAGGAAATGCACCTGTTGCCCCTTACCTTAAGTCTTTAATGAGGATGTGGTTGTGTGTTCAGCCACATCCTCAGATGGGATAAATTGTCACAGCTTTTTTTTTTTTTTTTGGCCTTTGCACAGACATCACCTATTTTCTATTTCTCAACTGTGTCTATCTCTTCTAAGTAAAATGCTGTTGAACTAGTTACTTCGTGACCTGAAAGCACATCATCAGTACCACAGGACATCTGACTTTGTTACTGCTCTCTCTGTCTTTATCTGCACCTTTGTTTCTGTGTAGTTCCCTGGAGATCATGGATATGTATCAAACCAAATAACTGTCCTTCAGGGGGCAAAACAATATTTGAAAAATATTGAACAATTTGTCTTTTGGCAAAATAATTTCTTACTGTGTGTGCTTGCTGAGCTTTCAACCTTGTTGAGCATAAAGGCCCTATTTTTCTTACTGTTCTCACTTCCAAACCAGTGAGAAACTGAGTGCAGCCCAAAGAGATGCTCATATTGCACTACCAATAATTTTCCTCAGTTTCATCTGTGTTAGTATTAGTCACAGGTAATTTCATTTTGTGTGGACAGACTAATGTGATTAGCCACATTTAGATTTATATGTATGCTGACTTGAGCTGCATTACATAGCTGCTTTTTAGGTGCAAATGGTATTGTGGTTGATGCAATCTCATGTTCTAAATGAGATAAGTGTCTTATCATGACACTTTGCTGCTTTTACTTATAACTACATTGCTTTTTAGTTCAGCTCATTTAGATGAAGATTGTTCACACGTTCTTTTTCTCAGACAACTAATGATGGAAACCTTTGGAAAGCAATTAATGAGTCATCTTGGATACTGCATAAATCTTTGACAGTGAGCTTGAACAAATCAAGAATGATACACAGAATGATAGACAGAGGTCCCCATGGCTGTCAGCTAACCTGAGGCGTTGCCATTTTCTTGCTGCAAGAATTTGAGGAAGGTGTGTAGCCATTGTGATTGGCTGTGAGTTGTAACAGGTCTGATCCTGTCATGCTCTGAAAACCTCTGAAGTAGTTTCTATTTAGCATTGCTCTGCTGTGCTTCACACTGGATCTCGTAGCCTTCCAACAAGTGAACAAGAGGTGCAGAGACTCACGTGTCTGGCTGCCAGGCTCCCTCCCAGGCTCCCTCCATTTGGTCACCTGGCTCTGCAGATGAAGTTCTGCAGCCTGCAATGGAGAAGATGCAGTTAACATTGTGTACAGCACCTCAACAAGTATTTATGCTGGCATCCTTGTAACAGATTGGAAGGCTGCTTGCTGGTAGAGGCTCAGGAGAAGGAATAACAACACTTCTTTTATCTGCACTTGTCATTTACTGAACACTGGGGGCCCAGGCCTAATCTTGGTCTTCTATGATAACAGCACCGGCTGTCACAGTGACACTGAGAGTGTTAGACCAAGCGCTAAATCTTGGTTCAGCAAATTGCAAGACAAAGAAATTTTGTTAGGTTAAGCACAATAAGTGACAGATCCATTTCTTGAAACTCAAGTGTATGAAGAAATTGAGCAAAAATCTATAGCTTCTGAATGAAGAGTGCTCTATTTGCAGAGATGAGTGCTGTGAGCACTTATTTTGAATAGACTTGTTCCACTTAAACCAGGAAAGAATTCAGCCACTGCTGTTTGTCCTTCCTGGGATGATATCCAAGTGCAGGCAAATCTGAAGAGGTTTTTGCTGTTTTGTTTTGTTTTGTTATGCACTCTACAGAGGTAGCCTTGGATAATTTTCTCATTATATTGTGGGAGTCAGTGATGGAGAAAAGAGAGCTTCAAGTCAGTAATGATCCACTAAATGCAAGTTCAACAGTAAAGTATAGAAATAGTTTCACTTTCCAGTTAGGTTATGTGAATTGTCATTCATCAGGCAGTAAGGCAACACAGCTGAGTTTATGCAGCTATGCACAGCACCTCCTTTCCCCAGCCTCTGCAGCTTGGTTTTCTGCTGAATTCAATCAAAGAGTGCCAATTGCCACCAGGTGAGCTCCAGGAGCTGCAAGAAGGAAGTGAGAGACTTAGTGAACTTGCAGCTTGGAGGGTATAAACTTCCTGTTACAGGTGGTAATTAGATTAGGTCAATTGCTTATGTGTCTGTATGTATTCTTGGGCTCTTAGATATGAAATCAACTACTCTAACATGGTGAGAACATTTTCTGTTCTCCTGTGTTGATAATGAAACTGTGAATTTAGAAGCTGGTTATTTTGTAAAGCTTTCTTATGCCTTTGGTTAAGGCAGGCTCAGAAAAATGTCAATCATAGTATGTATAGTCCCACAGTAAGGAGAAGGAGAAACCAAACAGTAGTTCACCATTTTCTAAGTTGGCTGATTTAGGAGGATTCACTTGTACCTTGAATGCAGTTGAGAGGAAGATAACCACTTCTAATGGGACTTTGTCCTTTTTGAGTCTGTCCTGAAGGTTTCCCATTTACAGGACAATTGAAAGCAAGGATATCATAAGTACAAATGATGAATGCTACTTGTCTTTTCAACATGGAAGGTTTGTGGTGTGAAGAGGTGTATGTTACTCCATAGCTGTGCAAAACTGCATCAAAGTTGGCACAGGAAGCATTTGATTATGGTAACACTGGAGTTAACCAGGATCTCTGCCTGCCCCAGAGTAAGGTGTAAATGCATGCCCTGTTTCTAAGTGACTACCCTTCTGCTCTCCCTGCTTCCCTCCCAGAGCCTATGGCCTCATTGCAATAGTTTTGTGTATAAGGAAACACTTGCAAATGACATTTAATTTTACCTGAAGTGTTACTAAGTTTTTGACGAAGACATGGTCCCTCACTATTTCCTTGAAATGTTCAGGCAGAGGGTTTAGCTGCTTGTTTTTGTAGGTAGCTGAGTGAACCTCCCTGTGGTGATATCCTCTGTTCCATGTCCATGTGACTCTGCGTCTCCTAACGAAGCAGGATCTCCAGTGACAGTAACACTGCATTCCACCAGGACAAAGGTGCCTACGCAGCTTCTGTTCCCCTTAGCTAGTGTTTCCAACTGCAGGGAGATGCAGTGGGATTTACTCACTTTTATTTTCAGGTGTTTTTTGTAGTTTGAGACCTATCATTCAGAAAAGTAGTAATAAGGGATCCTTGTCCATGCAGCTCCTTGGAACCATACCTGTGTAGGAGCAAGGGGATGAAAGTCATCTTTCAGGATAAAGAAGAAAGACAGAACAAAGAGAATTAACTACTCTTGCTGCCATTATGACTCAGTGAGGGGCTTTTATTCTTCATTTTTTTATAATCTGTTTTCTTTTTTTAGACATTTGTACAGTGCAAGATCTTACCTTCCATTGAACTGTTAAATGTGACCCATCCTAGGATAAATCCCTTCATGCTCTGATTTGAGTGTAATGTTTAATATTGTCTTTGCTTCTGCTTAGACCTCTGATCTTGCAAGGTGCTTATGACAGCTGTGTTGCTAACTCCTCACCACACTGTGAAACTGTGGGTTATCCCTTGTGCGATTGCGTTGTTAACTGGTGGCCTGTTTTGTTTTTTCTGGTGACTTTGAGGGCGGTAAAAATCTGAGGTAAGGAAGTAGTGCAAGCAGAAGCAAATGTTTCTGATGACAATACAGTAACCAGAAAAGAGCCTGAAGTCTATAAATAGGACATTACACAGTAGAAATTAGATAAAGGGAAGGTAGGGAGTGTAAAATCTGAAAAGTGGAGAGCTCATAGACAGAACATGCTCTGTTGTGGCTATACTGTCTTTGAGATCCAAGAGTGGCTGATATGCTTCAGACCTCTTAAGAACTAACCATTCTGTGTGGAAAGTACTGCTTTTTCTAGATCCTAGTAGGCACCAGTTTTCTCAGTGAAGTACAATGAAGTTGCTTTTCTGAAAAGGTTTGGTTTTCATGGGATGTGAACAGTGTTATGGCACATCTGTCAAAACCACAGTCCCAGTCCCTTTAAATAGCAAAATGGAAATTTGCTGAAGTTTGTTATTGGAAACACTTCATGGAAAAGCCGCTTCTCAAGAAGTAGCTTAGATGTGTAGTCAGTTCCTGTTGTGTTTCCTTACAGGCCACATGTTTTTCCATTTTCACTGCTTTAAAGAGGACTTTGGCTGTAGAGCTGGCTAAAAGGACAGTTCGCTGCAACACAGTTCTGTCTAGGATGAGCAGTATGGAGGTAGACACAAAAATACTTGGTGCAAATTAAAATGTCTTCAGCTGATGATTAGTTTTAAAGGAGGTATTAAATTAAGTGGCTTCATGTGTGGTATTCCATCTAAGGACACAGACCTTTAAAACACAAGCCTAAAGTTTTTCTGGAAGAAAGAATAGAAATCTTCCCTTCTATGTCCTTCTTCATTTCAGAAGGACATTATTTCCTGTACCCAGCTACAGAGCTGAAGGGAAATACTGTAACTTCTGAACTATGATATTGGTAGCTGTGTTAGTTAAGTGATATTTTCTGAGGAATTGCTCTGTGGCTTTAAGGACCTCAGTAAACTTCCAAGAGGTGAGAATAAAAACTTTTCTAAGTCTAGTTTTATGATGTTGACTGTCTCTAGGCCAGTTTACCTCTTGTGTTTCATGCCCTTTTTTTGTGGTGGAAAAAGTGATGTAGCTGGTCCTTTTTAATAAGGAAGTAGACTTGAAATCATCTGATGAGTGAGCTATTGAGGTAACACAGTCAGGAAGAAACAAAGAGCCCTTTTAAACACCCTACTTGTCCAATTGTGAATCCTTTCCAGAGTCCTAGAAAACTGTATCCATACACAGTCTTAATTTCAAGTGGCTAAATATTGACAACTGTGATGTAATAAGCTGCAGGCAGAATGGGAAGGCTGAGCATCTTCTCCAGAAGCAGCCCAGCCTCTTAGCATGCTCCTTCATAATGGTGTGTGTAGGGTAAACTCACCAGGCAGCCCCTCGAATTTAACAGCTTTTCCTTTGTGCAGTGCTGGAGATTGGGATTTCTGTCTGCATGTTTATCCATTACCTCAGTGTTTGCTTGGCCTGTGATAGACAACTATCATTTAACTTTCCAGCCTTCACAAGATTTGCCTAAGCTTATCATCGTTTGATGTAGGGTCTCTCTCTATTCAATTCTTATCATCTTTCAAAGGCATTGTCCCACTTCAAAGATCTCTTTTGAACCTATGTGTTATTGTGGGTTATACTTACTGCTTCTTTTAATTTTAATCTACCTGTGAGGTTTTGGGGTATGTCTTTGTTACTACAGTGAAGCTCAGAGCCTTCTGATATAGGAATTAGTCTTTCTTTATAAAGTAACTTTAGAGTCAGTTATATTATATGAGTGGAAATACAGTTGCATCTGGATCCTGTGGAAAAGAAGCCCCGTACCTTTAGTCACATAAGCTTTCAGTTCTCAGCATTGTTCATTTGGAAAAAGAGCATCAAAATCTAAACATCTCTTGGGTGCATCTATTTGTCAGAAATACCCACTTGTAACTTCATAGTGTATATATATATATATGGATTTTAGGAGAAGTTGTGGGATCTTCAAAGTATCCTTAGACCCCTGCATTCATATGTGGCTGTTTCTCCCATCTGAAGTCGTCCCTATGCTCTCCCACCATGTTTTTTGACAGGTTCATGGTACAGTCATTGGCCCATCTTCAGTTGTGGGGAGCTTTAATTTGTCTCCCTATGCAACCATGGCATCTCTTCCTGTCTGAGCTATCACAGGGAACTGCCTGCCTCTGTTGAGTTTAGGCTTCTCCTCAGCATTTGTTCTATTACCTGAAAAAGGCTAATATCTTGAAGAGGTGTAGGGGAAAAATTAAAAATGTAAAACGTAAGGTGATGGAATTGTGATAAATATTTTATGGAAGGCATATGTATTTTCTCTGTGTATTTCGTAACGATGACTGGGATGAATTATTTTCAAACCTTTAGAAGAACCCCATGCTCCTATTACAGTATTCTGTATTTTGAGAGTGAATTTTTATGCCTGTTCTGTGTCAGCAATCCCTACAAAGTTACTGAGTATTGTGCTTGAAGGGAATACACTCATTGTAATCAGGTTACTGCAGTGTATTGCTACCCTCTGAAAGCAATATTAGTAAGAATTGATGGTGATATAAGGGAGACTACTCTCTAGCCCCATTAGTTTAAACTCGGAGGAAGGTAATCAAAAGGAAATGCAGTAGTGAAATCTTAGTTTCATTATACATGATTTCAAATAAAGATCTGCAAAATTGCTGCTTGATTTGTTTGAATGTTTGTGGATTGCTCTAACCTGGCATCTATTATTGTCAGTTAAGGATTCCCAAGCCATCCTTTACAACCACCACTATATTTTAACTCATTTTATTCTTCTCACCCTGTCCTTCTCACTGTTCTCTAGCTTACACACTGTACTGCAACACTGTAAAAGGTGCAAAAATTTACATAACAGAGTGGCAAGTATATTTATCCTTCTAGAACATACTCTACTGCAGCACAAGTACCTTGTAGTGTAGAAATTGCCATAGTAACTACTCATTTCTTATTGATTAGATGGATAAAAATTCTCGTAAGATACAAGCAGAGTAACTTGCTGGCATAAGGCTTCAGGCTACCCCTGTGGCAAATCTTACTTATGCATTCTCTCCTTTTTCTGCATGTAAGAAGTTTTTTTAATGAATTAGTATTCTTTGGATTAGACCAAAAAATAATTCCTTCTTTTCTGCCACAATGGAGCTTAAATTTTAAGTTAGACTTGATATGCAGCTCCTAGAGGCAGAATGTTAACTTGCATTGGTTTGTTACTGAATTAGGACAACTAGGTTTCACCTCAGTGTGAAATCTGGATGGAGAAAGGAGAAGAAAAAGCCACCTCCCAAAGTGACAGAGCTTTGCTTCAGAGCTGACCTCTAAAGAGTAAAAGAGAGTATTTTAGTTTGGCAGTTGTGATAGATCTTTTTGGAAAGCGCTTTTTGAATGTTCTAATTGGCTGCCTGAGAAAACAAGCCCCGTCTTTATGTTTCTCTAGTACTACTACAGACAGTACTGCTCTTCAGGCGTGGCAGTGCAGGCAGGATGAGGCCTGCAGTGAGTTATGGTGTCTGACAGCTGTCTCGGTTCATGTGCTGCGCTTGCCGAGCACACTATTGTCTCTTGCAATTCCCAAAGATGCTCCAACAAGGCTTCCATCAAGTTTGTTGTGGAAGACAAGCTTTTTGTGAATTCTATCAGGGGAATGAAATTGTGAAGCACTTAGGCAGGATGTCAGATAAAATTAAGCCCAACACCTTCTTCAAATGTGATGTATCAGTTTATTCAGAATGATATAAAATGAAAGAACAGCAACACTCAACCAATTTTGCACGCTGTAAATCTATTCTAATGTTTTTCTGGAGTCTTCTGTGAGGCCTAGGTATTAGTTGTGATTACACTCGTTCTGTCTGATTATTTTAGAATAACATTAGTTAGATGTATAGGAGACTGAAGATTTCAGAGCAATTTTTAGTTCAGTTCTTCCAAGCTGTTTAAATTACAGATGCTACTCATGCAGACCTGTTTTGCTTGACTTGGAGGCCTTTCCCATCTCCCCAAATGAAAAATGCTGAGTTAGGGCATCACTTTCATATTGTACCACCTTTCAACTCTGTTATCTTTACTTACAGCCTGACAGTCTCATTCCAAATTTTGTGTGACCTTACAGTTTGAAAGAGATAATAATCCATAGGGCTACAGGAAATGATGCTGGTCTTTCAATAAGTTAGTCCTTCACAGAGACACCACTCAGGAAAAGATTCTTCTCCCTGCAGTAGGCTAAAAACAAATGGAGGAAATGCTTTGGCAGCTGTAGATAGCTTTCATCTTTAACAGGAAGAAATAGGCTTGGCTCTTCTTAATCTTTGGCCTGAATTCTTGTGTGCTTTTGTAAAGACTTTCACAGGCAGCAGTGAGAGGTGCAGAGTTGAGCATGTCTTCTCTGTGTGCTGGGATCTGGAAGGTGGGCCCAGAAAGCAGGCAGCAATGTGGATGAGCACAGAGCAGTATGTAGAGGTAAGGGTTTAGGCTGATAAATGCAGGGGGTTTTATAGTTACGTTGCTTTCACTCCCATGCCTTTTGCCCAATCTGAAGGGGAAAGACAACCCAAAGGAGACCAAATTAGGAAAAATTTGCACAGAGGATTTCAGTAATACCTTCAGGACTTGGGATCACTGGAATTCCTGTCCTAGCACACTGTTTCTGTTGCTGCAGAAACTGGAGCGGAGCTGGCTGTTGAGAACCCTTCCTGTGCTGTCTCTGAAGGGCCAGGAAAGGTTTTCAGAACACAGCTCATATATGGTTATCACAGTCATTAATATCTGTTCCATTAGGTGTCTGCACCGCTCTATTTCCCCACTGGTGCAGTGACCAATCTTGGGTAAACATCTCTGCTACTTTTGTCACTGTGACTCATTTTTGTTGCCTCACCACTACAGACTAGGAAAGATCTGTTTTCTTTCCTCTCGTAAGGAAGGGGAGACTTCCTTCCTCATATAACAGTGTGAAAAAAGTGGAAAATTGAATCCAAAGAGAGAGGGGCCAGGACTCTTCAACCTGCTCCTGCTGATTTCAAAGCTTGCCTATTTTCTATTGACACTGCATCAGAGAAACAGCCTTATGCAGTTTCAAACACCTTGTGTTGGTGTTATGTTCTAATGCTCAGCTAAAAACTTTATTTTTGAGATGAAACTAATGATTGGGTACATTTTATTCAACTGAGGAAATCTGCACGTAAGGGAACTTCATTCATTGTTTTTTTAAAATCAGTATATTTTTCAGAGTATGGTATGCTGGCTTATTTAAGTATTAAGTATATTTAAGTATTTAAGTATATTAAGTATTTAAGTTCCAAGATACTTGTAATGCTTAGGTATTTTCTGTTAGTGTTTTAGAGGCATCTGCAGAGGGTTCTTACTGGCAGTCTCCCAGATTGTTACAGAAATAAAAGCTGTATATTGGGCATTGCCAGGTGTGTGTGAGGGTATCTACATGCATGCATGTATTTGTGTGTGTATTTAAAATGCCTCCTGTGCGCAGATATTAAACACATCCTCTTGGGGACTGCACTGTGACTTGCATACTTGGAGGCAAAGGCTCTGAATAAAGAACCTATCCAGAACAGAGTGAAATGAGCTGCAGTAGCTTGTGGGTTTTCAAAGCAATGGCAGCAGTCGGAATCTGGCCTAAGTAATTAACTTACGAAGCATGGAAAGGAAAAGCAGCATGTGGAAGATATAATTAATAGGAACATATAACAGTCAGCTCTCACATAATAAATTGGCAGCTATGCATGAGGTAACTGCCTTTTATTTGCAAAATGCTGTTGGAATTTTTTAAAAGTAATTGCACATTTTCTTCCATTTCCACGTGGTCACAGAGAACATTGTACAGTACAAATGCCAACAGGAATGCAATAAAATCATCACTGCTGTTTGTTGTTTTTCCTGCTTAGGGCTATGATCTTATTTGAGCCAATGTCCAAAAGAAAGGAGGAATACATTTTAGCTCAGAAAAAGACAAGTGGTAAAACATTTCAGTGAGGTTTAATATGGAATAATTTAGAAGAACAAGGCAGGAACAACCAGAATAAATAACAGTAAATGGTCAGATATCTATTTGCAGAACAGATTTAGTAATGTGTTCTCCTGACTTGAGTAAATAATGGTTTAGATAAATGTTCTGAAACTCTTCTATTTTGAAGGCTTGAATTTTCCCCATCTGAAGGTTCACGGCAGCTTTTCCTGCAGAGCAAGCGTGACATCTCTGGGTACACCACAGATGCCGGCAGATCTTCGGGCAAGTCCATTCTACCCCTTGCCTAGTGCAGAGCTCTGGAAGGCTGTGGGATGGCACCAGGGCTCCCCACAGCCAGCTGCTGCTTCAGCTGCCTCCAACAGCCTGCTGCAAAACACAAAGCTGCAGTCCTGCAAAACACAAAGCAGCTGTTCCTTTGCAATAGGAAACTGAGGAGGGCTTGCAACTTGGGGTTTGCTGCTCTACCCAAACTATAGAAATGACCAGAGTTCTTAGTTGCCGTTTCTAGGCTTCTCAGTGAAGTAGAGGGGTCTGCATGTCACTCCTGCTGCTACCTGGTGTATGTGATTCCCCTCTCTACCCAAGTGGGAATTTATGCTACTGCTTTGTTAGTCTGGATTTTCTTTTGGTTTTAAGCAATCTGATTGCCATCACTGCAATAGTGGGGAGGAAAAGGGAAGTCCAAATCTACTCTATTGTAAACGTGAAGAGGATCTGGCCTATTTTGTCTGTGAGTGAATGAGGATGTAACCACCTCACACTGGAGTGAGTTCTTATCACCATAAATGTGATTAGAAGCTTTACTGCTGTTTAAAATTGAACTGCCTGAAGACCAGGAAATAGAGTTTGCTGTGAAATTTTCCTGCTTTAACCAGTCTCTGTACTGCTGACCCCAGGGGATCTTGCATTTACTGCAGGCAGAGTCTAGTAGGCAGCTTGTTGCTGAACTAAGAGTTTAAATAGCAAGGTTTAAAAAAGTACATCCTTGGAATTTTTGTGCTGATGAATTTAGAATGATGTTCTAGCATGCTCAGTGCACTCCAAATTAATTAGCAGTGATCCTTTTAACAGGATAATTACTATATCAGCAAGTGGTAAACTCAAAATGAATACAAGTAGTTCCGGCTTGCATTCACAAGGAAGAGCTGTATTGTGGTTCTACCAAGTGATTCTAAATTCATCCCAGTGTGAAAGGTTTTAGACAGCACAGCTCTCATCAGAACTGTCACTTTTTTACCTCTAGACTTGAATTAAAATCCTAAATGAAGTTGCATTCCATTCTCCACATGTCTACCTCACAACACTATGGCAAGTAGTGACTGGCTTTTTAAAACTGCTGCTGGAGAAAGGCTGAAAATAAGGAGAGAAGGTGTTACACATTATTACTACTGTATAAAAGGTAGACAGGGCCATGAAGCATATGATAACTTCCTTATGGTTGTGCATTTTCTTCTTTCATAATGGAAGGGTCTTATCCTGCATAGAACAGTAAGAACTCACAAGTATAGACACATGTTCACGTGTCACGGCTTTCGTGTTTGGACTTTTTAAACAGGTTAATTTTTCAAAGAATAAATGTCATAGCTTATCATGCTGTGGATAAGTATATGACTGCTGCAATGATGGCAGAAACACTTTGATTCATTCCTGAAACCAGACTCTGGTTTTCAGATAGCTGAGACTTTAGAAAATAAGGTTTCATTTTGGGTTTTTAATATGGGAAATTACCTTAATTAGGTCACTACATATGCTTTTCTGCTCTCTTTCAGAATGGATGCAGAAATCTGTAAAAGCACCTGCCATTTTCTGTGAAAATATAATTTTTAGGCAGACTTGCAAAAATCACTTATCTTACTTAAAGTTTCTCTAAGCTAAGTCCAGCAAAGTCAATGATCTTACACTGATCTCAAGTGTACTCTTGGGAGAAATTGGGGCCTATATTGTTCACTCCAAATGTGAAAGTAGTAAAGTACTAATTATTAGCCATTTCTTAAAAATGGATCTTTTAAAAATGGACTCACCAGACCAGACGATCCCTCAGGTTATTTCATGGGACCTTGTGGTGCTTTAGCAGTGCATGCCTGAATCCTTTGGCTTAGATTGCCTTGAGAGGCAATGCCATCTTCTTTCTAGAGAGGTTCTATGTCTAGGTCAGGCCACTTTTAAGAATCTTACAAAATGGAGACTTTAAAAAACTGTCTCAACTGTAAGAACAGAACCGCAAAATCAAGAGGAAAGAAGTATTTACAAATATTTTGGTGAGGTTTTGCCCACGTGTGTTCTGTGCGTGTTTGTTCTAACTGGTAGAAATAGAAAGGCAAGCAACTCTGTAGAAAATGCCTGTAGAAAATGCTGCTGTCTTCTAGTGACCTGGGGGACTGCTTTTTCCTTTTTGTTAAGGTTTAGGTTACTCACACCAGGCAGGTCATAAGAGTCTCTTGTATGTAGTTTCATGGTGTTGCATAGTTCTTAACTGAATCCAGCCAAAGATGAGGTAACATCTGAAGATTATTTCCTTAAATTTCTGGAATGAACAATGTTCTCATGTCACAGTAACAGCACTAACATGCCTGCACAACTGTTGCTGCTGAAGTTCCTCCTGTACATGGTGAACATATTGGTCATCACACTGCAGTTATAGCCCTATCACTCTAGTAGAGCTCAATGCTTTTGTGCTTCCTATAAAGGACAGGCTTGTCCTTCTACTTGAATATATGCAAGTACATAGGTCAGCACAGTGCCACCAACGGTAATAACCAATCTTGTTAGTGCTCCCAACCTTTCTTGATACTACAAACTATGGCTACAAAATCAATGTGAGTAATACAATATGGAACTAGTCACAACCCACCATATAAATGGATTTTTAAAAAAGTCCCATTTCTATGAATTTGCTTGAGAAAGTTCCTCTATAGTTTAGAAGAAATTAATGTTCTCTTGATGGAAAAGATGATTTAGGCACTCAAGATGTATTTGATCACAGAAGCTGGCAAAGCCCTTCTGAAGAAGCTGTGGGAAATGCAACCTCTTCCAAGTCAGTAACTGCTCAGTGATCTTCTGATGGAGCTTAGGATTCCTCTTTCGGGGGAACAGCAACAAACTCTTTCATTTCATTCTCTTGGTGACCAGTAGCATGAGCACGAGCTTCACAAGGCTCACACGGGCAGCAACAGACTTCTCCTTTCCTGCTCTTCTGCACAACGGTAGCACGGAAGTCACACGTTATCACTGCCAGCCGATAAAACTGCAGAGTTATAACTAAGATATTCTTAGCTGTAAAAAACACCAGCATCTGATTGAATATTCTGAAGTGGCCCATCAGAATTGAACGCACAATGAAGAAGGGGCCGTCCTGTATGAAAAGGCTGACCCCAATGTTCCAGAATTCCGCACCGTACCTGCACAGCAGCAGGCTGGGGATCCCCCTGGTCGATGTGTTTGGTTTGCAGCCAATATGCTGTACTGGAAGTAAAACAGTTATGTTAACAAAACAACTCTGTGAAGTGGAGCCAGGGTTGGCCTAAAGGGCATTCAAAATACAGGGTACTCTGGATTATAAATGCATTCACCTGTAAACTGTGTAACATATAGCATAGCCAGCTTCTGGGATGTTTTTCAGCAAAACCCACTGAATTCACCTGAGGCACTTATGTGGTCTGACACACAGGACTAAAAACCACTTCCCCTTTTGTATCCCTCAAACATACCAGTATTTATACTGGTATAAATACTACTGGTATTTATACAAAACTCCTAAAACAAGAAGCAGAAATAGATCACCTAATGATTCTTCACAACTTCCCCAGACTTTTTTTTTCCAGTAAATCAACATGCCGAGCCAGTATGCATCCTTAAGGAAAAAAAAAAAAAGCCTGTGCTGAAAAGGAACAACCAATGCTGTAGCACTTCACTTTGTTCCAGGCTGTCTAAGACATTGCTATTAAAATATTCACCAGGTAGCCACTGCCTTTTTCATGCATCATAGTAAGAATAAGGCCTGTCAGTGCCAGGCCATATTGAGCATTGTGTGGTTTCTGTCTGCCATGTAAGGCTGGAGTGTGGTTACTTGTTCTTAGCCTTGTGGGTATCAATTTCACACAACTGCTGGAACGTGCATGCATGAGCTCCCCTTGGCTGTAAAGGTGGTGCTGGGCTCAAATGCTCTCTATGGTGTAGTGCCCAGAGAAGAAGCATTAGAAGGGTTTGTGGGGTAAATTTGGCTGTCTCTCACGGAAATACAGGAACCTTAATTAACCTGTCTCTTGGACAAGGAGATTTCATTGGTTTAAGAAACATCACTACTTATGATGACAAAACGTTGCAACTTGCCAAAAGAATTCTATTCTTTCAGTCAGTCCTGGGGTGGGGGGAGAAAGAGATGAGACTCAAATGGAAAGTGAGTTGTAAAATGTAGAAATTTGCTGAATCCATTAGACAAAGCTTCAGCAGCAGCTAATTTTTTAATATGCTTCTGTGCCATTGCTGTTTAATAGGTCTAATTGCATTGCTGTGGTCTAATCATAAGTGCCTGAAATTTTCTTTTACGTCATGTTTGACGTGTGAGTAAACATTCTGATGCTTGAACAAAAAGTACTATCTGTGCAACTATATAGAACTACCTGAAATAGACTGTACCCATAGTAATTTCAGGAAAATGTGTGCTCAGTAATTTAATTTTTAATTGGTAAATGTAATTAAGTAAGTGGAAAAGCAACAGCTAGAGGAAAAAAATGAACAGATTGTTTACATGCTATTTGAATTTATTTGTGTGGGAATGTATATAGGAGGTTTTTTATTTGGTTGGTTGAGTTTTTTTAAACCTGAGTGCTGTGCATCTTTAATAGAATATATTTTAGTAGTAGCAGGAATGTTAGCTATGATAAAGCTGAAATGTGATTGCATCAGATTTTTTAGGAGGTGAGCTGCTGAGCTGAAATGCTGAAATATTTTCATAACTTCCCTGTTGTTAACAAAGCCTAGCACTGTCCATAAAAAAAGGCTAATGAACAAAATAATATTCCAGGAATTTTTAGTTTATTATTTTAGTCAGTGTGTCAGCCTAGAAATCTATTTTATGTAAGATTGTACTGAGGATAATGCATTTTTGGACTGCTGTAGTTGTTGCAAACTTGTGTTTGGAGGCCAAAACGGTTGGAACAGATGATGCTTCAGACAGCTTTCATTGTTCTTTTTGGACAGGGAGAAGCCCTTTCTGCCCAGGGACAAACACAGCCCTGAGCTGGCTGAATAGATGGCCCTTTTAGATTAAGATAATGGTGAATAGTCATCATATGGTCCTTTAGGTCTCCTGTGAATAGATAATTTCTCCTGTGCTTTTGGCTGTGTTGTTCTGTGGTTCACAATTGCCTGCCTCTCTGTAGGGTCTACTAACCTACCCAAATTTGTGCCATAATATAATAGACCAGATCTAACTTGAGAGCTCACATAGTGAAGTTTAAGGCAGTAACAGGCAACTGGAGCAATACAATAGTGCAATCCTTTTTTCCTTTTCCTGAAAGCAGAGAGCTCTATCAGAGAGATCAGAGGTTAGCCAGAAACAAGTGTTTCCTCAAAAGAAACCACAATGAGCTTTCTTCAAAAGCTGTTGTCATATGAATTCATCTCCACCAGAAGTCCTTAGTACAGCCTGTAGTGTGTGCACAGCCACAAGATGTACCAGCAAAAACTTAAGAGGATTTTTTCTCTTTTCTTGTCTATGTGCAAGTACTAACCTGCAAGATCAAGTGGAAACTGTAACATACTCCAGGTCCATACAGCAAGAATTGCATTTATGAGAACGTAATTCTTCCTATGGGAGGGGAAAAAGTGATAACAATGAAGGTGCAGTTTCCTTACGTGATCACAAAAATGCTTCCTGTAGTGTTTGGAATGTCATTAGAAGGGTGGTTGATTGACTGATTGATTTATATGTGCTTTTATGATGCAACACTAAGGAAAACAGAAGCACCTTTTGGCTGGAATTTTTGCTGTTAAGGCTGACATGTTCCAGCTGTGTAATTACACTAACTATCTGAAGCTAATGCTATAATAATAAGCATATGAGAATAGGCTCTGTGGCTCAGGGGGGATATCGTTACCCTTGCGGCAATTACACGTTCCTCACAAGCCTGAGGCTTCTCTGCCAAGTGGGGAGGACTCTCTTCCTGCTCTAAAGGCATTGCTATGATATTTACAAAAAATAAAATATTGTATTTGTTAGAGAGAATGAACCTCTCCTGTGACTCTTTCTTTGTGATGGATGTTCACAGCTCATCTCTCAGCAGTGTGAGGGGGAGGTGAGCTCACTTTCTCTGGGAGAGATCAGAGTGTTGAAAATTCACACCAGACTGTGCCATTCCCTTTCTTCTTATCTTTGAACACTTTGTCACTCTACCATGAAGTACACATGAGATAACCAAAGAAGCAACTTGGATAATGAATCACTTAGGCCAGCTCTAGTTGCTTCCTTGTCTGTCTAAAACAATTCATTAACCTGAAGGAGGCTTACTGTGTATGCAGTGTTCCAGCTCCTGTAGCACTCAGAACTGATGCTGCCTGGCAGTTAGGCTGCTCGTTTGGCTCTCTGAACCCTTTCATTGTGATGATGTGACGTGCTTTTCTGTTGGAAACACGTGAATAATCCCTAACAAAGCTCACAGGACTTAGGCCTTTCACAGAGGGAAAGCCAAAAGCAGGCACACAGAGCCCTTGAATGTAGCCTTCTGTTTTCTATGGGAAATGCAGCTTTACCAGTCTGAACACTGCACATTATACAAATGCCTTGCACTGGGCAAGTTATTTATGTCAGCAAAAAATCCTTACCGAACATCCTCAATGTCCAAGGTGTCACTAGCAAATTCAAGTATATCTGCTGCTGTTCCCACAAACATGAGAAGCAGCTGAGACAATTGATCCCGGGTGATTTCAGCTCCAATGGGGAGAAGCCATCTCCCAATTACTAGTAGCAGCAGAAAAGTCTGATGGAGGGCCAGTGTCCATACAGTCTCACAAATTGTGGAGAGCTGATTAACAAAGACTTTAGCCTGTTTAAAAGACAACAATATTATACTGTAACTTCAGGAGACTCATGTTATAGGTACCTTCTGAGACTGTATTTGTCTTTAAGCCTGCTTTTATTCTCTTTCACATTGTATGAGAACAAATAATTTCCATCTGGCAGGCCTGGTATGAAAAAGGCACTTTAATACAAACTTTGGATAATGAGTATCAAATCTTTCTCTGTATACTACTCCTCCTGTTCTCGTTTTTCAATTGAGCATTATACTTTACAGAATCATTACCCAGGTGCTTTCTAAATTCAGTTACTGAGACGTGCAAGAGAATGGTAGGAGCGTCTCTTCCTTACAGAGAGACTGGATTTAGCAACAATAGTTAATATGCAGCATGCTGTATTTTCACAACATGGTTTTCCAAGCTACAAATATATATAATATATGTGTCTTGGGTTGTATGCTCCTTTTTTTCTCCCCTCACTCTGCGAGGTGCTTCTCTAATTGTTGCAAGATCTCTACCAGAAATAGGAAAAGGTACCCTACCGTCTGAATGATGTGGTGATCTGTTCCCTCACTTCCATGACTGCTCTCTCTGGACTGATTGAAGTCTTCATTGCTGACATTCACCTGAACTGCCCCACGCTCATTGCCACAGTACTGTTGTGAACAGAAACATGACACACGTGTAAACATCCCACCCAGGGAGCAGATGTGCTCTATGGCTGAGAGTGTCCTGTTTGCTGAACTGCACAGGGTTCGTTTGTGAAAGATGTATCTCATGTTTACAAAGGTCCTCACTCTTAGTGTAACTCCCCCCTTCTTCAGATGGGAGGAATTCCTCTCATGAGAACAAGAGTGATGTGTTGGTAGGTTCCTGAGAAAGTAGAGGGTTGTACTGCAGAAGAGGATGCAAATTCAAAGGCCCATGGAGTGGGTGACATCTCTGTGCTCTTAAGTCTGCACCCTTGAGTGTGATCTGCTTGCTGCTCTCCTGAACTGGCTACTGGGTTCTCTACATGGTCTCTCTTTGGTTAAAACAGTCAAGTAAGGTAAAAACTGGTCATGGTCAGGCCCTATAGTCAAACTTATTCTCAAAATACCTGCTTCTCTTTTCTACTATTCAGGAAAAGCTCTCTGAAAATGTCACTGTTTTATTTTTCTGTATGACTTCCCTCAAGGCTGAAAATGAGTTGAGGTAGGGTATTTGGGTTGTATTCTCCACATCTCCTGCCCCTGCTGTGCCTTATTTTGTAAGGAAATTCATAGGGTGAGAGGTGAAATAAAGGAGTATTTAAGAGAAACAGACCTGTATTCTTGCTTATCCCTTTGAAACAGAAGAAAGGGTATTTTTACTTTCTGCAAGAACACGGTGATCTGGGAAATTGAGTGTTGGCTAGAACATACTGTTACTCCAACTACAGTAAGCCAGTGGTGGGGCTACATTCTGTCTGTAGCACTCTCCTGCCATTCCACCTTCATGCCCAAGGCTGGCCCGAGAGCAGCTGGGGGGGATTGGCTCCAAAATCTGTCTTCATACCAACCCGTAACATCTCCCTCCATTGTAATAAAAAGAGGGTAATTAGAAAATCAAACCATGCTGTTCCTAAAGACTTTTATGCTGTCCTATTTTTGCCAGAGAGCTGCAGATGATTTGCATTTCTCCACTGGGCCCCCCACCATTTTATTGCACGGGGATTGATTTTCTGCAACAATTGGAATGTGTTTGAGAGTATACTGAGTAGCTGTGTTCAGCATAAAGCCTGCCAATATAAGAGAAACATCTTCCAGCAAATTTCAGATTCTTCTTTGATACTTTGCTTAGTCTCTGATAATGTTCTTCAGTATCTGGGTAAATGCTGCCTCTTGTCTGACCTTGTGGTAGATAAATTTCCTGTGACTTGAAAAATCTGGAAAAAATGTCAGTGCTTGTTGCTTTGAGAGTTGGCGGTAAAGAGTCTTAAACTGAATGCTTGTCTTATTTGAACAGTGGGTGTGAGAGTCTTGAAAGACTGACACACAGATGTGGGGAAGATGATATTTCCATTCAGTCTAAAGTTCTGGGTATGGAAACAGTGAGATGGAGGGGCTGGTACACTCTGCCTGGCTACAGCCTTGTAGGGCTAATCTCCCTGGGTTGGCCTTTCAGCTAAAGAAGAGAGAGGGAATGGCTTGTTCAGAGAATGTTTTGGAAATTAAGTTTAATTGGTGCTCTGGAGAGACATCTGTATCTGCTGCCTACAGAAAAACCCTAAAGTCTATGGAGACCCACCCCAAGGTCTAAGTCAGGTTGAATTACTTCCACTGGCTGTGTGACACAGCTGAGGAGACCACAACCTAAAAATATTGCATAATTGCATAACTACCCCAGAGTACTGAGAAGTGAACACCAACAAGTAGCCTGGGCAGGGCAAAGGGATGACTAACCTGTGCAGGAGGAGGCAGGCTGACTCTAACAGCCTTTGGTTTGTCATTAAGTCTGCATTTAAGCTCACTCCTCTGGCCCCTTGGCTGGTCTGGCATGATAAGAGGAAAGCAGCCATGAACCTGTACAGAACTTCACATCCAAGTCTGTGGAGCTGCAGGACTCAGCAGCTTGACTGCTAGAAGGAGGCAGAAGAAACCATGCCATGGCTTGCAGGGAAGCTCCTTCTCTTGTTCTAGTGGCACAAAGGTGCAGGAAATACCTCTAAGAAAAATAATTCACATTATCGGTGTCTTTGGTAGGTGTCCTTCTTTATATATCATTTTTGTGAGTACTTTCAGCTGAGAAATAGGTTACTATTTCAGAGCAAGGCTCCATGATCTTGGATTGAATGGCAAGCTCAGGGCCAGTCCATAGCTCTTCTCAATTGCTTCCAGGCAGGAAATGGAAATCTGCATCTGCAAAGCCAGTTGCTTTTTTGAGTAGGCTTCTGGGTTTTTTTTGTTTAAGTAGGGTTCTGTTTTTTTCATTTAGGTATGTTAATATCTTGTTTGGGTTTGTTCTTCTCTGAATATTTATTAAGTGGTGATTGTGAAGTGATTCACTTGAAAATTTGGAGAAGAGCCTTTATTTACATCATGTATATGCATGTAAATAGGACTGTTGGTGCCAGGCATATTTACTTATCGAGTGATGGATGTGCAGTGACTAAATGGGAAATGTGACAAGAAGAAAGTGAATACTGCTTTGCTGTTTCACAGGCATTCGATAAACACGGTTTGCCTTTTTACTACTAGACCCCAGTTAGCCCTAGGTATTGACTGTGTACCAAGATAAATAAAAATGGCTTTGTTTTCAGGCTTTTTACTGTGCAAAGATAAAACAGGAAGAAGCTTTACACATTTTATATCAATTCTGACTTGGCTTACTTTCTTTTTTTTTCTTCTGAGATGAAGCTTACATACCCCTGATTCATAAGCCATCTAGTCAAAATGGAAATGCTGCTGCATGATATGGTGATGCCCCAGTGCATGGCCTGCAGAGAAGCTCACTGCCAGTGCATGGAGGACACCTGAAACACCTAACTAATTCAGCCAATTTTTGTTTGCACCTTATTCACAATCTATTATTTTCAAATAAAGCTGAGGTCAGCTAAAACTTTTCATAATGGGGCCAGCCAGCATTAGGGTGTAAAATTCACACTTGTATCTTAGGGTGGAGTACCCTCAGCTTATTAATATGCATGGAGGCCCTCAGGCTGAGGACATTTTGGAAGAGTCTGGCCCTTCCCTGGAGCAGGCCCTCTGCCAAGCAACAGGTACCTGGCTTGCTGTCTGTGCTTTGCTGCAAACAGTGTGGCTGTCACTATGGAAACATATGAGATGTCAGAAATTCAAAGCACTCCCGACTGCTTCATTTTGCTCATACAGGAAAGCTGAAATGTAAAACATGAAGAAAAGATTACCTAAGTTGTTTTCCAAATTGAGGAATATAATGGGTATGGCAAGGAAGGAATGGTGAAAGATGTAAGATCACTTTGAGGAGTTTGTGATGGTATAATTTTAGCTGGTAAGAGAATCCCACCTCAGAATGAGGCTGAGGGAACGGACAGTAATACTCACTATATCCCCAAAATGTTCAAATTAAGGTGGTTAAAAATAATTACAAGGTTTACAAGGTTTTCCAAGTATCTATCTTATTCCTGACTGGAAGCCTGGATTGACTACAGCCCTGGTAGCTGTGTAAGCCCTGCAAAAGGCAGCCAGTTACAGCCTTCTGTGACAATGGCACACCAGGCATTTCAAAAGGTAACAGAGCCCTGAGATCCTGTATGTTATGAAAGAATGTTTGGATTTTTTTATGGCTTAAATGGTTTCAATTTGCTTGACAGCAGACAGCAATTTTCTCTGTGTGTATGGTTCAATTGACTTTATCATCTCTCCCAAACATATATTTCATCCCAAAATATGTTACCACAAAGCAGTAGTTTTTATGCAGTCAGTATTTCACCCTTGATATATGAATGGTATTATGTGTCCAGTTCTGCAGTACACAGAGGTAAAACTGCCTCTGTGTTCAGTAAGAGAGACTGCCTATTAGCACCTGCTTTAAATAACAGCACTGACACGAGCAGCTGATGCTTCCTGCTAAAGATTCAACATGAGATCAAAGTTCTGCTGTCTTAAAGACCACCCACTGTTTTCCTAATGTACATGTTAAAAGTGTGGATCTAGTAACCGCATGATTACTCATTCTGTTTGCATTTAAATAATGAAATCCCAGGAATACTTCAGTATCGAGAGTAATATGGTCTGGGTGCTGTGTTTGAGATTAATTGTTAGGAAAGCTGCTCCCCTTCTGGAAGTATTGTTTTTGAATCTGTTAAGATTGTGTATTTCCAGAACCCTCTATCCTATCTCTTCAGGTATAAACTAAACTGTTAATTTGATATACCCCCTCTTTAATTCACAATAGCAGTACATCAATAAGAGCAAAGTATGCCATGTTCTAACATCATTTTGGGAAATAAACTGCTGCCTTTAACTACAGAATTAGCCTGTTTCTTGGACCAGATTTAACTATGACAAATGTTCTCAATATCCACATTACCTGTCTGTGACTGTTTAAGGAGATTTGGGAAAACAAGAAGACAATAAATTCCTCCTGCTGTATTTAGAAAAAGCCTCAGGCATTTTCAGTGTAAACACAATTTTGAATATTTGATTATGCTTCTGTGGCCTCTAACAATGCTCCAAATGAGAAAATGAAGCACTAGGTTTTTTTAGTCTAATTTATGTATTTTCTTCTGTTACTTTTTGTTCTTTTTCCAATCAGAACCTTTGCTCTGGATGTAAGGCACTGCATATGTGCAAATGCTGGGACAGACAAAATTTCCTTTTCACTGCATGGAAGTGCTATAGAAACTTGAAACTAGTCTGCATGAGGTTGACTCAGTGAGACCTGTTGGGTGAAATGGCTCTGTTCTGGCCCTAACTGACCCCAGAACACTTGCCCTTAAAAACTTTACCATGTGTTTTAGTCCTGAATTGGAATCCAGGCCCCCCACGCCTAGATTACTATGCAGAACAAAGAAAGGAAGGACACGAGCCTTGTCAGACATATTTCCAGTTGTGGTAACAATCTGTGTGTTCTCTACACTGCAGCAAACAAGAGGTAACCTGAGTTTCAGACCTTCTTTCACTGACACCTGTCTCAGTTTTGACTTGCTTGAAGCTGTGGTATTTGCTTTTAGACACTGTGAAACTCACTTTATTTTACAAAGACCTCTAAAGCAATGAAGTTCTTTTACCTGGCTGAGCAAGATTTATGCAGGTAACCTGGGGGTGAAAGGCTGTGTTTTTCAAACTTTTAGTCCTCAGTTCCTCAGATAAATAAATAAATAAATAAATACATATAAATGGTCTCATTTTTAGCTAGGAAAGAGCTTCACTATCTGATAATTAGAAACTGCACAATAATATAGCTGTAGCTAGATTGGAACACCTACCAATATGAAAGAGAGAACTGGAACAAGACTTAGCAGACTTCTGTCTGCGTGCCTGAAGCCAACCCATCAAATAATGCACAAATTTCAAACTAGTCCATCTTGTCCCATAATAAATACCTGAGTCTCATGATGAAGTTCTAGTAGCCATAGTGATGGTACTATGCAAATCAGATATAAAAATATTGCTGGTGAAAACCTGTGAAGGAAAAGAAAAGATACCTTGGTATTACGACACATCATACTTTCCAACAGATAATGTTCAGATATATGGTCTCTTGTGCCTCTGCCATATGGGATGTTAAGAAATAGGGTAACTGCAAATAAGAATTGCTATTCTTTCTGGATTTCTCTTGCTGTGTATTGTAAATAATGGGTTTATCAATCTAAGGTCATATACGGAAATTTCTTTAAAATCTCTTTTTTAAGAACTGACCAAAGGCACTTTGCTGTTTGCACATGTATTCTATCACTGCATTTTCTGTATTTAAAAAGCCTGTAGCTAACATTTTCTTTCTGATTTCATGAAGAGTGAATTAATACATTGAGTCACTTCACTGAGTGATGCTGAGATAAAGGCAGTTGCTCACAATCCTGTGCATTGGCACAGGAAAGGTAGAAATAGCATCAGTTTGCCTAAAACAAGCATTGCTTTAATAAGAGATCTTTTAGTTACAGGCTGTGCATTTAAAATGGGTTTATGAAGATGGGTCTTGGCCTTGTTTCCCCACTTGTGCTGGCAGTGGTAGAACTTTCTAGTTCTTCTCTCCCTGCCAGTCTCCTATGTAACTGTGGTGGGCTGATCCTGGCCAAGTGCCAGTGCACCCAAGAAAATCATTTACTCAAATAAAACCAGCACAATAACTGATGTTGATGGAGCTTTATTTTCTTCAGCTTCTTTAGCTGAATTTATTCCGAAGTAATGGAGAGATTTCATGATTCTTGCAAGTAGTGATTCTTGTGAGAGTTGCAGATGTTTTCTTATTAAACACATGACATTTGATTGAGGTGGGGCCTTTTGGCAATTCTGTCCTTTTGGAGTAGGAATGAGGTGCAATGCCACACATGTTCCATCCAGCTCTGCATGCTACAGAAAGGAATGGGCATTGCTGCAACGCCCTGGGACAGGGCAGTGGGGTCCAACTCAGGACATTTGCTTGGTTCCTTCTATCTTGCCATTGGCACATTCTGCAGTGAACTCAAACTGCTTGTAGGTAGGCAACTGCAGCAAGATTTTGGTCAAATGTTGTTGCATTTACTATTTGTTCCTATGTTGAATGTACCTTTATTTTGGTAATCATGACTTTTCCAGTGAAGATTAAATATTGAGGAAAACAAAACATCCTACTGCTTAGGGAAATTACTTGAGTTGCTCTGAACTGTTTTTGAAATGTTTGCTGAACTGCTCTGAAATATTTCAAATAATCCCTTCTAGGATAGTTTGGGTTTGGGTTTTAATTGTGTTTTGTTTGTTTGTTTTTTTTTCAGGGTTGAGGGGGTGTTGTTTGTTTTGGCAGTGAGGTTTTTTTGCTGTTGTTGTTAGCTTTTTTTTTTTTTTTTTTCTCCTTAAAATACGAAAAAAAAAGGTTAGTGATTCTGTGGCTTTTTAGCCTAGTTATTTTGGGAGAAACACACCTCTCATTTGAATGGAAGAACTAACATTTTACAGTATTTCCTGTAGGACTTGAGCACATGAAAAATCCATCCAGCTGGCAGGTTAGCAATACTGAGCTAATGATACCACATCAGGCCAAGAGCCTTCAGGGGCTTTAACCCTGCCTTTCTTTCAGAAGGAGCAATCTAGAGGAAGTATTACATGGCCAGGCTCACAAGAAGACTTTTTTTTCCACAGTGCCATTATATGTTTTATGCTGATGTGATAAGTAACATAACTCTGTCAATAATGAACAGAGAATATGAGGGTGTTGGAGGCAGGAGTCCTGCTGCATGGTCTGCCCCTTGCTTGGATTGGTGATTGTCTGCAGAGGTGTTTCTACAAATGCTGCTGCTGATGCCTGTTCTGAATGTGACTTTTTTCCACTGGAGCAGAAAATTATCCTGATACAAATAGATGTTGACTGTTTGCCTACAGTTCTCACCTATAAATGTACTTTCATTTTGCTGCTTAAAGTGCTGGATCACATCCATTTCAAAATTTTCTTCCAGATAAATTTAGCCCTGTCTTCCATGTATTCATCTAACATGGATCTGCTTTTGGTTTCTATTTTTGTTTGGATTTTTCAAAAGCTCCATTGCAAGTGCCCCTTCATGAAGATTCTGCTGTTGCCTCCTCTCCCAAAAGAATTGGGTCTGTTCAATCTGCCTGTCTCATAACTGCATTTGGGGCTCTGCTGTTCAATTTTCCAGTGTCCCAGACTTTATCACTGCTTTTATTACATTCAAATTTAGAACATGGAGCTCTTGTGTGAATAGTCACACAACACTCCTTCCGTTATAATGACTTTCACAGGTTGCAATGGGGCAGGATTTTAAAAACATAGGAATACTCTTTCATCCTGGGTTTGTCTCAAGGCCTGCCTGCAGTTTGAGTTTTCAACAATAAAAGGTCCTGGTGAAATCTCGACAATTAGTTACATCTCCTTTTCACAGAGCATTTTGTTTTGGCTGCCAGAATGCTGATGAGCTGTAGATGACAGCAGTAATTCTTTAGATGCATGTAAAACGCCATGTGCTCGGGCAAGCTCTGCTATGACTAACTTTTTTGTTCATTTCTCGGGCAGCCTTTCACGCATGAAAGTTCCCCTCTGGAATAGCCTTTCAAATCCAAATATTTAAGCCACTCTTTCTGAATCAAAACAGTGCTTGCTACTCATCTTTTGGGTTTTTTTACCAAGTTTAGGTTCATGCAGTAGCGTGGTGTTAGGACTGTTGCAAGGAGGAGAGAAGGGGCACAGAGTCCTAGGGGAGGAGGTGCAATGCAGAGCATGGCAGTGTAAGAACCAGGGCTTTTGCAGGGTCCCCCCGCACCCCTCTGTCCCTGCAGCGCGCAGCCCCAACCCGCTGTGGCTCAGGAGGTGCCCCGGTGCCCCCAGCCCGCTGCAGCCCCACAGCATCCACCTCTTGGCTGCAGCGAGAGACACACACACCACACGGAGCGGTAGTCTGCTGCACAGCTGCCCCTCCTGAAAGCCCTCTGTCTGGCACTGGACTACCAAACTCTACCAGCCCTCCATGCCTGCCTCCCAGGAGCAGCCGCGGAGCAAACGCGATCCCTGAAGGCCTGGGGCCAGGGCAGCCCCTGCTCTCGGGGGACAGCTTCCTATCTGCAGCAAGGGTCATGCAAATTAGCGAGAGGTGCTCCCGCGGAATATGCTCACCATTTGTAGCCTCTGCCTTGCTTAAACTTGAGGGTGAGCCCCGTCTCCAGGCACAGGAGAAGATTGAGCAGTGCCAGCAGCCAGTACTTGGGTTCCTTCTTCACGGCAGTCACTCTCCAAACGCCGATGAGTGAGTGCAGCACGAAGAGCAGGCGAGTGACCAGGGCATTGAGCAGCACCATGAGCTCCATGCCGCGGCACCCCCTCCCTTCGCCCCGCACCGCAGGGGGCCCGGCGCTTTCAGCAGCCCTGGCGAGTTACCTCGGGAGTCACCGCGAAGCCTTCGCCTCGCCGGCACACGGATCGCCTCTCCCCGTCCATCTCCACAAAGGGGCCCATTATAACAAAAAAGAAACAGCATCGCCCCTCCCCCAGACTTCCTGAAAACTTTTTGAAGGGAGGGAAAAAAAAAAAAAAAAAAAAAAAAAAAAAAAAAAAAAAAAACAACTTCAAAGTAAANTCATGCTGCAGTGGTTTGCAGGCTCGGAACAGCGCTGGCCAAGGCAGGGGTGAGGAGCGTTGTTTCTGTCCCCTCTATCATCGGCTCAAGGACCAAGCACGGCGAGATTTTCCCTCTTGCCCAGTTACCACCGCTCTGCAGCCCCACTTGCTGCTCTTGCCTCGTGCATTTCCAGCAAAGACACAATGTAAGACACGTTATTAATTTGAATCATTTTTACTGAAAGCCCCACTGCATTTCTGAGAGTGCAAACCAAACCCCTCTTTCTGCTCCCCCAAAAGAGAATTCATGTTTGTGAGCTTTTAAAATAGTTTAACATTGCAATATAGAAAGCAGGACCTGTATGCTTAGTTCAGTACTGGAATGCCTTGTGCAGCAGAAATCAGAAACTCAAATCTAGTCAAACCCCTCTATTCTATGATCTGCACCCTGCTGCAAGACTAAGAAGCAGGCCAGGTGCAGAACTCCCGAAACAGGGATGAAAATCTGGGCTAACACTAATTTTACTGAATTGGTCAACAGAGGGATATACAAAAAATGCACTGAAGTTTGACTGTTAGGTCAGTTACTTCGAGATGGACTTTTTGTATCCTGTGCGAACAGTGTACCAAGTACAGAATTTGTTTTAAAATTTCCTTAATGTTTCTCAGAGAGATTATAAATTGTATTTGAATTTACACTTAAGTAATCAAAGAGAAATTTCTTGATCCAAATTGTCACGGTGTTGCTCCAGTTTTGTGTTAATTTACTGCCAAAGCACTTAAATTGAGATACACCATTGTAAAATGCAAAGGGACAATCAAGTCTATGCAAAGTACTGTGGTGTTTCAGAGGTCCTAATTTTCTAGATTTAATTTTAAGATATCCTGTTCTATTTAAACACAATATGATATTCTTCGAGTTGTGACCTTTCTAAGAAGGTATTTCTCCTCAATTGCTAAGATCCAAGTTTTCCTTACTGCAAAGCCAAGCCTTTTCCTTTATGAAGTGCTGGTGCTGGCCAGCTGATGTCCTTGGGGGTGGGGGGATAAGGGGGAGGGAGACTACTTTAACCCTACCCAGAAAAAAATGGAAAACAAAAGTCTGTTCCACAGTAGAGATGACTCACTTGGGAAATGCCTGAGTAAATAAATGGACTGTGTAGCATGCCTTTTTCAAGGAACAAAATCAAGCTCCTCACACTCAGAGGAAAATTAATTCAAGTCAAGGACCTACTATTGATAATCCCTGCCAATAGCTACCCTGCCATATCATGCCTTGGGTGCTGCTGGTTCACAGCCCTTCTGCTGGCATTAAGGTCAAATGTAGTTGAAGAGGAAACCAGGAACAGACAGATGGAAGAGATTGTTTAAACAAGCTACTCCTCCGTGGGAGTGCTTAATGTCGAAGAAATGACTTGGGGGAACTGGTATGTCCTGTCGTTCTTGGAGATCCCAACAGGGCAGACAGATGTCACAAAACTTGGAAAGATGTTGATCAGAGCAACATTCTCCTGATATTGTGCTCAGGAAGGAGGCAGAGAGCTTTGCTGAGAGCTGAGTAATTCTGCATATTGAAGGCACGTGGGAACTGAACCGCTTAACAAGGTAGTTTCATCAATGAACAACCCAAACTTCACATCAGTGAAAGTCCCTAACTTAAGTAGGAAGAAGATACACTATTGACTGCCTACTCAGTGGTGGACCATCTGAGTAGCACAACAGCACAACAGCCTGAGTAGAGGGGGAAGTAAGGACTCCTGGACAGCTTCATTTCTTTGGCTTAGAAGAGGTAAATATTGCATCCAGACTTGACAGGGCATTTTGAGATGTTTCAGTGGCTGTTTTGTGGAGCAGCTGGTTCAGGAACCCATGAGGGCAGTGCTTGACTTGAATCCTGAGTGGTTTATGGGATATGATGTAGGGAGTCACAGCTGAAGAGAACACCTGAAGGGGGGATCTTAATGTGCTTAAGTTTGGCACCTTTGCAGGAGTAAGACAAGCCAGAGTTCTCTACCACTGCTCTGATCAGCTTCAAAAAGGAAAACTGGACGCAGATCAGCAGGCATGTTGAAAGTAAGACAGATGGAACACCTAACTCTTTGCAGGGAGTGTGGATACTTCTTCTGTAAATCACATGGGAAGTGCAGAGATAGTAACTGTGCATCAAGGGAAAGAGTGAGAAGAAGCCAGCAGTTACAGGGTAAGTGAGATTGCAGGAACAAGAAGGCATCCTTCAAAAAGCTGAAATGCTGTCCAGCTGAAGAAGACTGAAAAAATTCTAAACTCTGGCATGGACAAACATGATAAGGCTGGCTGAAGGAGTGTGAGGGACGATTAGCAAAAACATAGTAACTAAAATGTCTGTTACCTGTTCAAACATGTCGTGACTAGGAAGTCTGCCAGGGAATTGTTGGGTCAGTGGGCAGTCAGGTGGCACAGAAGCCCTCAGGGGGTGGTATTGCTGTGCAGGAGGGGTGGAGTCCCAGCATGAGTACAGATATACACTGTAGTAGGGGAAAGCATTGACTCCTGCACAAAACCTTATAGAAAGGTTTCTTTAGAATGGCTTTTTTTTTTCTCTATGACCTTCTATGTGCTAGTGTTCCACCAATTCAGTTCTTTTCATAGTTTCTACTGATCTGCAGCTTAGACTTGTCAGGCTAATTGATCATGGGCTAGAGAGTTCTTGAGGGAGAAGCTTTGTTTACCTTGTTTTTGTACTCTCCCTGAGGATGGAGTTAGGTCTACTGCTGGATGCAGACAGTGGAATTAGATGGACCTTTGCTCTGACCTGAAATGGCTGCATTAGTAGAGACTTTCTGATCTCTGAAGAAATTGATCTGGAATGGGTTGCAGTGTTGGTTGGATCCAAGCTGAAGGCAAGATTCGTGTCTGTCTGTATAGANTCTGGTTTTTACTTTACTGTTTTAACACTGCTACAATGATTATTTTTTTTTTTTCCTCTCTTTTTTTTTTTTTTTTCCCTTTTCCTTTTTTTTTTTTTTTTTTTTTTTTTTTTTTCTCTGTCTGGGGGCCCTTGGGAGTTAATGTTTGCAGGAGCTGCTGTACTCTGGCAAAGCCTGGACACAGTGGTCTGAACAATGCGTCACACTGTGTGGGATTCTCATCCAAGACACCTTGGCAAGCTCTACTGCACAGCTCTGCCACGTAACACCCAATTGCAGCATGTTTGATGCATTTGGGAAATGTTAAACCTCACTGTGCCCCCAGCACCAGTGACCTTCTTTCTGCAGGAGTAGGGATCCTGGCACAGGATCTCTGTGCTTGTGTTGATTCTTGCCTTTAGGCCAAGTCACTGTGATGATTGCACTAAGCAGACTCCATAGCTGTCAGAAATGTGAAATTGCACCAGTTCCCAACAACAAACTACGGTTGGAGGTTGTTCAAAAGCTGAACATGAGTCAGCAGTGCCACACTGCTCTCAAATGGAGGGTCACAGCAGCACGTGGATACAGAACTGATACAATGGCCCTCTTGTGTCCTTAGGAAGGCCTTAGCTGAAGTGCTGCTCTACCTTGGCTCAGTGAGGGAGGAACCAGTGCAGAAGGGCTGGGGTGTTCCTATAGTAGGAAATTATTTACATAAACAAATGGTTCAGTCTTAGCTAGTTAGTGACATCCTGTCAGGTTGCAGTGCTTATAGAATCACCGCTGTTCAAGCACCTGGAGGGATTCCAGTTTGAACTGGAGGGCAGGGCTTAGGAAACCCTGTGAGGAGGAATTCCAGAACAAAAGTTCTGTGAGTTTTTTGTGATAATGCACAGTGGGTTTTTGTTCTGTTTCAGGGTTTTTTTCTCTTTGTGGGAGCTCGGAGCAAAGAGACTCTCAGAATTTATTTCTCTTGCTTACAAAATGGGATGTTTTAGGCAGTGAAATTTGGGGGTAATGGCTAGTTGCCTTCAGTTCAAGAGACTTTGAAGACTTGATTTACAATATTCATAAAGAAATAATTACAGGGTATTAAGCTGGAAGAGACCAGGGATGAGAATGGGTCATAAATTCAATGTGAGTCAGCAGTGTTGTTCTGCTATGAAGGAGGCACACTGGGATGTATAAACAGACCTGTAATGTGCTGAATTTCAGTTATTTCTTCTGCCTTCCTTGATGCTGGGAAAAACCTCAACTAAACTACGCTAATTCTAGTGATGCTTTTCCAAGGGAGAGCTGACAGGATACAATGTCCAGAGATGGACAAGACTGCTGAGGAAAGAATAAGATACCATCATTCAGTGTAGAGAAAAGAAAACTGAGGGTTGCTGGAAGTGGCCAACTGTTCAGGAACAGCCCGTTCACCAGTCTCAGAGCAGAGGGAAGGAAGTAAAAGGCTTAAAGAAGAAAAATGGGAAAAAAATGCAATTAGATGTCTGGAGACATATCTTTCTAGGAAGGACAGTGAAGCACTGAAATAGTTTGTGTAGAGAGATGTCCTCTGTCATAGGCTTTTAAGCACAGATTAGGAAAACATCTGTTAGGGATGACAGCAGTTTAGGTGATCACTTGGGGTAGAGGGCTGACTAGGTGATCTCTGGATGTTTCTTCAAGTCTTACCTCCTAGGGCTCTAAGGTTTGTCTCCTTATTATCCAGTCATTGTCTTGAGTCTCTAAGGAGGTTTCTTGCTTAAATTAAATCTGTTTAGTTTTACTTGCATAGGTTCTTAAAGAAGAGGAAATTGTTCTGCTTTCTCAATGCTTGACTTCAAACTGTGAATAATTATGACAGCTTTAGAAAGAGATCACCACAAGTGGCAATTAACATACATGTTAAAACAAATGGGAATGATTTAGTTGTACATGTGAAACAAAAAAACCCCTATCCAATTCTGTCCTAAGTGAAAGCCTAACTATTGCTGATCAAATGCAACAGAGGAACACCAAATATTTCAAAATATGATATATGACAGAAGGTACTAGCTATAGCTCAGTAAGGGCGTGAAGGAAATGGATAAAGGAGTGAAAAAAACAGAGTATAAAAAGATTAGCTCTCTAGTAAAGAGCCAGTATGATTGCAGAAGCATTAAAATCCCTGCAGGAGATTTACTGAAGACTCTGCCCTAGATTAGAATTTGATATAAAATAATTTAACTGAAGTCATACAATTTCTATGCCATTTGTAGCTGAGTTAATAGCATATGTTCCTGGAGGATTACAGTCAATGATTAAGGAAATTAGGTTTTGTTTGAATTTAATTTAGTTGTATAAAGCTGCTACAATAATTTACAGCTTTGATATTTAATAACCCAGATCTTAAAAGAATTTGAGGGATAGCAATGTCATCATATATTGAAATATCCCCATAGGTCATTTATATTTGCTAGTTGAGAAGAATGTTCATCAACTAGATGGGCTAAAACAGATAGATACTTGATAAAAAACTGATGCAGTTTTATAGGTAGTGGTAGTGAAATCTTTCTGTATCTCTTATCCAGTAAATCATAATTCACCTAGAGAACTTCTCAATCTCAGTTTCAGTCTTCATAAGAATATACCCCTGATAGTTTTCTTTCATCTAATTTCCTAGCTTTTGGCTTTATGAACATTACAAATCCTGTCTATTCTTTCTTATAAGCCTGCTTCTGCTGCTTCCTCCTGTCATTTAAAAAAAGAAGTAAAATGCTCAGTCTCCAGTTTAGCAGGGTACCATGTTTCTGTTCAGAGAAAAAGAGGCATGTAAAAACACCCTCATCTGAAAATCAAACCCTCAGTATTTTCAGGCACCTTTCCATTTGCTACTAAGTTTATAAGAGCCACAGGACATGGTCTAAGTCCCCCCTGTTCTGAGGCCACCAGATGCAGAATCCAGTCTCAAAATATACTTGTGTGAGCTTATCATCCAAAGTGCAAACATGCACCTATGAAGCTAGAAAGCTAAAGGCTTCCAGTGGCCAGCCTGCTCTCTTGCATCTCTCCATGCTTCCCTTCTTGTGCTTGCAGCCATTTCTCTCCTTCTCTGTACCTTTTCCTAGGAGGAGAGGACCCATCAAATGGTTGGCAGTTTTGGACAGATAGCTACCACCTGTTGTGGGCCACTGCCTTCCAAGACTCAGATCTGATAAAGCACAAACTTCAGCTCATTTTTAGTGCATTGTGAGTCCAGGCTTTCAGAGAGGAAGGTGCAAGCACTGCCTGCCTGGCACTACAGTTATGAGTGGCCATGGGTCTGCCACAAACACCGGGGCCCTGGCTGGAGTATAAGGTGCTGTGAGCTGGCAGAGCTCCACTGACATCAAAGCTTCTGCAGCCCCAAAATATGGCAAAAAGGGGTGTGTTTTCCCCTCTGATTAAAGCTGGGGGAAAGCACATGAGCAATTTATAGCTCCCTACAGTTATACATCTTTTCTGTTGGTTTTATAGTTCAGAAAAAAAAGCCCTCTGGAAGGACCATTTTTTTTCTTGAAGAATAGAAAGAAAGAAAAGGTTTCAGGTATTTTATTAGGATTTGTAATTCCTCCTTCAGCCTGGGCTCTATTTCTGGGAACACACAGTAGTTCTGCAGCACTGCATATTTCAAAGAAGAATAGAAGCAACCTTGTTCTGCAGGCAGTATTTCAACCATGACTGAAGTGGAAGACCTAAAGTTATACAAAGAGTGAAAACCTGTGGCATTTGTCCTGAGCAAAGAGAACTTTCCATTTTTGGCTAGGAATCCTTTAAATTGTGTTTCTAGTCATTCTCTCTCCTGTTTTCCAGTGTAAGGATAATGTGATGAACTGACTGGAATAACACTGTTCATGTTTGGGGCACAAATGAATGGAGGCTGGGCACAGGTTCCTGGTACAGCCATTGTCAGTGAAAAGGCCAAGCTCCTCTCACAGATGGAACACTGGGCACACAGGCAAAGTATCTCAGGCTTTAGATTAGCTGTAAGCTAAAAACTGGTGGCACTGGTTTTGTTTACCCTCTGCATACCTCTGCATAGTCTTACCAATTAAGTTTTCCTTCCGTGGTCTGAATCTATGGGAATTCCCATGAAAGTGTTTATTATGGCACACAGCCTAAGCTATTGAGTCTGAAATTAAGCTGATGCAACCTGTGTCTCACTGCAACTTGATTTCTTGGGCATGGTGTCTTGCTAATTATGATCATATGCCTCTGATAAACCCAAGTCATAAGTAAGAGGGATGAAAAAACACATATAAAGAGAAAATCCCTAAACCTGTAATGTTTATGCTGAGTACCTGGGTACATGTACTGGGTCATCTCTCACAAAGCCAGGCTGTATCTCATCAGGAGACTCATAAAAGGACACTGGCTTCTCTTCTTAGCTGTGCCTGATAAATGTCTTTGTTGTTGGGTGTTTTTTTTTTAATTCTTTTTCTTTTTGATGATGTACAAGTTGTGTGTAGGCCTCTGCTATCATCTGTGCCCAGAACAGTTAAACAATGGTACTTGGCTATGGTCCTAGCAAGCCTCTTTCTTCCCTGGTGATATTGGGATCCAGTGGTGATCATCTGGATATATTTTAATGTGTATTTTTATATACCTATATAGATTTTGTCAGTCCCCTGACACATGTTCAGAATTTAATGAAGAAAATAATCATGAAGCTGTGTGCAAAACTCCATAATATTTTTACAAGCTAATTAGTTCAGCTGACTTTTTAATCTCTGTGCTGGAAGGGGCTGAAAGACAGGACTGTACAACAAGATACAGATTGGCAGATTGGGAAATTACTTCACAAATGCAGCCAAGGGTAGGGGGAGCATGAAAAGAAAATAACTCTCCCATCCACAAAAAAAAAACCCTGCTAACCATATTCATCATCACTGCAGTAGAAATATAATGACATGGGTTTTTGTCTGAGAGCAAGGCTTCCATAAACCTGTCAAGATGCTTAATTATGGTCTGTTGCACTGGACTGCCACAGACCTGCTAAGAAAAAAGTAGTAAGATTAGATACTCTTTTTGAACTGGAATAGTGTACTGACTTTCCCATTCTATTGTTATCAGTGAAAACTTCCTAAGGACAAAAATTTCCACATCTTTGTTGGTTGCAAAATATATTCAGTTTTACAAACAAGCTTCTTCCTAAAGGCTGCAGTTTCTGAACAAACCATCTGCTCAATCTTTTTCTTTCCTAGCAAGAAGAGAGGCTGAGTGCCAGAATTTTTTTTCTTCTGTGATGTTTACCCATAAGTTATTAATACCTATCTGACACCCACAGAGATCTTCAAACTTTTTTGTTGAGTAAAACAATATTGCTTACTTTCCTGACAATATCAAAAAATGAGTGAGCATTGTTTCTGATCACCCCCACTGTAGAGCTCACAATGCCAGTTTGTTTAAAAATAATGTCATCTGTTGTCTTCTCTTGAGTGCTTTATCCCATTGACTGTACTTCTCTCATCCTTTATTTGAGACATCTGTCTATGCTGGTCCTGGTATGCATAATGACTTGAGAGATGTGAATAAAGACAGCTCATATAGTGTAATAGGCACATCCAAATGTCTTCTGGAGTTTAGACTCAGCAATGTCACAGTGTGGTCCTAATGGTCTTTAAACTGCTTTGAAGTCAGATGTCAATTCTGAGTACTGCTGATGGGAAAAACCACTTAAGAAAATCCCAAAACCTACCACCCAAAAAACCCAACTAATGATCCCAGCAAAGGGATACTAATTCTTATGGATTTGCTGAGTCTGATAAAACAGTGCTTGAAATAGCAAAATTTTACTTGACAGGAGAATCTTCAGGATCTGGCAAGAAATAATGAGAGGTTTTTAGACCAAGTTTTGTAACTAGTTGCTGACTTCTCCTTGTTTAACACATACTAGTAACAGCATTACAGGGTCCAAATGAGATGACAGAAGAAAGGGTCTGTAGTGATAGGTGTGGCATGTGTTTATGGCAGCTTTATCCTCAGGCTCCTTCAGAGAAAAGTTTAGGACTATATCCGAGTATTTATCTCACTAAATAACAGTCATGGAGTATCAAGCTCAATTTTTTTGGAGTTTTGTGGTGGTGATGGTTCAGTTTTGGGTTGGTTTTGTTTCAAAAATTAACTATTTTTATCCCACTAGAGTATTTTAGTTATGCCATCTTCTGTGAAGTTTCTCAGTGGGGCAAGGTAGTCTATTGCTTTTGAAAAACCTTGGCTGATTATTCTTCTCCAGGAGCTCTGTGTTCTGGGGGTCTGATTGGGATCTACTCATCTAGTGTTCTTACTTTAACTTTGTAGGAGTCAAAGTTTATCCAAATGCAATATATTTTTAGAATCCTATTAATGGATTCTTTTTGTCTGCAACTGAATTGGAAAACAGAGGTTCTTCTAAAACAGGATTCCTAAGATCCTTTCAGTTCTCTACTTCAAAGTCCCTTTCAGGGTCTCAAGAATAGACAACATGGCTTTTAATGTGCTTGTTGGACGATTTGAAAAGGAAGGTATCTTTTTCATGGAATGAACTTTATTATTTTTGATTGCACCAAGGAAAACCAAAATCTTTTAGAGTAAGCACATTACATTGTAGATCTCAGTGTGTCAGCCCAAAGACAGAGCTACTGCGTTCACAAGTGCTACAAAAATGGACCACAATTAGAGTTACATCAAAAACCCTTGTGTTAGTATTTGCAGCTAGTCTGACTGGTTTGAGTTNAGGGAAAGAGAGGTGAACAAGGATGGTAGGTCTGATCAAGCTGTCCCAAACTACTTATACTGCACAGAGGTAGTACAAATCATGGTAAGGTACATTAGTTTGAGCTGCAGCCCAAAATGCCCAGAAGCTCAGGATGACAATATACAGTACTCTGAGCTAAAGAGATTTTGCCAATTCTTTCATTTCCATAGTGAATTAGGAAATATTTAGTACTTTTCTTGATCATATTTTGGAATCTTGGGTTTTTCTAAAAGTTTGTCTAATACTGGCAGGAGAGACCTTTGGAAGTCTGGTATCTAGAAATCTTTATTCTTTGAATTCACAGAATGTGTGGCTCTCAATTGTTGCAGCAAGGAATGTTGCCTTGTGTGACCCTGGATTGCCATGGCTGTTGCAGGAGTCAGATAACACTTAGCAGTGCTAGATACAGAGAAATACTGACTAAAGTGACCCCGTGGTGCTCCAAACTGGAAACTGCCTCCAGTGTGCCAAACCTGAAGCACCAGTGTGACAGAATGGCACATGAGCATATGATTTTTAAACTGTAATTTAGCATACTTTGAGGAAATGTAATACATGGGAATCCTGTCCACATTGTGAGATACTGATGTTCTGATGTTGCAATGTAGTAGTTCTGGGCTGGGTCCAGTTTCTGCATAAACTCTCTCTCTCTATATATATATATATGTATATATTTACCTGATCAACAGATCTTTGCCTTGATGGGAGTTCTTTTTCTCTTATCAGTCTTATACATGTTTGATGGCAACAATGAGCTGCAAGTCTGTGAGCTGTCATGCACAAAGGAAAGGGATACTTTCCAAATATGCATTTCTGGAACAGGAAAAGTTCTACCAGAAAGAGACAGGGGTTTTTATTTCTTCTTGTAATTATTTATGAGCATGTTTATTACATTCATAGGATGGTAGTATGAGGAATATCCAGGTATACACATTTGTGATTATCATTTTTTTGTCATTGTATGTTAATAGTACTCCTGTGGCACCATTTTCTTCTGCACATTATGTTTAATGAAACTAATCCAAACTGATTACCCATTCAAAGGATTAAAAGGTAGCGGGACTGGGATTTGACTGGAAAATTAGATGCAAACTTGAATAAACTTTTTGTGTGTTGGAAGGCACTCCAAGAAGCCAGGAAGAAAGTTGGTGTACCAAATGCAGAAGTTAGGTGGTGTTAGTGTGTTATGAGAGGTCACCTGTAAGTAAATTAGGATAAAATAGGCAAAATTTGAAAGAGGCATCTGTAAAGGAAGAAGTGAGCGTGGATAATGAGAGCTAGACTTCAAAATCATAGAATGGTTTGAGTTGGAAGGCACCTTAAAGATCATCTGGTCATCAGCTCACCACCACAGGCAGGACACCTTCCACTATCCCAGTCAATGCCCTGTCCAGCCTGGCCTTGAACACTGCCAGGGATGGGCACCTGCAGCTTCTCTGGGCAACCTGTGCCAGTGCCTCACCACCCTCTCAGAGAACAATTTCTTCTTAAATGTCTAATCTAAATCTACAGTTTCAAGCCATTCCCTCTTATTCTATCACTGCATGCGCTTGTTAAAAAGCCCCTCTCCAGCTTTCCTCATAAAATGACTCATCTGCTGGTGCTTCAAGTTCAAGAATCTTCCAGTGTGCTGACTGGACATGCATTCCTGAACTTGTAATAACAGTCAGTTCCTGAGCCTGATGAAGAACCAGAAAGGCAAGATGTGGCTGAGATAAGGCAGAGTTGAAGCTGTGTTGGAGATGTTGAAGGGCAGATTTACAAATGCAGCAGGGACTGCGAGAGGGCAGCAGTGTTTGGTATGATGTCAGTAGTGAAGCATGAGTTAATATAGCTAGTAATTAATGTAGCACATTGTGCAGTGTCCTAAAGGGACATAGTGCATACTCTGGAGCATGTGGATGAACTGTCCACCCATTCTGGGCAAGCTCTACAGTTTTGAAGTCCTACAGGCCAAGGTTACAAAACTGAACATTTAAAAAATGAGGCATTTGGGAAATGAAACCAGAGCTGCATTATGCTGTATATAAATACGATTACAATCAGAGTTGAGTGAAATAGAGTAGAAAGAAATGGTTCCTTATAATCTGGAGTCACTGGCTTTTCCTTTTGTATTTTGAGGAAATTACCCAAACAAAATAGAGAAATCATGGGATTACTGATTAAGTGGTAGCAGAGATGTATTACAAACTCAGCTGGGGCAGCAGGATTGGTGTTTGGTGATGGTTTAGTGTTTTGTTGGTTGGTTGTTGTTTGTTAGCAGCTGTGCAGGCTCTCAAACTTATCCTTTTCCAGCTTCCTTCTCAGAAATATAAATAACTTTTTTAGTGCCAGCTTTTTAAAAAGAAAAGTTACTAGTCTGTCCACTACCAAAAGTTTCTGAGGAGAAGGTTATGTCCACACTTACCACTGATGCCTCTTAGCTCTTAATTTGCAGGATCATTGCATTCCAAGAACAGGATTTTCTTTGTTTTAAGAATAAGATATTTATGCACTGTTATCCATATATTGTATACCAATACAAATTGGAAGAGGAGAAAGGAAAAAGTAAAGCATATTAAATAAGGGAAATTTCATGGAATATGGAAAATATCATAAGTCAAAGTAACTAGTCTTGAAAAACTGGCAACTGCTATTGCTATAAATACAGCTATACCAAAGAGGTGAAAAAATATGTCTCCACAGAGGTATTTAAAGGTATTTTAGTACTTCTGTCACTACAGGAACTATATCATCCACAGGTGCAACTGTAAAATGCTCATGTGTGATAAAATAGCTAAATAAGGAATACCAAATAATAGCACACAAAAAAGCATGCATTTTTCTTTTGCCACGTATTTATTGTCTAAGACGTTCTTTAAAATACAGAATCTGTGTCTGTGACATAGAAACTTGCAGGGACTTAAATTAGGATTTCAAATGGATTCATTCAATTTCTTGCATTAGCCTCCAAGAGCAAGCTTTTAATGGACTTTTGACCTCTCTTGTACTTGCACGTCAGCAGGTTTGAGCCCTTGCAGCAGGGTGGGCAGAGCTGGCCCCTGGGTGTTGCTCAGGGACCTCTTCTAGACATGATGTCTGTGTGAGCAAAGCTACCAGCACAGGCAAGTCAGCTGTGTGCTAAAGCTTGGGGAGATAAGCTAGTGCTGTGTTCTGATGCTGGCTACTGGATTAAAAGTGGTTTGATGGATTGCTGTGTTCCTGCCTGAAGTCAATGCAGAAGGGAGCTAAAGGTCAGACTAAAAATATGTTGATGAATCAAAACCCTCTTCCGGTTCTTGAGGAGATGTCAGCCAGGAAATCCCTGTGAGTGTCTGGAGCAAAAGGAAAAAGTGTCTGTGGGTGCCTTTTCTCCTTGCCATGGATGATGCTGTATCACTCCAGGTCTTCAAGGACAGTCCTGTAAGCCAACATTACATGCAATGAAGTGATTAGTCACTGTAAAATTATAGGCTGAGCCTGCATTGCTAGGCCAGAGACCAGTTTTCAGACATTTCCTTAAATAAAATACAGCTGGCCAAGGTTTAGATAGTGTAATTGAAGCGTCATATTGCAGTCCTAGAAGAATCCTGGACTTTGAGGAGCACTCTCCAAGCTTAACCAATTCAGCTGGTCTGAGGTGGTCTTGGTGGGCACTGGTGAGGGGCTGTACTTCAAACTAGAGCCAACTCTTTCCATTCCAGTCCTTGTCCAGCTGCTGCCTGCAGAGGACTGGATGGGGTGGTATGAAGGTGACACACACTGCTTGTTTCTTCCTCCATGTGACAAACCTGCTGTCCCACTACCCTGCCGTGCCACTGCAGCACAGCTGGTGGTGTTGGACAATAGATGGGAGAAGGTAAACCAGAGCTGGGTGCCAGGGATTCCAGTCAGCCAGCAGGGGAATTTGTAAGTGCCCTTGGAATAAGAGACTTTCCAAGGGGAGCTTGGCAGAACCTCGCCATAAAGCCTTGGGAGTCTCGGAAACTCCAAAGAGCACAGGAGTCTCCTCACCCCCAGGGGTTCCCAGAGCACATCCAGCCTATCTTCACTATGCTGACTTATTACTTGGCATTGAATCAAGTTCAGCTCCTCAATCCTTCTATTCAAAGACCCATGGCTTAGGCTCAGGCCTGCTAGAAGGCAGTTGACAGCTCTGGGTTTGACATCTTTCACTTCAAACTGGATGGAGCATCCTTATGGTCAAGAGGTCAGTGCCAGAAAGTAGAATTTCCAAAGGGGGCACTGTAAGAGCATGTTATAAATTACCCCAAGAGCTAGGGACCTTCAGAGATCTCATACCCTCTTCCACATGTAAAATACATCTCTTTGGTCTTGGTTCCTCTTAGAGAGACATGTAGCTGTGTGCAGTTTTTTTTTTTCTTTTAATTTCCTACCAAAACAAAACACTTCACTGCAAATGCTTTCCCCCTTGAGGGATGAGAGTACTAATGACACATGACAGATGTTAGTCATGGTCGCTTTGTACACTACTGGAAGGCACTTGGGTGCCACGGAGATGTTTATAACATAAGAAGTTTTAGAATAATGCATTTGGAGCTTATGTTGGTATTTAAAGTTAATCACCGGCTTTCAGGTTTTTAGCCACTAAGTTGACAATTATTTTCAAGCCATGTGAAGGACAGGTCTCAGGCAGAAAAATAAGTTATTTTTCTGCCCTATATCAGTGCATTAGTAATAAATCATTTAAGTTCAAGGGAACTTGAAATACAGTCCATAATGGTGAGGTATGTGAAGTGCATGAATGTGAAGGGGGAAGAGAGAATTCAATGAGCTACTGATGCAAGTCTCTCATGTTCTTCCCTGGCCCACTTACACTGTTGATAAAGATGCTAATGGACCTCTATTGTGAATGTATCTACTTTGATGACCATAATGCAGAGAAAAAAAAGCATTAAGTGGAAGTGCTGCTTCTGCAGAAGAGAAGAATATTTATTGAGCTGTTCTACAAAAGGCAGAACTGGGCTCCCTGCTAAATACTGGCTTCAGGTATTAAATTCTAGATATTGCACACATGGCATGACCCTTGTCAGGGAGGAGCTCAGGGCCTGTAATTTTCACCTGATCCTACGGTCATTGGACACTACCTAGGTGAATGCAAACACAGCAAGTTCCTTAGCATCCCAAAGGGAAGTTTCCCTCCTCACAAGGTTCAGCAGTTCTCATGTACAGCCAAGCCTATACTGCATCTCTTTCCCAAAGCCTTGTAAAAGATGATAGCTTAACTACTAGCTAGCAGATTTGGAGTGTCATTTTAGTCAAAGACATACAGCACACAGTTTTGCATGCCTCAGCAAGAATATCTGTTTGGCAGCTGCTTCTGGTTTCCAGTCAAATCTCCCCAGTTACTCAGAGCTGCGAATGAGAGAGGTTAGCTGTGCCTTACTTCCAGTTGTGTTGTGTGATCAGCTTACCAATGGGGCAACCAGTAATACAGAGAGCCCTCACCAAGAGTGGCCTTTTAGCTGTCAAATAACTCACAATGTGGATTTCTATAAGAAAACTGAATATATGCAGAAAGTGTTTCCAAATCTGTTTGAACTGATTGCTTGTTTTCAGGTTTTGGGGCAATAAGACCTCATCCAGTATGGAAGAGCCCTGAGAATTTCTGTAGTCCAGGAAACATGAAAGTACTTATTTAAGTGTCTTGCAAGAAAGCTACAAGCTCCACATAGAATAATACAGTATTTGTTGCTATGTGTATATGGTCTTTGTAAGAAGAGTTATGTCTGTAAAATGGCATTGGAGAAAAGGGCTTGTTGCAGGATATATTTTGATTTTACCTTGTTACCACGTCTGCAAGGGCTTGCCACATGATCAAGGGGTTTCCTGGATCCTGGCATACACCACATTTTGCTTGAAAAGCACAGTATTAAATGGTTTGTGAAATAAATGGGGAGCTGACACATTTTTAGAAGAACAAGAATTGATATAGCTGATTTGCCAAAGAGCAGCTGGGTAACAAATTCCATTGTTCAGTTCTTTGGCTGTTGTAAGAAAGTGCTTGTTTGTCTGTTTGTTTGCTAACTCTTGTTTGCCCAGTAGCTTGAGCTCATTTACCTCAGTGAGCCTTCTGGTGCAAAACAACTGCAGAAATGGAAAACAGGTACCTGAATGCAGCATCTCTCAATGATTTTCAGCCTCCAAGAGAAGTACTTGCTGCTGAAAGGAAACTTCAGAAAAAATGGAGGATACAGATACTGGGATTGGGCTTCAAACGACATGAATTTAGGATAAATGTTGTTATTATAGGTACTTTAAAACAGTTATCTCTGAAATTAATTAGCAAGGGCTTTTAATTGGTGGGGGTATATTTTTTAAGGACCTCTTCTTTAATCTTTTATGGTAATCAGGCTCCCACATTTACAATTCAGCAGTGTTCCTCATACAAATAACTAGATAAAATTCTTAATTAGATTATAGTAACTGTAGGAAAAAGTTGTTCTAAAAGTGAAATTACAGACTGTTATGACTAATGCTGTACAAATTAGCATAAAGTAGCTCAGACCAAATTATCCCTGAGAGTTTGCAATTAGGAGCACCTGCTATTAGTGCACTTGCTAAACTTTTATCAATTAATCATTACTTCCTCAAGTAACAAGAACAAAACTGAATGTTGTGAGTATTGTAAGAATGATTAATTGCTAGTTGTGAACTGCTGACTAGCTCCATTATTACTTTTACTTTAAAGACTTTCAGAAACGTGTCTATCAGTTTTATAAATGCATAAATTATACTAATGTACTTGGTATCAGTTGGATTTTTTTTGTCCTACTTGGCTGGCAGCATCTGTTCTCAGATTTAGACCAGTCTGAGACTTTCAGAGTGTGAACTGTTACCTTGCATTTCTTTTTCCTCTTTTCTCTTTCAAAATGGATCCTAAACTCAGACTCCTAAATACTAGGCAACTAAATCAATGACTCTATTAGTTCTTTTGAGTACTGGATGTAGGGTAATTCCCTCCTCTCAGGATACTGACCTTTGACATCTGGAAAGATATTTAGTATTGTTATCATCATTGCCTGCACTTATATGTTTGTTCCAGCTTTGTGGTGCTGCATTGTCCTGATTCTTTTTCAATATATAAATTAACATAGGAGGGAGTATTACAACACTGGAGTGTAACTAAAGGGGATGTTTTAATATTTTGTTTTCCAAGAAGCCTCTGTTTTCATGGGTCTTTGGCATCCTGAAAAAGGTCAGTGAAGAAGAATACTAATTAATGGTTCAGTAAGTATTGTTACTTGAAGCATTTTTGTGGGAGTTAGAGTAGATCTTTAAGTTTGCCAGTTCAGGAGTGCTTTTAGTCCTGTGTAATCAGAGGCATTGCAGCTTTAACATGAATTGAAGAAATCTAAATCAGAGCACAACATTACAGTTGTTGAGTGAAACAACAGCAGGTTGCCAAAATGCATGGTACTATATTGCCAAATTCATAAGAAATATATGAAAAATCTGGAACTGATCAAGAGATGCATGAAATAGCTAGAATTGTTTATCTTGGCTGTTCTGAGATGAAGTCACTACATGGATGGAATAATTCTGAACTGCAGCTTGTGAAAACTGTCAGAAATTAAGATTTCACAAAGCTGGGAAAAAAAATGGTTGGAAATCAGCCAGCAGGGGAGGAAAAAAAAATATCCAAAAGCTAGATGTTTTTGACATGCCTCAGAGATATAAAGGGAGACAGTATGGGTGAAAGATTTTTCTCATTCTCAGATCATCTGAGCTCTAAGGAAGAACCACTTTCTAATAACCCTTTAGCATAAAAAGCACCTGTCAGTTAAGTCCATGGAGTTTTTTTATAGTGCTGTTGAACAAGTCGTGCAGGTAAATATTGCTTAGATTACTTAGTACCCAAATGGAGACAACAGAGGAGCAGCAGCAAACATGTAGCTAACCTTGCATCTGAAATGTTCTCAAGCTTTAATCACATAATAAATGAGACAATAATAACCTTTGTCCTGAATATTGCCCTCAAGCAACTTGACACGGTGCTGTGGAAATTCCTCCTGGGAGCTCTTGGTGATCCAGGCTCACTGCCTCTCCACAAAGTGCCCCTCATTTGGAGCACTGGGCTTACAAGCCCTGCCGAAGTCAAGTCTCCTTTCTGATTAATTCCTACATTTCATGAAGTGACTATTCAAAGGCAAATACCATCCTTACATGAGGCACTTAGTATGTTTTGGTAATATATATACACAATTTTCAGTTATTCCATAATACAGTTACAGAAGTTATTCTAAATGAAAGTATTTTAATGGGAGCTTGAGGCATGTGAACCATGGAGGTGCAAAGTGGAGCCCTGCAGGGGAAGCCTGGCAATCATCAAAACAGAGGTGGACAATGTAATGCAGAAGCATAGTGAGGGAGTCACCAGCAACACCCTCAGGAAATGCAGTAGTCATTAGATCATTTCTTCTATAATTGATAAACGGGCCAAAAGTAGAGTTTCAGCCTATAAACAACAATGAAAATTACCAAGCATCTAATGATGATCATGCTCAAAATTGTAAAGACTTCTGCTGTTTGTCTGGCTGTTGTTTTCTTACTTTCCACCTTAAAGGTCAAGTATTTTTGACAGATGAAAATTTTCTCATCCTATACCTTATTAAGCACAAGACAAACTGAAATTTTGTTTTTTAGATAAGCCATTTGTATAAGGTGGCTCTGTGCCTGCTGCCTTCTTTTCAGTAGCCTCAGGCTCTGTATGCTTGTTTCCTGCCTTCCTCTCCCTGTATGGAGCTCACTCTTTCTCTGCACAGCTTTCCCAAATGAAGCTGGTTATGTGTGATACAGTGCTGAAGCCTAAGAACAATCCCCTTGATTCCTTTGATATACCTTGGATCCCACTCATATTTGCACAACGGTGCAAGTAAGAAAGAGCTTTGGTCATGATGGGTGACTATCACCATAATTCTTACTCACCTGAAGCTGCTACCACACTGTAATAAAAAAAAAATGGGTGCTACTGGCTTTGCTCAAAAGAAGAAAACAAATCCTAAATCCTGGAACAGGTGCTGAGCATAGCAGCACTGATTGTAAAGAAGCTGCAGTGATTGACACGAGTGGAGTATGTAACCACATAAGGATATGTAGGTCACCAGGGAGCTGATGTTTCAAACACTCCTTCTAGGCATCCCCTTTGGCACTTTGGTTGGCCTAGTTGGGGAGCAAATAATGAGGAAAAACAGTGACTCAAGTGACCACTGTGTAGTACTTTTCTCTCTCTGCTCCTCGATATTCACATAAATCATCAAATATTTAGTTTTAGCCTGTTCACTACTTTCTCTTCTAAATGTAAGGCAGGAGGTGTCACAAGAGTAAATGTCTCTCAGGAGATTTTCAGCATTTCCCTATTTAGACTTAATTGAAAGTTCTGCTACAATTTCTGTTCTTGTAATACTGCCACTTTACCAAACTTACCAACACTTTTCCAAATGAATAAATATCTTAAATATTTCCCCAATAATTTGTAATACAATTCCACTTTATTTTAGTTTTTAGACCAAAGAATGCAGCTGCTTTCACTTTAGTAAGCTATTCCCACATTTTGACTACTGTAGGCTTTTCTTTTTAAACTGTGCTGCCATGTGGCTGCATTTGAGTGACACGCCTAGCTCATTTGGAAAATTGTAGATGAGAACTGTCCCCAAAATGCAGTACTAGAATGTGTGATGTGCTTTACTTTGTGTGTATTAGTGTGTGTGATACATATTTAGGGGAAAAATCAACATAAATGTTGATGGGCACATACCCAAAAAACTTTATGTGCCAATGCATTTCTTGTTCAGTTCTGTTTCCACTGACTTTGCAGCAAGCAGGTGAGATCATCTGTTCCCCAAGCAGAGCAAGAGATCCCCTCTCCTGATGCTACACCAGCACGTCCATTTCACCTCCATTTCAAGCTCTGATAGGAATGTAACTGGAATAAGAGGTAGTTATGGTTCTCAGCTAGCTGGCTGTGCATTCATACCAGAGCCAGTTGGCAGAGGTCAGAACAGCCCCATCTGTGTGCTAGACTGCTCCAACCCAATCTGCTGAGGAGGATGGATCTAAACCAGCAAGGACCAAGAGAAAACCCTTCTGCTTACTCAGTAGCAAGGAAAAATTGTTGTACTTCACTGATTAGTGGAGACTTGCTAATATGTGTGTGTGTGTATGTATGTTAACATTTTGTAAATCTAACCTTGGTAATTCTTTCAAAAAATTGCAATGCTGTTTGAATCAGGTTTAGATTTATACAAGCAAGTCTGTCTGGTTTTTATTGTTCTGACCAAATAGCTGTTAGCTCATTTTGCCTAAATTTAATGGCATCATAGGAGTTGGAGATTATCAAGTTTCTATAAGTTTTGCCAACTAGGAGAAAAGCTGTCATGCTACTTGATAGATACTATAGAAAGTCATGGAAAAGTAGGAGCATCTACAACCAAAGTTTGCACATACCCTCCCAGATACTGAAGCCAATCAATTGCAGCACACCAAACCTTAAAGAAGGTTTGTTAGCTGGTCTGTTACCCTGCTAGATTTCCTTGGGGCTGAATGAATTAATTTGACAATACTATGCTTTCTGATCTTTTTCCTGTGGTATTTTAATTGTCGAAAAGTTGTTTTTTACAGAAGGTCTCTTGGAGATTGTCTGTTGCTCAGTTTCATTTTGTCAAAATTTGTGGGAATTTGAGGGGGTCTTTGAAATACTGTTGTAGTCAGGGCACATTTCGAAGCCTTCAGTGACACTGCAGAGACTGAAGTACGTGACTCACTGATAAAATGTGACTCATGCTAATTGTCTGGGGACCTTTGTTCTTGTAATACATTGTTTCCTGCTCTGAGATCAGTTTAGTCAATAAAAGTCTGGTTTCTTTGAATGCATGAAGTAACTGAAACCCAAAACTGGATATCACTATAACGGACACCTTAGGAACCCCACAGAAGAAATGAAATTAGCTCATGGGCACAGGCCTTGTTAGAGGTGACTGACTCTGTTCCCTTCTTGAAAAAGTTGTTTCAGTTGCACACATGCAAGTGCTAATTGCTTTGCATCGTTAATCCATTTTTCAGTACAAATTGGTCTCATTAAAATTGGCTGATGAGAGTCAATATGGCCAGCTCTCTTAGAGAAATATGTTGCTGTGTGCAAACAGGCAGTCTCAGATCTGCCTTTGCTGGCTGGCAAGGCAGAAATTGCAAGTGCTGTGTTGCAGCAGTAGGGATCACAGTGCATACCATGCAACAATGTATCATCACTCCTTACAGCAACATGGCAAGCTCGCTGATACTGCCAGAAAATACTCTGAAAATATCCTGGAAATGGTTAAATTCACAAGGACAAACTTTATCCCACTGTACCCTGCAAGTCATAAAGAGCAAGAATGCTGTAATTTCTCAGATGAGAGAGGTAAACTGTGGTGAGTGTCAGCATGATTTATAGATTTTGATTTGTATAGGCAAAGGGCAGCATGTCTTTGTGTCATGTATAGGTTGTGCATATCTGCAGAAACAATCAGTATTTGACTTCACCCTGTATTCCTGAGTAGCTCCATGCTGTTTGCCTTCAGCAAACATTCTTCACTGGTTTGCATTAAGTATTTTCAGTGATTGATAGTTTTCTTGTTCAAGGATTGGTAAATGTGAATCTGCTTTTCATCTTGGCCTAAAGGGACCCTTGATGGAGTGGAGCTTTTGGGGGTGTTTTTTCTATAAGCTTTGAAAAGAGACTGAAAGACTTGATGTGGAGTCGCTGGGGAGTGCAATTTATAATGTGTGGCTTGGTCTATCACTCACTATGCAGCATAATCAACTAGGTGACCAGTTCAGAAGGGAATAAAATCACTGGCAGTTTTCTCAGAGAACGTGAGTGGATGAATATCCTTTGGCAGACTCTTAGCCAAACTCCAATCTGAGAAACAAACTCAGATTGTGAAGAGTAAAGTGCAAAATCATGGTCTGGTAGAGAAATGGTGAAGAAAAGAACAGTGCAGAAGGGGCATCTGTGTGCAGATCAGAGCAACTGTTCTACCAGGTCTTCAGTGATAGCTAGTTTGACATCTTCGCTAAAAGTAATGGTTTGAACTGTAGCAAAACATAGCTGCAAGGTTAGATATGTGTGAGATCTATGAGTCAAACCAGCAGGGACTGTCCCAAAAAACCCATGAAATATGCAGACCTTGGAAAAACTGAACATAGTTTGGAAGCAGTGCTCAAAATAAGAGGAAACTCTCAACTAAGTAGCTGTTAAGGCTTGACATGTAAATGCTTATTTACACCAACACATCCAGGAAATTTTAGCAACGAAAGCATTAAGTGAAAGTGAACAGCATTTAAAGGAAACAATAAGAGCATTTAGTGAAGAGGATTTAAAGAGGGTGAAAATCCATTATGAAGTTACCAAGATAAAAATCAAAACTTTCTGATGATCATGTAGCTTTTGCATCATAAAAATGTAAATTAGGAATATTTATTGCTAAGCCAATAATAAAAACTCAGCTAAACATTAAGTACCCTGCTACACTAACAAAGTTGTCCATGTCACCAATGGAGAAAATGGTAATTCTTCAACCTTAGGGTGGCAGGTCTGTCTAATACGTGTAACCTCTTCCTTTTGCTCTGGTAGATTCTCCTTTCCCTGGTGGCCTAGGAAATCTCACATCTTCTGTGAATCAGAAGAGAAAAAAGCAAGCAGAGAGGTGAAATAGTTGGTTACACACATGAAACCAACAGTAAATGATGTAGCTGCTGGGGAAGTAGCAGAGCTGGGATATAATGAAAGGTTTTGTTGTAATATCATGCAAATGAGGTAAAACATAAACAAGAGGGCCTGAAATGAAAACATCTTGAAAGGGAGGTAGGCAGGGGTGGAGAAGGAGGGGAAGTGTCAGACAGGTGGTTGTGTGTGGGAATTAGAGCAGCTGAACCAGAAAACATGATGCACATGTGTTTCTCACTTCCTAAATGAAGGGACACCTGTTCAGGTACTGTTTGAATGGCAGTGATTAAAAAGGATTTTCAGGTTAATTGCAGGTACTCCAGTTTCCCGTAGACAGTGTTGGATATAAATTTGTAGAGGGTATTTTGCCATCTATTAGATAGCAAACTTGTTTGTTGTGGAAGGAAACAGCATCTTTTGAACCCTTTAAAGTTGTTAAATAAATGTCAGAAGGTAAATAAAATTTAAAGAATAAAGTATTGATAGAAGTTGTAGAAGAAATTATATACAATAGGCATCTCAAAAGATGTTTTTATTTTGCTTAGCAGTCGTATTTGAATTTCTCAAGAAGCAGTTTGTTTAAAATAGCAGATCCAAAAAACCTTTGGTGTGGAATGTTAATAATGCATTAAATTTTTTAAGTTTCACAGTGAATTTTCACTTTTGGGCCAGAGGTTATTTATATATTTACTTGATGTGAAACCAAGTGATGAGCTGTTTTTCATTTCAGGAGCAAACATTGTGATCAAGGAAAAGAAAACCACATCTGCATTAGAACTAAGCAATAGCTGCTGTTATTGACTCTTTAAATCCAACCCAAACAAACAAAAATATTTCAGCTATTATGTCTTAATGCAACAGGGGAGCACGTTATATCTGCTATTGCTGGCAAGCTGTGAAATAACATTTGTAGATCAATTTACATTACTTTAAGTAAAATATTTCCAATAGGTGCATTTAAAGATAATTTCATTCCAATTGTCTTCTTTATCCTCTATAGCTAAGTTTTGCCAAGATGTTTTTATGCTGGGGTGTGAAGAAAGACTTTGCTAAAACCAGCATTGCTAAGGACAAGCTTTCATGCATGGACTCCACATACATGGATTATCATCAGAGATAAGTTTAATACTCCAGAAAGCAGGGAAGCTATATAAAATGAAACTTGGGAGGTGCCACCCAACCCTTAAGGCTGTGAAGAGGACCAAAACAGTGACACACATGTGACACACTGGGTTGGATTCTCTGTGGGCTCACAGCGAGAATGGCTGATTTTTTCTGTGCACTTTGCAATGTCTTTGTTCCCACACGGGTAGCACAGGGCTGGACACACTCAGCTGCCTTTGCACATCCCAGCACCCAACCCAGTAACCTGATATTTCCTCTTCCTCCCCTGACAAGGTGCTGAATTTCCCCCCACACAGTGTGATAGCTTTTTAAAAAGAGGTTTATTTTCTTTTGCTGTTGTCCTACCCACATTGCAGGCCTGACAGAAGTTTCCATATTAGGTTGTTGGCCACTGCAGATTTGAACCAGTACAGTTCCAGTATTTCAGCTGAACTGTGACCTGTATCTTCCCATGTGCCTGCTGTTCCTTAAGACTCAAACAGGGTGAATGTAGGTTACCTAGTATGCTACCATCCCAATTTTTTCTAGAGAGTGAAATTTTACTATATATAACACAGAAAAAGTGGGATGGAAGTCCTGTTTCAGGAATTTCTTTTTGCAGCCTTTTTTTTTTTTTTTCCCCCCACCCTAGCCTTTACTACTTTCCAGAGAAAAGAAGCTAAAATGACCAAACTGAATCTCTTTAAACCTTTAATCAAAGTATTGGAATGAAAACAGAGAACTTTAAAAGTCAGAAGTCTTATCTGCAGCAAGCAGCTAATATTATCTTTCTTTAAAAAAATACTCATATCAAACTGTTGGAGCAAATTTTCTTTGGGAAAGGAATTAAAACAAAGTAATAGTGTGGGGCCAAATGCACTCCTTAACATAGCTTGATTTTACAGAGAGGCAGAGCAGGTGCAAAGCAGCTGAATGATTATAGAAGATAAGAGCAGCAGTGGTTCAGATCTGTAACCTGTCATTTCATCTCAAGATCCAGCAAAAGCTGCTTCTTTTTCCCTCATCTTTAATTTTTTTTTTTTTTAAGCAGGAACTGGTGAGCAGAGCTAGGAGTAAGGATTCTAAGCTGCCCATTTCTCTGGCAGCCTTTAATTGCACAAGCAGCAGATTCTGCTTGCTCCAGAGTCTGTGGGCCACTTGAATCCTGTGCATTGGAGGGGAAACAAGGCAGAATGGGGGCTGCTGTAGGAGGCCAGACAGAGCACTCTGGACAGGAAACAAGCTGAGAGATACCAAGTCCTGCCAAATGCAGAGGAAAACTGGGGCTGTGTGTGTGCAGGAGGAGAATGTAGGCCAAAGTTTACTGATTGTTGCCCCAAGATCTTCAGCAACAGATAAACCAGCTCATGGAAAAGTGGTATTTAAGCAACTACACCAATACTTTAGGTTTAATGCAGTCAGTATTTGGGTAGGGAGCATCATGCTGAACTAGTTATCCTAAGCTCGTGTTTTGTGCACTACAGCTTAGGCAGGCCAGCAAATAGCTTGGTAATGCCACATGAAATATCTTGGCATATATCTGACAGCTCATTGGGAGAATATCCTCTAAAATTGATCACCTGGCTCCATTACACAAAAATAAAATTGAGTTGGTGTAGTGAGATAAACACTGGTGAGGGTGTTCAAATGCTGCTACAGGAAATTAAATCCCCTGCATATATGGCAATATTTATTTTGCATTTTGTGTGCTTCAATAGGAAATGAGCTCATACTTATCTTCACTCTAGAGCAAGATGAATTAAGCTCCAGAGCAAGTACAGCATCAGTCTCCAATGGTTTTCAACCTAAAAAGCTATATCCCTGAATCCCTGTTGCCTTGCCTTGCATTTATGCTCCTGCATAGGATGGAGAGGGCAAAAGCCCTTTGAGATGCCTTTTCTGCTTGCATGTTTACTTGCTGCAGTGTTGTTGAGGGGGGGAAGGGGAAGTGAGAGTAAGTTATTTCTGCATTTAGCTGGAGTAACTTGCCCTCCTGACTCCTCAGACATTTGACAAATAGGGCTTTTTTGGCTGCATCTTCAATATCATCAGAAATAAAAGTCCTAATATATCACTTAGACATTGGGTAAACTTGTGACAATTCTGGACATCATCTGGATACATGAATGAAATTGATGTTACATCTCACTAATCAATCTAAATAACACAATAATACATAAAGAGAAGAAACCCCCCCACACACACACCTTTTATAACTTTTTATTTTTTTCTTTTCTACCTTAGGATCTTCTTTCTGGATTAGAAATTAATATAATCTCTCTTGATCTGGTCCTGCTTGAGTGAACAGCAAATTGCAGGGTGGAATGGAATAGTAGATATGTTTTACTACATGTCTTGAACTTGTTTATTTACTGCACTTTATTCCTCATTCATATGACTACAGTGCCCATGACTTGAAATCAACAAAACACAGTTATCCTGTAGAGCAAAATGTGCTAGAGGAAAGTTTGCAAGTTTAAACCTTGTAAGGTAAAGAAAACAGTGAAATGAGAAATGTTTCTAGTGATAATTAAATATTACATATTTGTCATATGTTAAGAGTTGAGTGACTTCTTTTTTTCCTCCTATCTGTAACACAAAAATGTGATAGCAGGGAAATTATCTTATCCTACTTCTTTATTCCTAGCTCAGTAGTTGTTTGGGTTCCACAACTTAAAAATGTCTTTCTCACCAAAAGGCCTTATCTAACACATGGCATTGTCTCTGCAGAGACTGAATGCCTCATGAGCATAGAGTGAATTTATTTTCACAACAGCAGCAACCAGAGCTGAGAAAATTTTCAACCCTGCTAATTGGGTGGGGTAGAGGGAGAGAGGAAATTAAATGCTTTGCTTATTTTTCTCAGTTAACTGCTGCTGAGAAGCCTGTCTTTCCTTCCATTGTCTGTGAAGGGGCTGTGATTTTCACAGATGCTAGGAGGATCTTCTCTCTTTGGTGGGGAATGTGGGACACAAAGCCACCAGTACATCATCATTACCTTAAGAAGTGAATATTGAGCCTGCTGATGCTATGGGCAAATGGGGCTGTAAGATACCTGGTTTTTGAGGCTCAGAATGAAACTGGAAACATTCCAGTTTAACTAAATTTAGTGTTACAATCAAGTAGTGCACAGGAGCCAAGGCAAAAGAGATGAAGCTCATACCCTTTCTTCCCAGCAGCACCTGCTGAGCAGTAGTTTTCTTCTAATATTTTCTTTCTTTTACCCATTGTATGAAAAACATACCTGAATCAACTCTACATCAGAAACCTGCCCTGGTGGCTCCGTAAGCACTGTCATCAGCACAAGAGAATGAGTCACCCTGTCCTGGCCATGTGAAAGTGTGCAGAACTGAGGTTCATGTCCCAGCCCCCTTTGGCCAGAACGCTGATGTAGGTGTTGCACCCAAGGACACATCTGCAGAGATGAAACAGCCCCAGAGGAATGTGTTCTGCATGCTCTTGAAATTGCTACTGTGAGCTCCTTTTACCTTCCAGAGCAAAGAATCTGGCCAAAAGCCTTCCCTTCGCCATTTTTAAACAATCCGCTGTAAGAGGTGGCTCACCAGCTCCTTGAGGCCTTTGGCCTAGGACTATTTGACTGTATAGCCAGTGTTTTTACACAGTGTCTTTTCTGTATAAAAATGTGAATACTCAGCATCAAATAGCTGCAATTAAGCACATCAGGGTTTTTTCCTGAAAGCTCTAAGTATATTAATAAGTATCCGAAATGTATTAGAAGCAGGGTAAAAATTTGTTTCTGTTATGCTAAAACAAATACTTCATTTCTTTAGGTCTCTCTTTCTCTTCAACTTTTCTTTCCTCTTTGTAGCAGTTCTGAAGCATAATGCAACTGTTTTCCAACCTGTCTGTTACCATGGTTTTAGTTTTTTGTTTCCTTTGCAAATGAAAAGAAAAATCAAATCAATTTTATCAAGCTACTGGTAAAGTACAGAGAGCATTTACTGTAATTAGGACACTGCATTACAGAAGTGATCTAAAGAATCCTGTTAAATGTCATTGCTCTTAGCAAAGAAACTACAGAAGTTGAAATGGAATTTTGAAAAGGAGAGTTGAGTAATATGCTTAGCTGTTCAGTCATGTTGACTGATGTACTCATGAGCTGTGTTTTAATTTAACAAGTTGGATTTTCTTTCTGCACTAAAAGATTAGGAGAAGTCTTTGCTCTAAACCAGGTAATTCCACACTTACCTGCTCTTTGTTTAGCAGCTGTTATGCCACCCTCCATTCATTCTGGCAGTTGGCACAATGCAGATAATGATGAGGTATGTGATGACAAATACTTTCATTGTCTCATTTCTGACTAATTTCATATGCCAGATTGTTCAAACCAGAGTAAATGTAGTGCTGATTAGAGTCTGATTTTTTATTCTTTTCAAGTTTATTTTTAAGGAATATAAATTTCCTTCAGAACATGTCTGGTCCTTCAATCTTAACTATATGGATATAGCCTGTATCATTAATTCATTGGAAGTAGGTGCATATCCTCTTGCCATTGTTGATTGGATTTGCAAGACTGGAGCCTTAAGAAGAACCTGTGTATTCAGCAGTGAGTTGTACATTGAAGATCTGCTCATATGTAGCACCATTTGGGAATTAATCTTGAAATCAAAATGAATCCAGGATTAGCTCTGAAACCTTTATTCTATCTGACACACACTAACCTATGTGTCTAAGAGCCAGGCAACTGCTTTGGGAAAGTGAGTCATTGTTCAGTTGCTATGAGCTGGTAAATACACAGTGATAAAGGCTTGGCCCTGGCTCTTCCTCGCCTTGATTCAGAACTGGTGAGGGAAGACCTCAAGACCCAAGTCCACAGTTAATGGACTCATTCAGACAAGTTTTTTCTGCTTACTCGTTCACCATGCCTGGTGTAGGCCTACTTGAGTTCCTCATACCTTGGCTGCATGTGTGAAACCCCTCATTCTGCTGACAGGAATTTAACCTTCTGTTCTTCCTTCCCTCCATGAGTGAGATTGTATCCTCTTTTTAGCACAACTGTGTGGTCACAGAGCCTCTGAGCAGTGCACAGTGTGGAGGTGGGGATCTTGTGTTAAGTATGGGGTTTTTTTGTCTCTTATAGAAGCATTTCCTTAGATGGAAAACTGTCTGAATTTTATAACATCAATCAAATGCTGGTTGGGTTGTAAAAGAACTTATCCCCATAGACACAGAATATAATACTGAATGTATCAACTCTGTCTCTCCTTGATATCTGCAGAAATTTGAAAGAAAAGGATCAAGCAGTTCTTCAAAGTTCAGATCCTGAAATCGATAAATTTTCATCTGCCTCCATCTGCCCTCCCCCATCTGCTACTTAATGATCTCTAAATATCTTTAGACAGAGAAATGCATTGTAGTGTTTTGGACTCACCTGGTTTGAGGATAAAGTACACTCTGCAGAAGGAACAGAAAAAGAAAGTGAAAAAACACAAAGGCAAACATTCTGTGGTGATCAAATGTGCCGTATTTGTAGACAGGATGTCAGGGTGAAATAGATTATTATGAAAGCATGAAGATCTGGCAATTTGAAGGAAAATTAAAAGTGTTCTTGAGAGTTAAACACTGAAACTTTTTTGAAAATGGGCTGGTGTTGTAATGAAAACAACATCTGGCTGTGATTGCTAAAATTTGATTGCAAAAGGAAAAACTGAATGATGTTATCTCACACTGATTGACATTAAAAAAAAACTTGAAAAATGGACATTAAAAAGGAAAGTTAGACAGATGTAGCAAAGGAACAGCTGTTGGAGATGGACAAGCTTTCTCTGGGGACCTATTGCTAAGGAAATATAAGAGCCTTATTCTGATTGCCTGCTGCTACAAATCAGCATTAGCTCCACTGAAGTCAAACGTGTGCCAGTGCAAAACTGGCATAAGATCAGAGATAGGTATGGAAAGCAAAGTAAAATAATAGAATATGGCAAAGTTCTATCAGGAATCTAATTGGTTTGGCATTTTTGTCACATGTACCTGGCTTTGTAGCCATATTTATTTTTTATGATTGATGAACACGCTCAAATGTTAGCAGCATGATCCTATTCCGCCAGGTGGATCACTTAGAGCACTATTCTAGACACAGGAAAAGGAGGAAAGGGTAGGCACAGGTTCATCCTCTTGAGCAGTATCTCAGTGAGAGAAAACCAGTGTTACCTTTTCTGAGGGATACATGGGGGGTAAGATGGGGGCAGAAGGAAGATGACTTGAACCTGCTGTGCTTCTCATCTTGAAGGCCCTCAGTAATTGTTTCCAATGATGGAGTTTGGGTGTTGGCCAAGCCAGGATTGCCTGGCTCTGAGACATACCCGAATCCCCAGCTCTGGAGCACTCTCTGAGCTCTGCAGCACAACAATCTCATGTTCCCAGGCTGGAGGTGCCCCAGCTGATGGCAGAGTCATCAGTCAGTGTGGGTGAGCTGCTCAGACTGGGCAGCAGGAATGCCACCTTCCTGCTGCTCTCAGCAGTTACAGACCCAGCACTGTGGCTGCTTCGCTCAGTGCCCCCAGTGTGAGGAACTCCTCACGTGCATCAGCTTCATCCCCAGCTGTGGTAAAGTAAATAAAGCCTGAAAGGAAGAAAACGTGCTTCTCAGCCAGCCTTTCTTATTACATTTTTCTAAACAATTCTTTTGGTTTATAGGGAGGTTTTATTTTTCACTCTAGACTGTATGTTAAAGGCAAACAGTTTCTTCACACCTTTCTTAACCTGCTCTAAAGAGCCTGGGTGGAGGTTGCTGTGTTCTGGTGAATAATCCCTTATCCTCTACATCATGGAAAAATGCTGCAAGATAAAGAACTGGAAGTGAGTGTGAGTTATAAAGTTGTGGTAAGGGAAGTGGGATATGGCAGAATTAGGAAGGGACAAAGTATTGGAAAATCAGAATAGATTTCAGAAATAGTTTTTAAGAGGCTGTTGTTAGTGACAATGTTTTAACATAGTGTTTTCTTTCTGGGTGAAACAAAAAAGAATCTGCTCATAGCCCCTGATGCAGTTCAGAGAAAGGGAGCAGGGATGGAAATGATTGGGAGAGGGTTGATATTTAGAGAATTTGCATGGTCTGCTTTACAGAGCAATCTTGCATTGGTAAAGCTGAAATCAGGACATGGGCACATGTGCCTATTCAGAACAATTTACTGCCTTTTCTCTTCTGAGTGCTGGAAAACCATAAGGACCCCAGAAAAAGCAGACCCCAGCATAGGCACAGAAACACAGCTGCCCCAAGCAGTGACAGTTCCCTGTCAGTGCTGCCCCACTTCTGTGTAGAAGGACAGAATATAATTCCATTTCACTGTATGTGCTCTCAGAGAAAACACAAGATTAAATAAGTCTCACCACTGCTAACTACTGGCTAACAGTAGAAAGGATGAATGTTCTGCCTCCCTTTCTCATCAGAAAGTTAACTGCACACATCCTTTTCCAACCACATGGACCTTGTGCTTCAGCAAATTTCTTTTAGCTGAGAGGAATGGCAGTAATGTGGCTCATCAATCGAGCTTTTATCCTGTTTCATCAAAATTCTTAAGGTTTCTTTCCCCTGGCTTTCTGATTTGTTTCTGAATCTTCTATCTCTTCCTCTCAGATCTCCTCCAAAGAGCATGTTGTACAGTGGTTTTCTTCTACAGAAACCAGATTTATGTGATTTAGAGCATAGGGGGATCTGCTTTGCAGTGACTGTTAGCCCTTGGGTATCAATAGATGCTTTCGATGCAAAGGAAAATCTATTCACATTTGTATTGTGTGTTACTGTTCAAAGTCTGCTATTGAGATCAAGGGGGTTACCCAGCTGAAAGCTATCCCATAGTAGTGCTTTCTTGCTGTACAGCAGACTAGTTTCCAAACAGATTACTGACCCTGGCAAGAAATAGCAAAAGTGTGTTCCAAACCTTAATAAAAGAATCTTTTTCAGGAAACTAGTATCATCCAAGTAGTTCTGAGGTTTTAGGTGGTAAGGCAATAGCACAGAACTAATGTCCTCCCAGTTTGGATTCATTTATGCTAATTGATTTTAAATCTGTTTTATGGTATTAGGAGGCCTGGTACCTGGTTAGTTGGTTGGTTAATTCTGTCTGCAAATCTGCCATTCCTGCTTTCTGAACTCAGGGATTTTTGGTTTAATGTTTATCACCTTTACAGAAATGTGCTGTAATTGTTTGTTTTTTTTTTTTCCCAGCATGGGGTACACATGTGTGAATCTGTCTGCTGGACATCTCAGTACGTGTCCAAGTGGCCGGGTGTAGGCAGCAGCCCAGTGTGTGCTGTCCCCACCACCCAGGCTGATGCTGAGGCAAATGCCAGTCTGGAAATCCCTGGCCTTCCTCTCCGTGGCCCTGACACCAAGCCGGGTTGGCTGCTGGAGCTGGTGGCATCCAGCTGATTCTGTGTGCAACCAGGACTGCCTGTTTCTGTAGATGTAGCTCTGCATGACCTTACATTTACACTGTGATGCAAGAAAGCCATTTTGATAGCAAACATTATTCATACAATGATATTTCAAGTCTCTGTGTTGCACATTATCTTGTAAATTTTCTTGCATTCACAGAAAACTCTTTTTCTCTTTAACCATGTACCAAATGTACCCACTCTCACTGAATTTGAATGTATGGCTCACTTGGCCTTCATAGGAATATAAAGAAAGCGTGTCTGCCCTTGAAGCAAAATTTCAATATTTGATTGCAATTCCAGTTTATTACAGCTGGTGTCAGTCATAAATCCTCTCAGACTTCCATCCTGAAGTGGAAAGCTCATCAAATGACTGATTTCCATTTGCTGTGTTTATTGTTTGCATTTAATATACTTTAGAATGTTGTTAATAGGTTTTAAGCAAAAATTCAACTTCATTTCATCAGACTCAAAACATGGAGATGAATCTTGCCAGACCTATGGTACATTGTCACCTACTGTTTAGGAATAGTTTATCACTTGTGTTCTGTGCCACATACCTGAGGTCTCCTCCCTTCCAGAGAGTCAAAGATTTCCTGTCTGCTGCAGTCAGAGGGAGGTTTTTTTATAAAGGTAATGACAGATATTATGTCAGATTGCATTGGATACTGCAGATTGAAAGATTATCATTGGGGAACTCACCTGCATGATAATCAAATTCATATTTTAATATTTTTTTTAAAATTTATTTTTTTTATTTTTTTGTGGCAGAGCCTATCCCTTTTATTCCTGAGCAATGTCTAAAAAATTGCATCCTTGAACTGGACTGGGATCTTGCTCATATTTAAACATTAGCTGATAATAATTTTATGCATCATGTAAACCTTTACATAATGAAGTGCTTTGGCATTCATCTCATGCAGTAATATTTGCTTTTTGATGACAAGCTAAACTGTCACTGGTGTGTGTAGCATTCCAAATGCCCTCTACCACTACAGCCTGATTTGCTTTGAACTGTGTGGTTGCATTTTAAATAAATAATATAATATTAAAGCACTTATTAGAAATAGCAACTTCTGAATGCTTAGCCCTTCCCAACTGGAATATCTGTGGGTTAAGTGTGGGTTTGATCTAAAGCAGTGCTATTTTCCTATTGTCTCTCAAGGACTTTCTCCCTGTTACTCCACAAGTGAATTTGACCCTCAGTTTGCAAATCCCCACTCTCCTTTTCCTTCTCATATGCAATGTTCTGTGACAATAGAAATATAATGTTCAACCTTGGTTTGTCTTGTTAACAGCATGTGGTTAGAATATTGCTGCCATTTCAGTCACATTTTTGCACTTGTCCCCTACTGTCTTGGCTGGTTGCCAGCACGGTGATTTATGCTTTGTTTGCCTCCAGATGTGATTATTGCTTTTCTTTCCTGGATGGGTCCTCTGAAAGAGTTCTTCACACATTAAAACGTTGAAGCTCTTAAATCAGGGACTTGCTTAAACTAATTTTCAGTGAAAATGAGCATAAAAATTCCTAAAGGAACAGAAAACACCTGGACAAAATTTTGATTTCAATAAAAATTGAGAAACTAAGATGTCTTGGCTTTAAAATGATGATGTAAGCTATTAGAGATTCAATATAACCTCATCTATTTAAGTGCAGCCCTGGGCTATATTTTCTAGTCAAAGGAAACTTTTCTGTGCTGCTTAGTATGTTCAGTGAAAACTCACACTTTCATGGTGAAAAGACAGCTTAAACATAAGATTTTTATAAGGCTTTGATTTCTTCTTTCCCTTTAAAAATTACTTTAATGCCTATTTTAATATATGTTGAACTTCAAGGAAGTTAGAATTTTTATATTCCTAATCAGTGCTGCATTCAGAGCACTTAACTTTGCAAATTTATTCTGTTTCAAATAAGACTCTCTTTCCTCTACTTCCCCAAGTATCTGCAGAAAACAGTTCACCTAAACAAGTTATTATCACGGGTGTTGAAGGTGAGCACAAAAATAATCACGCTTTAGAGATCAAAGCTAAGAATTTTGAATTAAAAAAAAAAAAGGTGTTAGTTTTTGTCCTTAGATTCAGCCCCTCCTCCCCACTACATGTACTCTTGAGTTTCTTGCATTTAAGTGTTTGTTGCCTCTGACTTCTGTATGAATGATAGACTAGCATCGTTTTCCATGAGATGTCTCAAGAAAATGAGTCATTAATTTGGAGTAAATATGAACATCTTTGTAGGAAATGGCTTGGATTCAGACATCTGGAAAATGAAAGCATTATGTATTGACCTACTGTAATTTGCTAGGATGGTGGTAATTTCGTATTCATTTGTCTTGGTACCAGTGGAGAGAGTATTGCATTTAAAAACAGAACTCCCTGTGCTGTATTATTTAGAACAGTACTCCAAAACCAGGGAAGAACCACTGCAGCTACACCTAATCAAGCAAGATGCATCCCAGTTCTGCTGCCTTTAAGTACACAGGGTCACAGTGTTCACTTGCAAAGACTTCTTCACTTCTGTAGCAGCAGGAGGCAGATCACCTGTGTAACCATATACAGGTAGTGCAAAACTGCCCCACCAGTGACAGGAATTTGTGCTTTCTGCAGAGTAACTGGACCAGTTAATCTCTGAAAGTCCCTGACCCAAGGCAAAAAGGGCTTTTTTAAAATTAAATAAATAACTGGTGAAAACCATGGAATAACAAGGTGCCTGTCTAGCTCACGGTTCTGTTTATTAACAGCAGAACTGTGCACCGCTGGTTCTTTACAATGTGTTTGTGCTCCCTTCAATTACTTGCTGAGAGCCACTCAGATCCAGCCCTGTGTCATTGTTTGTATTGCACAGGAACATGAATCAAGTCTGTCACACTTTTGATGTGGCTGCCAAGTCAACAGCACAGTCATTGTAAGTACTTAGCAAAACCCCCTGCATGTTTTCTGCCAGTGAGGACAGAATAATTTTTGCCCCTTTGCTTGTTTCTATCACTTTGTGGAAGATTCCTTTAAAAGTGACATTTATTTGTCAGCTAAAAAAAAAATGATCTTGTCAGGTGTTGTTCTTAATTATAGATTTTGAGATTTAGGAAGTTCACATTTTGTTTTTCATTTCAGGAATACTGTCTCAAAAAGCATAAAGTAAATATTATAGCCAGTATTTCTGGTTTGTATTTTCTTACTTTGCTAGTTTCTTTTTAAAATTCCTCTATTTGTAAGGAATCAGATCTAGCAGTAGTCTTTCCAGAAAGCAGATGTTTGGACAGGTAGATGTGTACTGAATCCCAAAATACAGTTAAATACAAGCCATCCTAATCTCTTTATGGCAGAATATTAGGCTGACATTGTCAGTTTAATTTCTTCAAAGGCATAAATGTCCTGTTGCCCCAGGGACTCCAGGAAAAGGTATTTTCAGTTTTGGTCATTATGCCAGGCATAATCTCTTTTCTGAGTTGGTGTTATAGGCTTCAAATAGAAATAGTAGCATGCAGACTGCAGTGTATAGAAAAAATCCATGCACTTTAATTTGGGTTGTCTGTAATGGACAAAATCTCCAAGACAAGATAAAACTATGGTAAAATTCCAGCCCTGGAAATTAGGTGTTCTTTGTTTCTGTATCTAATACTGTTAATCTGGCAGTTTTCATTACACCTTTGATTTAGTTTTGCACTCCAACTTAGAGTTCAAGTCAATCCTAACTGAATGGTAGATGCCAATGTCACAGTTTAAGACCAAATGACAGTGTAGAGACTGAATAGATTTGGCTATTGCTTCTCATCAGTCATAGATTTATGTAGTCTTTGAAATTACATGTCTCCCCTGATCTGTGGAAGAGAAGGCACAGTCCAGGAAAGAAATCAATGAGTTATCTTAATTGCTCCAGCCCTGCCACATGTTCTTCTTTAGCTGTGATCATCCTCTTCCTCACAGGTGTCCCTGGGGATTGAAGCTGTGATCCCAAGCCCTTCTGCAGGGCTCTGTGTCCCCTGGCAGCTCTCCCTGCAGGGCTCCAGGCAGAGAATGCCTGATTTTGGGCTGGCTGGTTCCTGCACTCAGTGCCTGAGAACTGGCTTGCTGGTGCTCACAATCTGCTCCTCTCCAAGGCAGGAGAACTTCTCCACTCAAGGTAGGTGACTTCTCTACTCTTGTAACCAAATTGGCTCCATTATGCAGTAGGGATGAGCTGCTACAGCGAGTTTTCTTTAGAACAGGTCTGCAGTGAATTTCTCAAACCTCTTCACAATCATTCTTTAAGTGTCAGGTACTAACCTGGGAATTACTGGATTTAGATTCTCACCTACAGCCCACTTCTCTGATACCTAATTAATAACCATCAATAGTTAATTTTCGATCTCCCTTATTACATTTAAAACAAACAAAAAGCTAACTGCATTGCTGCTGCTGACATTGGCCATAAAGCTCCAGTTGTACACTGAGTGCAAAAAAAGAAATGAAAATCAACTGCACCAACAACTAGCCCCACATCCCCAGCCCCACTGAAACAGCAATAAGAAAACCTGTGGCTTTAGAGAATGCAAAGATTTCTCAATTTGATTTGATACAATTTATTTCCAATAAGTTTCACAGTCAGGAGAAAAATTAAAAACTTGCTCTGTTTAGAGCATAATAAAAAAAAATAAAATTTAATGGATTCATTTGCATTTTTCTATCAGTTATCCATGATTCATACTTACCTCTTGGAATGCAATACACAGATGAGTCATACAGAGGAACAGCCTCTGCATAGGAAATTACACTGTCATTTATAAGTAACAGTGCTTTCTTGAGCTGAAACAAAGATGAGCCACAGTAATCACAGATAAATCTCCACTGACTTGGAGCACTTGTTTAGAAAACCCACTCCCCTCTGTGTGTGTGAAAGCAGAGCCTGACTCAGAGCACATGGAATCTGCAGTTACTAACTCCCATTAACTTTGGGGATCCTGGGAACCTTTCAGGATCACCACTTCAGGCAATTTATCTTTTGGAACAAGATATGTTAAAGGACACCTTGCACTTTGGTGTTCTGACTGAGCCTCCTTGCAGGTCTGTTCTTCCCTCAGGCATCAGACTCCGTGTCTGCTCCATGCAAACCCCTCCCTTAGCACACACCTAGCAAGCTGTGAAAGGGCTTGGTGGGAACAGCAAGGCCCAGGAGCATGTGCCAGGACAAGGTGCCTCGGGGTGGAACTGCTGGTGTGACAGCCAGGGGCTGTCCCACATTCGACAGGGAGCTGAGCAGGGCCAGCCCCAAAAACTGTGGTTGTTGAAACACCTGGCTGAGAGAGATGAAACTACTCCTGCTCTTGTAAGACCTTTGATGAAGCTGCGTCCCTTGTGCATTAACATGTCCTCCTAAAATTTCTGAAAGCTTGTTCTCTTTTTGTGAGATCGTCATTCAAGACAGAAGGAATGAAGCCCAAAAGCTTCCTAGTTTTTCCAGGATGCTCTTGCATATTCCCAAATGATGGAAACGGGAGAGAGAGAAAAAAAAAAATCATAGCAACAGCATCTGTTGACTGCCAAATGTGTTGTAATTCTCTGGCCTTTTAAATAAATGCTGTTCATATGCGTTGCAAAGCCTGCAAGAGGAGGAACTAAGCATACCAAGATTTGAAGCCCTGTACTCCAGAGGCTGAATATCATTCAGACTGTGGTTTCTGATTTCAAATGAATAAACCACAAATTTTCCCAAATCTGGAAACACAAGACTGCACACCTTTAATCACTGATATATAGTGTACCTGATTGGTATTTTCAGAGCATCAGTAAAACTCACAGAGGGAAAACAGACATGAAAACTAGCGTGTATGCATGGAATACCAGTGATTATGTTATATATGCATCTGAGATTTGTACTTAATTCAAGTCAGGATCTAATCCAGCTCCCATTAAGTCAGTGGGAATTTTGCCAGTGAAAACAATAGTAACAGGATCTGGCCAAAATAATTTAATCCACCCTCTTCAGCTGCTGTGCTCACAGCAAGAATGTTGCCATTAAGAAGTTTATATGGACATAAATATTCACTTTAATTTCCTAGAGTTTGTCTACTTGCTTAAAATTGCATTTGTGATTTAAAAAAAAGAGCAACACAGTGTACTATGGCAGCATTTTAATCACTCTAGGTTCAGGAATAAATAGAGAAACATCTTAAATATTTTATACAGATTATATTGCAATTTTGAGTTAACAATTCATTTTGGAGTTGTTTATATCTTTTTCAGTCTCTGTTGGTTTATTTTTCTTCTGTTGGTTCAGGTTTCCAAGCTACTCTGTGAGAGTGATTGTGATGGGTTTAGAATTTTTTCTCCTATAATCGCATTCTGGAAAATTGTCACTATGCATGTTGTATCACTGAATTGCATCTTGCCTCATGCTGTGATTCTGTTCCAGGAGGAGGAGAAGTTTAGGGGTGTATCATGCTAATACTATGTTTAATGGACTGCTCTAAGTCTTTGAAGGATGCAAGAACATCAACATGGGGAAGTCTTTAGCAGCTGAAGCGTTTTTGAATAGTATTCAAAGGTTTTACTACACCAGACCCTGCTCATCAGTGCTGCCATTTCCCCATGAACTTCATTAGGAGCTGCACCAACTGGGAATTGTTCAGGTTTAGCTCCTTGGCTTAGAACTTCCTGAGGGAGAACAAGAGCCTCTTCTGGAGAGCTGGCATCTTCTCTGAGCTGACTACCATTAATACTTCTGCTCTGTGCCCTTCTTTTCCTTCCCACTGCAGGAGCAGCAGTGAACCCTGAGCTGTGAATGCACTGCAGCTGCAGTCAGCCCTTGTCAGAGAAAGCAGGCAAGCACTAATGTGCTCTAATCCATGCTCCAGGATGTCTCAGGAACTTGGGGAAAATGTAGTTCTGCTGTTGGTGAAGAGCTTGGGAATCTGTAGGAACTGACAGGAGTGGCAATGGAGGAGTTTGTGGCTGTGGCAGCTGCTTGTGCTGCTCCCAGGATCCTGCCTCACTTTACAGCCTGCCCTGTGTGCCCCTGCAGGTACCAGTGCAGGGATCGGGTACATTGCACCTCCCAGCATGGCCACTGGAAGCATTTAGGATTTGAAACAATTGTCTCTGGTTTGTTTGTCTGCCAGCTCAGCAGTGAGGGGGCAGGAGCCAGCTGGGCAGAATGCATGTGGTTATCATTTAGGAGTAACCACAGATCTAAAAGCACCTTGCACTGAAGGTGGCCATTTCCTGTCCTGGCTGACTTCAGCGTGGATATGCATATTGTCCATGCCTCCCAAACTTTTTTCTCCTGATGCCCCCACAGCCTTGAAATTTCAGCTTTTCCTGTGTTGCTGTTGCTAAAAAGTGTTGTGGTTTGACACTGGCCCAACACCAGGCACCCACTGGAGTCTCATCCTCCCCTGCCACAGCTGGGGAGAGGAGAGGGGAAAAAAAAATTAAGAAACACTTCATGAATGAGATAAGGACCAGGAGAAGTATTTCATAGGCAAAACAGGCTCAAGTTAAGTTGCAGAGTGAATTTTATTGCTAACAGAATCAGAGGAGGATAATGAGAAGCTAAATAAGCCCTTAAAACATCTAGTGTCCACACCAGAGTGGCTGGATGCCTGGAGGAGGCTGTGCTCCAGTGGAAGACCCAGTGGAGAGAGGGGCCCTGCTCCCAGGCTGGAGCAGCCTGTCCTTGGAGGTCTGCACCCCATGGAAGAGAGACCCCTGCCACAGCAGTTTGGGGAGGACTGTGTGCCCGTGGGAGGGACTCAGGTTTGCAGCAGCTGTGGTGGGGCTGCTGCTCGTGAGAGTGAACCCACGCTGGAGAGGTTCATGCAGGACTGTCTCCCGTGGGAGGGAGCCCACGGTCTCACAGGGGAAGGACTCCTCTGCCAGAGCAGCAGAAGAAAATCTCAGTGATGAGCTGACCAAAACCCCCACGCCCTGTCTCCCTGTGCTGTCAGTGGAACCCCACCTGGGGATGGTGGGGAAAGGTGTTTCAAGGGCTTATTTTGCTTCTCATTATCCTCCTCTGATTCTGTTAGCAATAAAATTCACTTTGCAACTTAAGCTGAGCCTGTTTTGCCTGTGAAATACTTCTCCTGGTCCTTATCTCACTCATGAACTCTTCGTTAATTTTTTCCCCCTCTCCTCTCCCCAGCTGTGGCAGAGGAGGGTGAGCAAGCAACTCTGGTGGGTGCCTGGCATTGGGCCAGCGTCAAACCACGACAAAAAGTCACTTTCAACTCCTCTCCTGCCCTCTCTCTCCTTTTTTTTTTTTTTTGTTTTTTTTCTCCTAGATGGATTTGCTTCAGTTTCTGAAGCCTTGAAAATCTTTGGAGGTTAAAGTAATGCAAGAACATACTATGCATCCATTTTAATGCCTCCTCAAGGCCCCACAACAATGTTTAATATTGTTCTTCTTGGGCAATCTGAGTTTCCTCTCTTAGTTTTAAGGGCCAAACAAAAGCAAATCATCTGGGCTCAGCCTAGTGCTGGCAGAGGGGCCCATGGGAGGCAGTAACTGTGGTTAACACGGTGTGTACTGGCTGTGTGTGGCTGTTCCCAGCTCATGACCCCACTGAGAGATTGGGTATCTTCCCCTCCTCATAGGACAGACTTTAAACGGGGTTTGCTTTATGTTTTTTATTCTTGCCAGTCCTTGGATGTGATCTCAGTGATGGTATCCAAACCCCAAATCTAGTCCTGCTGATTATGATACCGTAGCTCACGTTTTCTCTCCCTCATTGTCTAGTCTTGCTTCCTAGGACTATCTCTGCACAGCAGTATAGAGATATGTGTATTCATTTTGGTTTTTTCCTTTGAAATTATTATTTTCTTTGAATTAATATTGTAACTGCAGAGGCTGTTACCCAGGAAATGTTTGGATCATTTCACAGTGGATATCTGAATCCTATTAGTGGGTAGTGAAGGTTACAAAATTCTCATACTCTGTCCTAAAAATATTTGGGAGCATTTTATGATTGCCTCTGCAAAACCATTTCATTCTGTATTCTGACTATCTGGTTATAAAGTTGATTGTATATTAGATTTAGTTTATGAAAGAGACGGCAAAATTCAATGCATTGAATTAAAATCCTGAATAGGAAATATAAAAGCATTCCTCCTGGATATATTGAGTTATGAGTTCTGTGACTGAACATTATTTTATATTTATATTTGGTGAATTATTTATTCCAAATAGATTAATTATAGAAATGACTCTGAAAACAAAACAAGATCTCCCAATGCATAGTTGCTTGATTGTGGGAGTGGGTGGTTTTTTGATTATCTAATCTATTGAGAGAATCCATGCATCTTTATTATACTACTTAATGGCCTGAAAACACATTACAACAGCATAGGAGTTTATTTATAGCTATATAAAGTTGAATTACTTTTAATGAGACATTTGCATACAATTATTGCAGTCACACTGAAGTGGAACATCTACCTCAGCACATTTTTGAGACTTTGGCTCAAGAACTCTGAGGATTTCCCTTTGCAGCTGCTGGTAAAAGTAAATTTTTTTTACCCATGCTGCAGACTAGGGTACATGCTCTACCACTGTTTCCAGAGGGAGGGAGCCTGTGTTGTTCCAAATGAAACTGTAAACACTGATTCCCCTGAAAAGTCCAATAGGCTCAGTGCAAAATATAAGCAACTAATATTTTTATGGATGTCAGCTCTCATAGTAAGTCTGTTTTCTATTTCAATTAATATTTTGCATAAATCAGTGTCTCAGTAAAATAAGCAACACCACACTGAAAAGAACACAAGGCAACTGTAATTAAGCCATATGTTTAGTAATGTGCTGAACAAACAATGGAAAAAATTACTCTTTGGTTACTAAATCAATTGTAATCAACCTAATTCCGCCCACTCATCCACCTCTATGAGTGGATAATACAGCTGTAGATATCAGGAACAAATCCAGCAACTAAATTAATAAAGCAAAATTGGTGGTTCAGCTACATGTGTCAGCATGAATGTATTGCTCCCTACAGATTTATCTCTACGAACATCTTTTTGCCCCCAGAGGGCATTTCAAAATCCATACTGTTGAAATAAATATAAAGAAATTACTCAGCTTTATAATTACAGCATCATTTAAGAATTTCTCTGCTTTTTTGCCAAATAGGTTGAAATATGATGGATTATTGCTAACTTTTTATCTCCAATAGTCAAAGACAACCTATGGGCTAGTATTTGCTGTCAGGCAGCTTGTGAAGCTCACAGTGAGAGGGTATTTGTGGCACAGGGACTGCCACCACATGGTGTGGGATAGCAGGTTAATGTGATTCTGCCACTTCCAGGTAAATACTTGATAGTATAGGGTCATCTTTCATCAAACCTTCCCTCATGGATGTGGGCAGAGGAAAGACATTTCCTGCCTACCAGGAGTGTGGAGAAGATGCAAGGGGTGGGTTTAACATTTTCTGGAGCCTGAAGCCAGAAATTGCATTCTTGTTAGCTTGGCAAAATTGCATTCTGGTTAGCTTGGTCATAGTGTATCATGGATTCCTGCCAAAAAGGAGTGGTGTTGATAACTAAGCATTGAAAAGGTGCCTGCTCCGTGTCCCTGTGTTCACAGTAAGGGGCACAGCAGCATCCTGGGCTCAAGGCAGCCCCACTGTGCCTGTCTGGGAGCCACTGTAAACAGAACTAGAGCACACAGAACCCTGACTCATTTTAGTGTGTGTAACACAGACAGGGGTGGAATACATACACAGGCCTTTATAACCCTTGGGAACTGCAACAAGGGGATGCCAGCTCAGTTACCAATGGCTCTGGTTTGGTTATCCTGCAAATTACAGTATTCATGTATGGCAGGAAGTGTCTGGGAATTCATTTCAGGTGAAGTGCACACAGATAATGTGTTTAACACTTTTATCTTATTAACCTGTGACTATTACTCAGTGAACTATTTAAAGAGCTAAGTGCTATTTAACAATAAAGGACATTTCCTTGCCAGCTATTTAATAGTCTTCAAAGAGTAGACATAGCTTATGGGCATGAAAAAGAATGAAAGGAAGAAGCAAAAGTCTCTAATTCCTGGGTTGAAATTCCCTGGAGGTGTTTGTCCAAAGAAGGAAAATCCAGATCCTCAGAGCTTACTCCCAAAGAGAATGTAACACTGCATTACTTTTCTGTATTTCTTATATAAGATTCCACTAATCAGGATTTCCTGGATAAAGGAATGTCAGCTAAATCTTAATTTTTGCTGGCTTCCCACAGAGTAGCGATTATTAAATCCAATAAATACCTCCTACAAATATATATATGCAAGGCAAAAAGTATAATTCTTATTGTAGGGAAAAAAGCTTTACAGCTTTACTTGTAGTTTATAAATATTAATGAAATAATTTTTAGTTGAACCTTGTGAGCTTAGAAAATATTTAGAAAGTGTATGCAATTACTGCATAATGAAATCAAGAGTTTGAAGGAAGTGGAGACAAATCCTGAAAGAAAATTTAGGTTTGCTTGGAAGGTTCCAATATCTTCAGTGATTTTAGAAAACATTTTGAGTTCTAAGGTACATTAGTGCCTTGATGTTATTGAAAATCTTGGGTGCCTAGTTATATATCAACATGATTTTTAAAAACCATTAGTGGTTTGATCAAAACCACAAAAATGAGTGAGAATTTAAGTTAAGAGCTGGAAAAGAAAGTCCTTGTTTTCAGTATTTTTAAAATTTATTCTGCTGTAACCAACCTGTGTGCATTGGACTGTCTTTCTTTACTCCATAAACATACAAATGTCACGGTGTGCCAGTAGGTCCAGCTTTGAATACTCAGTGAAATTGCACTATAGGATCTGTGGATGATGATGAGATACTAGGCACAGACATCACTGGACCTTATGCATCCCAGTTAGCTGAAAAGCCAACTGCAGCAGCAAGCTCATGTCTCCTGCTCCTGCTTTGAATGTTCAGGGAGAGAGGCTACAGTAGCACCAAGTTAAAAACAACATTAAACTACAGAGAAACCCCGGTAGCCTGGAAGAGTTGTCAGTGGCTGTGGCGGCAGATCTGCAGTGGGAAGTGGAATGGGACAGGTGTCCTACAAAAGCCCAATTACTTCTTTCAATGTTATATTATAAAGTAGTCAGAATATTATAGGGTATGCAAATAATTCTGGCATTGGAACAGTATGTAATTCCTTTAGCATACAACTGCTCTTCCAGGGAATGAGCTGGGTGCAACAATGTGGATCCTGCTGCACCAAGGTTAGACAGGTTTACTAATAAGAAGCAACTGGAGGAATCTTGATGAGTAAGTAAGTACATCTGTCTGTACTGCACTGGCAGTGAAGGCAAGGGTTAATAACAATCCCAACAGTTGTCACCAGACCTAAAGTCATTCTAGAGTGAGTGGCAGCCTACTGCTTCTTGCATTCCCTTTTTCCTTTATTAGCAGACAGAGGCTGTGGGAAACACTGACTGTATGAAATAAACCCAGGAGCACCAAAGCGACCACGTGGCAGCTGGTTTGAGAGGTCAGTTTTGTGAGCTGGTGGAAGGGGTCACATCTTGTCTGGTGTCACCGGCTGGCGTGGGGCTGCACATCCTGCAAGCAGTCCTGGAGTGTGGCATTGACAGGAGTGATGCCAGGAGGGCTCACGCACCTGAAGGCTGGGAGGGTGAAGGGGATGTGAGTCAGCCCTGAGTCAGCCACCCTCCAAACAGCCAAGGCAGCTTCAGCACGGGTTGCTGCCAAGGCACCTGAGGAGTGTGTGCAGCTCTGCAGGGACGCTGGGACACTGGTTACTGCTGGGAAGGGGATGCTGGAGGAGCTCTTACACCTTGCTCCTGGCTTCTGCTGGTGCACAGCTCTGCTTGGCTCTCACAAACTGTGCTTCAACCCATTTAAATCCTTGTGTCTTATGGTGGTACAGGCACTGTGAAGTGAGGGATGCTGAGAGCAATGTCTGAGTTGCCCCCAGCTGGGCCAGCAGACAGAGATGTGGAACATCAACGTCTTCCTAGGAGTGGAAGCATTGCCCTCCTGAAATTACAAAAAGCTTGGTGGTCTTACAGTGTGTTTACATACATTTAAAATAGAGTGAATCAAATGGAAGTAAAAGATAAATCTTAATGAAGTCCACATTTGTTCTCTTTATAACATGTCAAAACTAGGGAGAAAATTTGCAGTAATGATCTAGCAGATGAAAATAAATTACTTTACATTACTAATGGACAGTTAATACTGCAAAGCCACTGTCCCATATTGCACAGTATGCACACATTATAGAACTTCCTCGCTTATCTCAAATAGATAAATAACCTTAGCACAAAGCCATGGAGATTTATAGCATGCATGAATCTCTCTCCATTATTCTTTTCTGACTAAGTTTCTGTAACTCTTTCTGTTGCATATGAATTACTTCACTGACCAAGCTGATTCCTGGATTAACTCCCTGGGCTCCAGTGGAAGTACTCCAAAGATGATTTTGAGGTATACACTAAAAGAGGTCATACAGTGAGTAGATGGATGTTATAAAACAAAATACTTGTGCTAATTGGCAATGGCATCATCCCATCAGCCCCAAAGCAAGTGGATTGTTCCTAGCCTCTGTTAGAGATTTCTATTACAGAGCAATCATTTCTTTCTTTTCTTTTTCTATTGCTTGTGTTCTAAAGCAATTAGCTCCTTGGAAACTACTTTTCCTTTCATCTGGAGACAAATGCTGTTTCTGCTTATGTTTTTATAGTTACTACCTAATATGATTTTGGTTGTTCTGGTAGAAATGTGTTGTTGTACTTGGACTGTCTGTCACATTCCAACTAAAGATCCCAAAGCATGTGGCCCATCTTACGATTCCCAACACTCAGAAGGTATATAGGTAATTTTATAGATATTTAATAGACAAAAGGAGACTAAATTCTGTCTTGTCTGGAAAATTCTTCTGGGTTTAGAGTGCTTGCCTTTTGGGAATGATCCTTGCACATTCACATCCCAGCTGTTCCTTCTGGTGGAAATCTGAACATTGCTTGGTGGACTGTGCATCTAGATGGACTTTCTGTTGTGGGTGGAGGTTACATCAGTGCACTGATGATTTTGTATGGGCCTGGGTCTGCTGCAACAAGCTGTTACATTTCTTCCTAACATGTGTTTCACATCACTGCAGAATTAGCACATCATCACACAAATGATCCATGCCGGTTCAGTCCAGGAAGGAACCAAATTTAAAAGGAAACTGCATATGCACTATTTCAGATTTTTAAATGGGAGCTGCTGCTAAAAGGCTCATAGAAAAATCCTGGCATGTATTGAGGTAAGAAAAAAGTCTTTATAGTTTTAAAATTTCAGATCAAAATTTTCCAGAGTTCTCAGCAGCATTAATCAAGAAGAAAACAAAATGCTGAAATTGAGTTAATTATGCAAGTGCAATGGTCTGGGACATGTGGAAAATCTTAAAATTATGAGAAAAGAGTTTGATGTTCTTTTTTGTATTTAAGTTCATTGACACCCCCCACCCCAAAAATTAACAGAAAACTGAATTGAGCTTCTTAAAACGCATATGGACTGACACTAAGTATGAACATTTTCAGTCTTAAAGGAACAAAATTGGGAAAATGGCAAGCAATCAGAAACAAAAGTTACATTACATGCCTAACTATTGTATCTATAGTGGCCACTACTACTGCCATTATAATACACAAGAGAATTTGAAAGCATTTAGATTTGCCTTTTCAGCTGACAATCTGCCGCAGGTGCTGTGCCATTATAAATAACTATTCAGCTGTTATGTGTTATTGTCTACATCACCATTTTGAACCTGAAGTATAAGCTGTACAACCCATAGATCAAATCTAAGAAATTGGCTCTTGTTTGCAATGTAGTTATTTTAAAGGAAGAAAATACCCAGTAAATCAAACTCACAAAGAATTTTAATTATGCTACTTGTTCCTAGGAGCAGTATTACAGTTTTACATTCCAACACTGTGTGCATGGGAAATGTAATACACAACACCTGTTAACAATACATACTCTGATGAATGCTTGGCTAAAAATTGGTGCCTGATTTTTTTTTAATTATATAGGGTGGAGAGAAAGAAGATTGAGTCCATTTTTTTTCTGTAAGCAGACAAAAAGTATCTATTTAGTATAATGATTTACGTTTTGCTGTCAGATGAAATCATACAGGGAATTTCTTTGGCCTAATACAGAAATAATTATGATTTCTCTATCATTATTACATGAGTGATAAAAGGATTTATGCATAGCAGCAAAAGGTGTAGGTAGCACTGGAAAAATTGTTTCCATTATAATCCCCTACTTGCAACCTCTGATTTTAATTCTTATTTGGCACCAAAAAATGAATGGTTGAGTTCAACTTAAAAAATGCTTTATTTGGATTGCATTTAATTTCTCTATATGTTCAACAAAACTTTTCACTGTGGCTGCGAGAAAAATATTTCTCTAGTATGTGAATAAAACATCCACTTACAGTTTATACTTTGAAATGCAGCAGAGGCAGTGAAAATTTAAATAGTCATTTATCAAGAGTAATGTCTGGCTTGGGTAACATGCAAAAGGTAGTTACCAAGAAAGAATGTATGATCCATGTGCTAGTGTAAAAGCAAGAAGTAGAAGAAAAATTACATTGTGTGTGATAAACCCAGGAAATAAAACTTTGAGTCAGTTTTGTGTAGGAAAGCCTATAATCATCTTTTGAAGCTTAAAGTCTGGTTTCGGAGCTTGATCTTTTCATCAAAGGGACTTTCAAAATTTACATCAGAGGAAGTAAAGAGGCAGAAATCAGAGTTGAAAGAGCATCCCGATCCTCCATTTTGGGGACTTTCCATTTTTACTGCAGCTGAGTTCTAATTGCTAATTTTATAAGTAAGTAATGGCTCAGTCTTCCCATCCTCGCACTGGCTCCTCCAGTGGCTTTGCCTGTGAATCACTGAGCTGCTGCCCTGCTCAGGTGCCTGCAGTGCTGAGACAGGGGAGCCTTGACAAGGGATGGCAGTGGGCGGGTGCATCACTGGTTCTGAGCACATGAAAAGGTTGAGGAGAGCAACTGGAAATATTACCCAGGCAGCCTGACAAAGCCGTGTGCTTCTGAAGACAAATGTTTTCACTGCAGGGTTCCCAGGGAACAAAGGGAGTCATGGCCTCTACAAAGTACACAAAGGTTAGAAATACTTGTACACAAAGTCTGACTCACAGCTCACGTAAAGAATATGACAAACTTCTTAGTCTAATTCATTAACTCTAAATAATGTCCTTTCAAATGCCATCCCCAGAAGCAGTTTCTATTGGAGCTATTTTTTATCTTTTTGCCACAGATTGTTTTAAAAGAATTATGGGAAATGGCAGCTGTAGAACTAAAGTTCAATTTTTCACAGATGAAACTACAAAATGCATGGAGTAATGTAATCCAGTCAGACAAGTGAGTAAATTATATCTTGGTTGCAACAACGCACCACTTGCTGAATATCAATAAGGATATGTTTCCTTCTTTACAGTAAAAATATTTGCTGTTAATGTAAATGGTTCTGAATGTCCCTGTGGCAGTATAGGCACAGATGCCAAACAGCATTAAAACAGAGCAGAATCTCATATGTTTTGTTTGCGAGGAAGAGGAAGACCGTGATCACAGATGTTAAAACAAGGAGGATGATTCCTTTTACATTGCTTTACCATAATGAAACTCCATTAACTTCTATCATCTTCTTTCAAATTTCAAGTAAATGAGAAAAGCATAAGCTCTAGTTCAAGGAACACTGCCAAACAGTGCGCTGAGTTTTTTCATTCTCCTAAATTTCCTAGCATAAATATGTGGGTAACTCTGTTCCCTGTGGACCAAAATACACCCCTGTTCTCCATAACCCAAGTCACAAGGGTCAGCAGAGTATATGGGAGCTGTGCCCCATCTTTTTCTCCCTTTGAATTTTGAGTTCCAAGATACTGAGGAACTGAAGAATGGGTTAGACTAATCAGACTTCCACTCTACAACAAGCTAATTCTGCCTCAGCTAAATCAATAAATTACATTAATAAATACCTTATGGAAGTATTTGACCCCTGTTTGAGAAGGAACCCGTAATGTTCCATATGACATCACATGCAGAGCTCATGTGCAGTTAAAGTGATATTCTTAGCATAAATATATGTGCTGGCCTTGGGTCCTCTGCTGAATGAATTTTATTTTTACACAAAGTAATATACTTAAGCTCTCTAGAGCTCTGCAAATTCATTTTTTACATGCAACTACATAATCTTTTTGGACTGAATATAGACATTAACTCCTCCTTTCAGCTCTCTATAAACATATGCTTGCACAGCAGATATTTCAGATTCAGAATCCAGGAAGTGCTCCCATGACTGACTACTGAGTTATATACCCTTTTATTTTAATGTACTTTGCCAAGATGAGTCCATAACCTCAAATGAGTCAGGGAAGAAAAGGGGAAGGGCAATAACAAACAGCTTCATCATAATTTTAACCCTATTGCCTAGTGAACACAGAATAACCTTTATGCTTACATATTTAAGGAGACTGCATGGACACATTCTTCCTAAGTGTGCTCATCCACTCCTTGGGATTTGTACTCTGTGATTCCGAGTACACAAGGAGAAGACAGGTGACACCTAAACCAGTTTATTACTTGGGTCTGGTGGCAGGGACACTTAGGATGTATTGCTAGATTGCAGAGTGATACATTTCACTCACTTGGATAGACCTCTCTCTGTACAATGGAGATACATTTGCCATACTGACTCTCCAGGTGTTGCTCTTGCAGTTCAGATCTTGCTCCAAGACATCACTTAAACATGATGTTATTATGTCCCAGAATTTCAGGCTTGCCAGTCCTTATTAAATAACTAAAGAAATATTGAGACATGTTGGAAGCTGTTTGTGTAATCCAACAAGCAAGCAATTCACAAATAAACAAAAAAAATAGTCAGCTTTAGTATACAAGACCACTTTTGTCTTGAGTAACTATAGTCTCTCTATTGAAAATCCCCCTGTAATTTCAGCTGGATGTATTTTTTTCACTTGCTGCCCTAAATTGTTACATGTTATTCTAAAAGCTGGTTAACATCACATGGAGAAGGTGGCAAAAAAATCAATAAAGCTTTGCAACAAAGGCATGAAAGGAGTAAAATATGAAATCTCTGAAAAAAATTATGTTCCCATTTGGGAGCAAAAGGGCAAGGACAATGGAATCAGTGATTTTATTTTTTTTTTTTTTTGTATACTTTGCTGTGTTACTAAGATGTAATACTTCACAGAGTTGTGTCTTTCTATCTTCTTTGGTCTGCCAAAGAATGAAACAGTAGTTTAAACTGAAAAGTCAAGTTTTGTCTATCAAAATGAAATTTCAAGAGAGTTTGCTCAGAAGACTAATGTCTTATCTTTTTCGTGGAGTAAAATATGCTCCAGTTCATGTAAACTTGCCAAGATTAACAGTAATTTATATCCTTAGAAAAGATACAGAATAGGTGGGAATCTGAGCTGAAGTGGCATTTGGAAGAGACAATATATACAAATGTATTATGAAGAACCAATACTTAAGTATATGTTTAATATTTTATATAGAATATGAATATGCATACCTCTGTATCTTACAAATTTTTTTTCTATTTTCAATTATAACTTGTTAAATTATTCTTTCTGGTGATTTTCAACTAAATTAATTGGCAAATTCTGTAATACTGCACAGCATGTCCCCCTGAAGAATGTGGCTTTCTGTCAATGAAACAATTCTCTCAACAAACCCCAAACCCTACACTATCCTTATGTTAAATGACTTGTCCATTGTCACCAGGGCACTCATGGCTGTGTAAGACTTAGGGGCTTAGAGTCACTCAGTGCTCTTCTTTTTGTCTCTTGTCTTGAATTTGGGACTTCTGAGTGGACTGTTCTTGTCCTTGAGTCCTATAGAGATTTTGGGTTTTGTTTTATCAACTGGTGACCTTGAGGGTAGGTAGTTTGAAACAGCTGTGCTCTAAATTATCCATATTGCTTTATCTTATGCATCAAGTCTCATAGTTTAGGGTTTTGTACTAAAAGGTACTTAGAGGGGAGAAAAACCTAAGCTTTCTTAGTTCATACTGATGGTGTACTGCAATGTTATACACACATTTACATTATTTCTGCAATTTAATACATAGTAAGGAGCTGTCTTGAACTACTGGATTAAATAAATTCCTATTTCTGCTTGAAGTTCTTGTTGGCAAGAAAAAGTACAGGTCCCCTGGAGATGGGTTACATGTTCTTTTAAGTCTTTTCTATCTAATTTCTAGGATTTCTATGAACCTAAATTCAATTTCTTGGCAATAGATATAGCAGTCTTCTGGCTATGATCAAGAAGAGAATCAATCTAAAATTTGCTTTTATCCTCCATTGAGCCACTTCTCTTTATGGCATGAAGATAATGGAATCATTGATAGAATACACGTTTTACTACTTTCATTTCTCCGTATGCATATTGTTTTGAATAATTGAAAAGTTATGATTTGCTACATTTAACTTGTACTTTCTTATTGCTGGGCCGACATTTCAAGCCTCTCAAAATCACTGTCAAATCACATGGAAATTTTGCCTTCCTATTAATTAAACAGGCAGGGATAGATACTGAGCTAGACTGTGTTGACAAACAGTGAGCAAAAAAGAAGCAGCATCTCTCCCTAAATAACTCAGTCTATCCTGCTGCTGATACAGCAGAGCAGTTATCCTCCTGTACCTGTATCTCATTTTAATTGGATACTGCCTGAGAAATGGCAGAATTATCTTTTTGTTTAAAAAACAAGTTTCCCTGACAACCTGGGATTTATGTTTTTCTTTTCCTAGTATAGAATCATGCCCAGAATGTTTTCTGAAGGTGTGCATCTATATATGTAAAACAGAAGAACATTACCTAGAGGGAATGCTGTTCCCTGGACAGAGTATCTGCAGAGAATGTTATAAAGGAGCCAGGAGGGGATGATTAATTACTATGATAATGCACTCATGTACAGCAATGCAGGGCTCTTTACTAAGAGTCATGTAGCACTAATGTCCTGTTGCTTTCACAAATTACCCATTTGTTACTAGGGGGGTCAAACCCAAATACTGTGTGCAAGTTCTCCACATATGCCTGTAGTATTTTCTCAATTCTTGTACCACAGGGCACAAGTATAAGCAATTTGTTGTCATGAGGGCTGGCAGCCAGGGGAGCTATATGTCCATCTGATGTTGATGTAACTTGCAAGGCTTTTCATTCTGAATTTGCCTATGTCTAATTACTGTGCTTGGTGATGCTTAACAAAAAGTGAATGGAAACGTGTTTATGACCGAATGTTTTAATAGGGTCTCTGTCAATAGGAGGATGCTTCTGTGGACCTGTTTTGTGTTACAAAACCTTTGCTTTGTAAAAGGCAACTTCTGAAAATTCATTCCTTTTCTAAAATTAATAAATTTCATTTTCTCCTGAAATGCCAGGATCTCTGCAACGAATAACAAAATCAGATGGAATCACCTTGGTTATTAAAACCTCGGAAGACTCAGAGGAATATTTGGGAGCACTTGCAGCTGCTGGTTCTGTTCCAGTTGCAGGTGGCCTGCACTATCAAAGCTTTGCTTGCAGCTGTGACCTTTATTCCCCTTTTGACATGGACTTGTGTGATGCAGGTGAACTTGCTCCCTGCCCAAAAGATGGAGTATCATGATGAAGAGCAAAGTATTTCTACAAAGACAGCCATGTAGTTAGTTCATTGTGCAGGGAGCAGTGGGGAATTGCTATACTGGTGATTCTTCAGTGCATAATTAGCAAAACGAAAACCTGAGAACATGAAGAAAATAAAGGGGAACAAGCAGCTCTTTGCCCAGCCCCTGCCAGGGCTGAGTGTTAGTGGGCTGTGTGGTGGTTATCATGCTAGAGGTGGCCCAGGCACCATGAGCTAAAGAGCTTTAATCAAAGGTAGAAGATAAAAAAAGTGTTCTTTCTGAGATCCACATGCACTGAGTGATACCAGTCTTGGCAAAACATCTCCCAAACCTGAACTCTGGTTGCTTCTCAAACAAATAGAAGAAAGAGCACTTACTGTGTAAAGCAAGATATTCAGATGTGTTCTGTTTAAATTACATATTTTGAATATTAAACAACAGACGCTTTCAGGAAACCTTTACATCTAACACAGCTGCACCAGGGGAGAAAGAGCTCTGCTGTTCTCCTCTAACCATTAGAAATTGTAGGAAATCTTCCATGGTTACCTGTAGTAGGAAAGGACTATGTCAGTGTTTTAAGTTCAGCATTTCTGTGTTGCACTTACAAATTTTGCATTTCAAGGAAATCAAAAAGCCACCTTAAATATTCACATACACATGACTGTGGTTTTGTAAACATGAAGGATCCACATGAAATTAGATGGCATGTCTTGATGTGAGTCTTGAATCCTTTTTTTTAATTATTTCTAAGCCTTCTGACATCAACTATCTAAAAATCTAAATTGAAAAGTAGGAAGTTTAGGAGCTCACTACTGGAAATGTGGTTTGAGCTTCAATCAGTGCTCAGCTTCAATCACCTGCTCAGTTCGGGTTTTGTGTAAGCGAGAATTCAATCCTTTTATATTGAGCAAGAGAAACAGAATTAGATCTTTCTAAAGGCTTTAAGCTCCCAAGTCTTTTACATTGAAAATGTTCATGGAAGTCAATGGGCATTTTCAGTTCCAGAGGAATGCAGGGTTAAGTCTAGAATCTACCTGTTGCCAACTAGATAACATAATAATGAATGCACATGATGTTACATTGCATCCAAATATCATACTTAATTCCCCAGTTTTAACACCTTACTATGTGCAGTGCTTGCAGCTCTGAATAATGTTCTTATTTGGTTAGATTTATATACACTGTAAAAGGGGCAGTAACACAGCTGTACAGCTATCAGCCGCAGAGCACAGCACAAATTGTAGGAAATCACAGTGTGGGCTCTATTTCTTTAAAATTCACAGTATGGGCTCTATTTCTTTAAAATACTATGAATAATTCTACAAAACACTGCAGGATCCAGCTCTCTGAACCTCAAAGATTTCTGACTCCTTTTGGAAGCACGATTGGTCTACCTGTGTCAGTGAGGGTCAGGGTGTTTGAGCAGGAACAAGGAGCTACAGATGTGTTGAATCTCACACTATACATCTCAGTCTTAGTGGGTAATGGGCATGGTCTGGCCTCTTGTGCTCCCGCTAGGACACAGGTACTGTACTTTGTGGTTTGCCCATTTTAAGAAACTGAGGATGACAACCTTCTGAAAGTGGCAAACTGCTCCGAAGCAGTGGCAGAGGTTGAAACAAACGCAGAAAGTCCCGGGAGGCCCTTGCTTTATGTGGGGCGCTGCAAAAAAGTTGTTTTGTCATACCAGCTACCTCAGCCCATCCATAAACCTTGCAGAGTAAGTTAGCTCTTTCTTTGTCCTCATTACTGTTCACCTACCAAACGCTTGCATTTTATTTGATCTTACAGGCAATTGCTATTACTCTGAATTAATGCTGCTGTATGCAATACAAAGCTTCCAGAGAAAATGTTTCGACGTAGTTTTAGTTCATTACTGTTCCAAGTTCATTAAAGAAAAAGAAGCAGGCAGTAGGACGCGCCACGGTGCAGCGAGCCCGTGAGGGGCGGCCCGGGGGCTCTGAGGGGCGAGGGCGGNNNCGGGGGCGGGGCTCTGAGGGGAGTGCGGCTCTGAGGGGAGCGGGGCGGGGCTCTGAGGGGAGTAGGGGCGGGCGGCCATGGCGGAGAGCGCGCAGGTACCAGCGGGATGGGAGTGAGGCGCCCCTGCCGGGACTGGGGTGTTTCGTGTTAAATTGTCCGTGCTGAGCTGCAGCCTAGGGGCACAAGGATGGTGAGGAGTCTGGAGCATCTCGCTTATGATGAGAGGTTGCGGTTGCTGGGCTTGTTTAGTCTGTAGGAGGTTGAGAGGGAGTCTCATCAATATATTTAAACGTCCTAGAGGTCAGGAGGATGGTGCCAGTCTCTTTTCAGTAGTGCCCGGTGACAGATGAGGAGCAATGGCCATAAATCACAACAGAGGAATTGCCACCTCAGTATGAGGAAGAACTTCTCAGTGCAGGGCACTGCAGCGGCCTGCCCAAGGAGGTTGTGGAGTCTCCCTCTCTGGAGAGAGAATTTGGAGACATTCCAAACCCACCTGGACGGGTTCCTTTGCCACCTGCTCTGAGTGACCCTGTCTCGGTTGGGGGATGGACTGTATTGCCTCCAGAGGTCCCTGCCAACCCTAACTATTCTGTGATTTTGTGTGGAAAAGAGTTTGGTGTTAAAAAAGCTGTGTGTGTGTATATATATATACGTATATGTATATGCGTATACGGCTGTGTCACTGTCGTCCCCCCAGGCAGCTCAGTGGAGAGACGCTGCCTGCCCCAGCGAGGCAGTTCCTCCAGCAGAGACTGCGGAGCCTGGGCTGGCGCAGCCCAGCCGGGTCTGTCCCTCACCCGAGCTGCTGCTGGTGAGAGCCTCGTCCCCCTCTGACCTCCCACCGCCTCGCCAGGTTTCACTTGGTTAGGGACTCTCCTTTATAAATGTGTGGTTATTTCTTGGTGTGTTGGGTTTGTGTGGCAAGGCTTTGGTAGTAGGGAGCTACAGGAGTGGTTTCTGTGAGAAGCTGCTGGAAGCTTTTCCCGTGTCCACTAGAGGCAATGCCAGCCATCTCCAATGCCAGGACAGACCCATGGCTGGCCGAGGCTGAACCTCACCAGAGACAGAGGTAGCAGCACTGGGACAACAGATTTAGGAGGGGGAAGAAGGAAACCATACACCAGCAGATGGAAGAGAGGTGAGGATATAGGAGAGCGACAGTCCTGCAAACACCAAGGCCAGGAGAGAAGAGGCAGGAGGTGCTCCAGGTGCCAGAGCAGATTCCCCTGCAGCCCGTGGTGACGCAGCTATGCCCCTGGGGCCCATGGAGGTCACAGTGGATGAGACACCCATCTTAGAGCAGTTCATGGAGGACTCCCTTGTGGGAGGGACCCCATGCTGGGGAACAGAGTTAGAGTGTGGGGAGTCTTCCCCATGAGGAGGCAGCAGGGTCAGACACAATGTGATGAAATGACTGCAAGGACTCTTCCCCATTCCCCTGTGTTCTTGGGAGGAGGTAGAGAAAATTAGGAGTGAAGTTGAGCCTAGGAAGAGAGTAGGGGCAGATAAAAGGTGTTTTGAAATGTAGTTTTAATTTTGCGTTATTCTACTCTGATTTTATTGGTAATTAATTATTTTTCTGCCCAAGCTAAGACCCTTTTGCTCATGACAATTGGTCAATGACATTTCCCTGTCCTCATCTTTCCCCACAAGCCTTTTGTTGTTTCCTCTCCCCAGTTCAGGTGAGGAGGGAGCTGACAGAGAGGCCATGGTCGGCTCCTGGCATTCAGCCTGGCTCAAATCACCATAGTTAGCTTTTTTGTGGTGGCAGGAGTCTCCTCATTTTTGATTGCTGAAGGAAAGTCTCGTGGTTTTCTTTCAAAGAGCACTGGGGGAGTGGAAGCAAGCTTACACTTTCCTTGCAGCAATATCACAGTTGTATTTCTCACCTTTCATTGCTTTAGGTAGCTGAAGTGCGCTGGAGGATTTTACAGATCCACAGTGTTTGCATTAATATTTGCTTTATTTGCTTGTCTTTGGCCTCCTCCCTGTTTCATTCCTGTTTCCTTTTTTGACTTGGTTGACAGAGGTGTGCTTTCTGACAGGCGACTCATCTCTTGCTGCATGTCGGGAGATATAAGAATAAATCTTATTCTTCCCATGAATGTATGAGGTGTTGCATCAACTCAGAATTTCTCCCTCAAGCCCATCTATGTAGTTGTAGCCACTACGAGATGATTTCCTTCTGGTTGAGCTGCTTTGTTGTCTCCCCTGGCCCAGACGTTGCTGTGACTGTTATGGTAGTGATTAAGCGCCTTCAGCCAGTGTCATGGTTGTGTCTTTGTCAGTACAAAAGCTTGCCATTTAGGTTTCCTTAAATAAATAAACCCTTTTCCATGTGAAATGTGTTATTAAGTATTCTAAATGCTTTATGAAAAATATATGCATCTTTCACAGTGTGCTCCCTTAGTGCTCTCCGTAAATATTTTGGCAGTTGGAGCAGCGTAACACTGGGGTAATGCAGTCAGATCACAGTAAAAGGATACAGGGTGTGCTCTATGGGAAACGACAGGCTGTCAAAAATATATTGTACATCTGTTTGAAATGTACCACTGAAATTTTTGTAGTTTTTCCTTCATGGCTTTATAAAAAGAATCTTTACAGGAATTCAGGGAACATTTTTTTTTTTTTTACGTGTTTTCTGTTCCTTATGTATTGAAGTTTGTTCTACACGCAGTAGCTTACCTTTGTGATATTTTTGTCTATCTTTTATGATTTATTTTTATTGGCAAACCTGTGGAATTGTGTGTTTTTATGAATCACATTCTACAGTCTCTAGTTTTGGCTGAAGGTAGCTTAGCACGGTCCATATGTAAGGTATAGGAAACACTGAATTCCGGCAGTTTTTTTGTATCAGTTCTTACATTTTGAGACAATTCTTTTTGATGTAAATTGAATATTTTTATAATTGTTCCAACTTGTAATGACTTTCAGCAGAAGGTCTGTTAGAAGAGCTGGATACTGATCTTAGGAAGTCTTGATGCTGCTTTATTTTTAACCACATTTTTTCTCGTAAGTGGTCTGCAGCTGTGAAAACATCGGTAAAATTTATTGTCATCATACATTTGGTCAACCATAAATCTTGATTTTTGGACTGTGAAATTTTTGAAATATATTTGTTATTAAAAGGACACTAACGTGTTTATAATGGTCCTTGAAAGCTCTTTTTGCCTATAGGTTTTGTCTTTTGCATTTGACACATCTGTGTATTTCCCTTCTGAAGATAGTTGAAACTATTGCTGCTATTTTTATTACCTCATTTGTTTGATGACAAAAGAAATGTTTATGACTGAAACCAGCAACTATTGATCTTAACTTCCCATTATGGGAGCAGACAAGTGGGGCCTTTTAAAAACAAGCAAAAACAGTGAATGTGTTTCTGTTTCTGCCTTAACTCTTTATGTGGAAAGCTTCAGGATTTTCTGCTGCTACTGGAGCATTTGACAGCTTGATAGCAAAATGTGTATAATAATACAAATAACAGCCTGTGTTACTGCTGTAGTTTGGTTGGGTTTTTTTTTTTCATTCCCACTTTGATTAAAGTTGTAACTGATCTACAGCACTCTTCCAGGGTACATCTGCACTGCTGTCAGCCCAGGCAGAGTAGCTGAGCTTGCTTTACATGAGCTACTGGACAGCTGAGTCCAGTCTGATGTCCCTGGTAGAGTGAGGAGAGCAGGATCTTGTGTTCATTATGCTTTGAGTATTTGCTACAACTGATGAGATTTGGTAAGCTGTTCCTTTGTGTGAATATTTTTGGAAGTTATAAAGCAGTGGTGTGTTGTCAAACAAATGCAGATACTATCTTCAACCACTGCAGAGGGCTCATCCCAAAGGACAAGCTGCTTTTTCTTCAGGAACGCTGGTGCTTATTTCCATTGAAACACATTCCATTGTGTTTCAAAGTTTGGTCACTCTGCAAAGTTCCTCACCAAGGCTGCAGGTAGTGTGGTGTTTTTCCTAGCCAGGGGTGACTCAATACAGGTTTGGGGTTTTGAGAGTTCTTCCCCACCCCTGTAAACAGAGGTTTTTGTAATTTGCTGTTAACCTTTATCACACTGCTGCTGCTATTTCCTGCTTCATGGTGGTTTGTGAACATTGGCTGAGAGATTTAGGAAGATCTTATTCTTTTGTTTTAGAATGTCTGGTTTGGTACTTTGATTTGATGCTGTTAACAAGGGATGCCCACAGCACTTGGAGTAATGTATTGAACAGCCAGAAACATATTATGCATTCAGAACAGCTAAAAATCCTTCTAAGAAAAATAAAACAGTAACAAATAATTCTCTAGTAGCAGCCTATTTAGGCTGTCTACTGCTGGGAATGGGCGTTGGTAGGATTGGTTTCAGGAGTTTTTCTCCTGACACATGAAGACAGTGTTACTAGAATTAACTCACTTTGGATTACCTCAGTCATCCACTGCAGTTAACTCTGAAATGAACAGTAAATTCTTTGACACTAGAAAACGCATAGAAAAATAATCTCCTGGTGTTTTCAGTAGTGGTTAAAGACAGCAATCAAGAGACAAAAGTAATCAGTCAAACTAATTGCAAACTTTTAGTCAGATGTGTGTGTAGGTTCAGCCCAAACAGAAACTATCCATAAACACAGGGCTGTTTAAATGATTTATGGGCCTTCAATACTTTCTTAAATTACAGAAATTTTTAAAAAACTTAAATCATGTGCTCTCTCTCCTGTAGTTCCTCATCTGTCATTTGTAAGTATTTCTTCTTATCTGATACCTGTGCTTGTTATAGTGGACAATGGTGCCCCAACCCCATCCTAATCATAAGCATAACAAAACCAGTAATGCATTGGTGGGAATGTTGTTCCAGGCTGCAGGTGATGAAATGATTCTTGGGAAACATTCACCTTGCCCAGTAAACTGTTGTGGTTTGATGTGCAGATTACGGAGCCATATCTGCAACACTGAGTTACAGCAGCTGCCTCCCTCTTCAGTTTAAACTGCAACTTGTAAAATATTAGCATTTTGCCTTACTAACAATTATGCCCAGTAAGATGTTGACTGACTGACCAGTAATATGTAATTTATGTAGTGGTGGTCCCTATAAATACCAGAGTATTTTATGTATTGAACATCCTAAGAGAAAGTGAAGGAGGAGTAAATTCTGTTTCCAAAACATCAATATCAGTTATTCGTGTAATTTAGCTCCCAAAGCTTCTAAAGAATCTCATGTTCAACAGGTTTCTAACACCACTTCAGGAAAGCATCTATATTTTTTCTCCTTATTGAAATATGTCTTTCAATAATCGTGTAATGTTAGCATGTAGTGCTATTGGGTTTTTTGTTTGTTTTGTTTTTTATTGTTTTTTCCCTGCAGCTTCAATTATAGCAGCATTACTGACTGTAGGAGTATTTTTTTATACTGTGTAAATTACTGCCAATAAAAGCAAACTAACGTCATGTTTTTAACTATGTGAAGGAAGCCTTAGTTTATTCCATTCCTGTTCTGGTGAGACATTGTATTTGAGACTGACTTGTTTACAGTCGGGAACAATAATTTTTCTTATTGAAGTATATGTGAAAGTACTCCAGTACTTAATTAGAGAGAGAAAGAATAGCCTGAATGAATGTTCTTTGTTGCTCTCAGTGTTGTTTTGTCCCTCCTGACTGTGATTCTTCAGCTGGTCACAGATTTGAGTACATCTTGTAGCTCAGCAGCAGCAGGGGGAGTAGTGTAGCTTTATTTGGGGGCTCTTCTTGACCAGCCCTGGAGTGAGTTGGTATCAGCTCAGAGCAGTGCTGGTCAGGCTCAAGAATCTGTGTGTGTCAGGAATTCTGCTTCGCTCTCCCTGTGCGAGCTGGAAGCAGGATTCTGCAAGCTTTGCATTGCTGCACTTCTCTGAACCCCAGGTTCTGCAGATGTGCAAGTGTACCTGCTGCAAGCAAATGGTAGCAGGTGTTCATGTGGTCAGGCCAGGCAGGCTCCCAGCAGGAAGGCATTTTGGGACTTGATCAGAGCTGGGCCAGCACCCAGTGCCCAGCAGGGGTTTGCCCAGTTTAGTCTTGAAAGCTTGCAAGGATGGAGATTCTTCTGCCTTTCTGGGTTATTTGTTCTAATGCTTAAATATTTCCATAGTGAAGTATTTTTCCTTATGATGCCCCACTGTGGATCCCTTTCACCTGGAGCCTGTCCCATGACCATTGTCCCTTGTTCCTCTGCCGTGCACCTCTGAAGGGGCTGCCTCATCTCACAACTCACTTTGTCATCCACATACTCCGTTGTGAAACAGTTTTAGGGGATGCTTTTCTACTTTTTTTGCATTTCATAGATTTCTTACTGAAATTTCTTTTTTTGTCAATGGCAACACAAAATAAAATATCATCAAATATTCCTATTTTTTCTAGGACCATAACATTGTTTGTTCATACTCAGTTTGTTATCCCCTAAAACATGTGCATCCTTCCTAGGAACAGTAGTGTCAGATCCTTGTGTATCATTCTGTTGCAACAAACATCTTGGACTTTTGTTTGGCTAGGGGAAGGAGAGAATGTAGACAGTAAATTTGAAAATGCAATCAAGTACATGGTGGAAAGCAAATAGCATACTAATATGTGTGTATTCTCCTAATAAGTTTAGGAGAAAGTTAATTTTAAAATTTAATTATTGTGCAATGTAGTATCATGTTGGTCAAATTTAGATTCATAGATTCTTTTGCACCTTTAAATCTGTGTTGCTTTTACTTGCAAGTTAATTTAATCTTATGTAACAGATAATATGTCAATGTGTTCCCATATGAATTTATGATAAAAATACGATCTTCCATGAATCTGCCCAGCTTTTCTCTAGTGAGAATGTGTTAAGGTATTGTGTTACTGCCATATAATTACAGTTGTCTTACATTTTTGGCATTTGTTGAATTAATCCCTTGCATACCTCCTCAATATAAAAAATTTGTAAGTTTTTTAGTTACTGACATAATAAAATAAAGATTTTTAAAATGACATTCCTATATATGTGTATGCAGGCTGAAGGCCAAGATCAGGCTGAAGACCAAGATCAGGATGACGCAGATGGAAAGAAGATTGCTAAGAGGACATTTCTTTCCCTTTCCCAAATTACTGCTTTGTCAGAAGAAAATCTGGAAGGAGTTGAAAAGTAAGTAGCAATGACAACAATGCTGGAACCCATATAATAATGAAATAAGAATGTCAGACTATTTGTTAGATATCTTTTGTGATGGTTACATCATTAATGTTTAATTGTTCAGTTAAATCACTGATATTTAATATTATTCACAAAAGATGGAAGAAATACTTCTGATCTCAGATCCAGTCTGGTTTACTGTTTTTCCTATATCTATTGATTTTGCTTAGAGTCCTTTTTTCCCACTTGTATTTCACCTGGTTGTGGTTTCTGAATTTAATATAGCTTTAAATACGCTGTAAACAAAATACTAAGATGTAAATAAGAGCTTTTTTTTTTGGTAAGTCTCACTGGGTAACTTTTTTTGCTAAAACATTCAAGATTCTGTACTGTAATATGAGTTACCAAAAAATCAAAAAGGTCTTAAAAGTTCAGTAAGGGATGGAAAGCTTAAGAATGCATTAGTAGGTTGTCATTATGGTGCACTGGGGAAATAGGAGGCAGCCAAAGACTCCTGATATCAGGCTGTCTTTGTCTTTCCTGTACCAACACTCTCCCTTGTTATTAGTGTTTAATAGCAGCTAAATTTAGGAGGCCAGGAGTTCAACCTGAGACTCCAGATTTGTATTTGAAAGGTGGGACTTTTCAGAAGTGCAAGAATTATTTAGGAGCGCTTGTGTCTGCTAGCTGGTTCTTAGGGAATTGAAGCCAAAGGGCTGGGCCACTGGACTAGTTTGGGAAGGAAGAGGTGGGGGGTATATAAAATCCAGCTTTGTTCCTCTGAAGAGGTAACCATTTAATAGAGATTAAAATATTCCTGAAACATATTCTAGTCTTCCTATTTGTCACTATTCTAGGGAGCAACGGTCTTTCTGGGATTTTTTTTTTTTCTTTTTAAGAAAACTAGAAAGAAAATTTGCTACCATCAAATAATACAAAAAAATCTTTCCTTTTCTGTTTTCTCTTGGACAATAGGCCTCTTTATATTTAGAGGAGATTGAAGTGTACAACTCATGGAGATTAAAACGTGCTTAACGACACAGTTCTTTGTGCAGCTTTCTCATTATGATTAAAAAGAAAAGCATTGAAAGATCTCGTGTTCTTTTAGTCTCAGCTGATCACATATGTATTTAAATATACACACGGTACAAGGGGAATGTGTGGTTTATACTGCATCTGACTGGAAGGAGCATGGGTAACAGGGCATTTTATGCACACTAAGCAGTTTAGCAGAAGCATTAAAATTTTGTTTACCACAGTGCATTGTGTGTATTTACAATGCAGTTTGAGAGCCACAGCTAAGGTTAAAAAATCAGAATAGATCTGATTCAGTGTGGGAGTTTCGATGTCCAGCATTCCCATCTATCAGGGAGTTTTGTACTGCTGTCCATCTTTGTCAGACTTGAGCCCTATGAAGAAAGAAAAAGCAGGGAGGGTAGCTAGGAAATCTAACTGCCCCATCATTTCACAAGCATGTACAGACACTGTTGTCAGTGACATGCCTTACAGAATATTGAAAAGATGAGCACTCACATTGTTAGCAGAATCAGAGAAAATCTAAACCCCTGAGAAGCTCTGATTATGAAAACACAGAGTTGGCAGAAGCTTCAGAGAGAGAGGATATGGACTGTTTCAAACCTTGGAAAGTTCAGCTGGCCATGTTCCACTTCTATTTCAGGACACAGTTAAGTGTTTTTAACCGACTTGCATGTGTGCAGCCGTACAAATTTGTCATGCAGAACAAAGGAATACATGTTTTAAACAAAACTGATTGGATTATATGCTTTACTCTGTTAGCTATTGAGGCTTTAATTAAAGCAGGAAACTCATCTCATTTGACAGTGTACCTGTACTATGTCGGTGAAACCCCTGAAAATCTAATGGCTGCAATCAGTAGGTCTGGGGTTAATGTCCTTCTTAGGAAGGAATAAGAAGGCAGCAGCGCTTGGGGTGACCTTGCTTTTTTACGTGAGTCTAGAAACTGTGGTCACTGGCACCTGTGTCCTCAGCTGTAGTTAAGAAGCCAAGGATTGCTTTAATGTAAAACTTAACTGCCCGAGACATGGCTGAAGTTATACTGGAAGAATTGAAACCAAGTCCTAGCCCCAGTCCCCTCTCTCCATGTGGAAAAAGCACACAGTTATTATAAAAGACGTAACAAATTCTGTGTTTGGACAGAGTAGACATAAATGTGTCAGCAACAGTATAGCCTCCTTCAAGGGAATGTATTTTTTCATAAATTTTGCAAGTTAAAGTAAGTGGAAAAATTTTCATCATGTGCCAGTAAAACAGGATAAGGTTCTTTTTAAATGTTTTGACCATTTTGGAAGTGCAATTTAAACTTCTAAATATTTTAGCTACTTTCAGTAATCACATAATTATATATTATTTACTTTAATTATCAAATGTAATTTTTCATCAAAGGCCACATGAAAAATAATCTTGAAATGGAAACGATCTTATTGCTGCTGTAAAACTGTCTGAATCAGAGTGACAGCGTGATTAGTGGGAAGTGGAGACTAGTTGTGTCATTTCAGCCCACAAACCAACTCCTGATGAAACACTCCTTTTTCTCCAGAATTTTCGATGTATTTCTCTTTGGTTTTGTAATGCTCTAATTTTTGTTCTTCTGTTAGTCATATCTTAGCACGTCAGTAGTGTCTGCTGAAACCTGCAGGTAATAGGTTACTTTTTGATATGTCCTCTGATCATAAATGTTATCTAGGAATTGATGTAGCTAAATTTAAGAAATTATGTACATATGCACATATGAATAATGTAGCAATTAATGTTATAGGTAACATTATACATATAATTGCATGCAGACCAAGTAAGACTTTGGAATCTGTGATTTATTTTTAATTTCATTATTTTGCTCTCTGTTTTTTTTAGGAAGATGGAAGAATTTCTGAATCTTACAGAACTGAAGACATCTTTGAAAGATGCTATTTTACTAGATTATTATACTGCAGGATTTTGGTGGGCTAGAGAAATGAACTTCAGTCTTATCCAGATCTCAGGATTCATGGATCTATTAAATTTTGCCTTGGAGAACCTCAGCGGTAAGTATAATTAAGAATTGTAAAATAAATATCTGAAGTGGAAGGCAGGAATGTTTCCCAGTCATTTTAATAAAGTGATATTTAATTACAAGTAATTGGGAAATTACTTATTTTCCTCTCGAATGTTTGTGTGTTAAACCCTGTGTGAAAGTAATTCTTACTGGCAGATCTCAAGTCTTTTGAGTAGAATATTCCTCGTTCTTTGTTTGTACAGTATGTGGTATAAATGGGCCAGGTCCTGAAGAGACCTTTTCTTTGCTATGGTAAAATAAATAATAATTACAATAGAATGAGAGCGAGGAGCTCCTAAATCCCAATTCCAGATTTCTCAGTGACTGACTCACTGTAGCCTTGGGCACATTTCTCTGCTGTTCGAGATATTCAGTACATCCTGTAGCATTACAGCAGGTGAATTATATTTTTTTCATCCTTGGAGGTCAACTCTCAGCTTTCTATATAGAAAATGCTGACTTCTGGCACAGAATATATGTTAGCTAAGGACTGGTGAGGGAAGTAAACTGGCATTGCTGCTGAAGATGAAAAATGACAATGAAAGGACCGTAGCTCCTGTGGCTACGAGGAAATTTGCCACAAAGCAGGAAGCTTGGTCTAGTGGGAATGAACTAGCCAGAAAAAAAATGGTAGCACTGTCCTCTAAAACCACCTTTGTCAGAGATTCTAATGCTTGCTTAACATTCACTTTGAAGGTGATTATGCTGAGAAAAGTCCATCCCAGAGGAAGAGTGAAAAGACTCAGCAGTTTCATTCAAAAGACAAGGCAAATATTCAAAATCAAGCTCATAATAGTTATTATACTCTTTCACTGTAATTTAGTTCAAGGGCCTTTCTGGCTTGGAATTTTGACAGAATATGTACGTGCTTTATGATCATTGGAATTCCAGTTGTCCTTCCTGTTTCCAATGAGAAAGTATCTTCACATATGCTAACTATATTACTATAACAATGGAGCAGAATGGAAAGCCATCAGAAATTAGTTTTATGAGACCGTGTAATACATGTGTACACGACAGGCTGGTAGCACAACCAGTTATTAAAGCTGACTGATGTTTTTCAGAAATGTCATCTTGTATTAAGCTTTGCCAAACTTTTAACTCTTTAAGCTGAAATGTTCCATGGCCCTGTCTGCTTCTGATGAATTTTTATATATAAAATTGCAACTGAACCAGTTCAGTGGGCTTGCAGACAGAGGCTGTGAGAAAAAGAACCTATTTTGTGTCTTTTTTTTTCAACAGGTCTAATACTAAATAACTAAATAACTAAATACTAAATAACTAAATAAATAACTAAATACTAAATAACTAAATAACTAAAACAGTGCTTTGAAGTAAAGGTTTGGCAAGCAAATGTTTTGAATTTGCTTTTTGCTGTCCTGTGAAAGTCCATTTAGATTTGGCTAAGATACACATGGTTTTTAGAGAAAGAAAATGTAGTTTTCAAATGCTTGCAGGAAACTTCTATATTTGCTTCACAGCCCAGGGCTGAGATGATTTTTCTTGTAATTACCAAACATTTCGACTAAAAGCAAAATTCTAATGTCTTCTATATTAATGACCCTTTCTTTTCTTTTCCCTGCACTGGACCCAGTCAGGCTGGAGAATTAAGCTGACTTGGCCATAATAACAAGAGTAGCATTGAGCAGGAAGAATGGATTTAGAGAAGGAGGGTAGTGGAACTACATTTAAAGCTGGTAAAGCAGCAAGGAAAACTGGAGGCCTTGCTTGATGGGGAGTCAGAATGAGTTACAGGATTTGATTCTCTTCTATCCATTGAGGGTAAAGTGCACCTTACCTCAGAGGAGTGCTGCATGAGCCTTCCTGAGACAGGTGGTTGGGACTGGAAATCAGGTGTGCAGAGGAAAGAGATAATTTGGATGAGTTGGTAACAGACTCAGGGCCTGGGTGATCCTGTTATGTACCTTCACTTCCCTACAAAGGGTGATATTTCTGGTTCTGTTGCTTTTCCTCATTTCCTATGGCTTCTATTTCCTCTGTGTTCTCTGTGTTTCTTTCTTGTCCCTTCCCGTATGGTTATTTATATTGTGCTGCCTCTCTTACTGAAAAGTGAGGTAAATTTTTCAAGCCTTTGATTACTGTACCACTAAAGGGCAAAACTATAAAAGAACAGAAGTCTTCTAAATATTTTAATTTGTTTTCTGTACAGAAAAACCCAAGGAATGTATCAATAGAGACATAAAACAATGAGGAAAATAAATGTATTTCACCACTGGTGGATATTTCCCTGTTTTTTTCTGTAGATTTTTTTAGACATCAAAGGAAAAAATAAATTGTATTTGAAGGTTTGTTTGTTTTTTGTTTTTTTTTTTACTTCCCATGGTTCTAGTGATAGCAGACACTGTGTGCAAATCAGAAAGATGAGTTCTTTATTTTTATAGGTTCAGCAAGCACTGATACATTTCAGATTGTCCTCTTTGTCAGGACAGTTATCAAAGAGAATTTAAATTCTAATTCCAACCTGTTTTGGCATTTGGTTTTGATTTCCAGGGTAAAAACATAAAGTAATTATCTGGTTTGGAAGGATGCAAAAACATCTCCAAGTTTGATGATATATGCAGGGTCTTATGCATATTCATATTTAATCTATTATGCCTGTAAGCACTTTAAAGTGTTCTTTGCCCTTTTAAATATCTGTTCCTGTATTAATGGCTTATGTTGCAAGGGGCATGGTCAGAAGAACAATCTTTTACAATTCATAAGTAGTAGACTATTTTAAAGAAAAACATACTCTGCTTCTCAGATTTGCATGTTATTCTGCCTGTGGTTCTCTCAGCATAGGTAAGAGTTAGTATCTTGAACACCCATTATTGTGATCCTTCCATTGTGGAGGCAGAGTGGTGGTTTTGTGGTGGAATTTTAATGGACTGTATTGATGAGAATAATGGCAATAGAAGCATTTGACTTCTGTTGGTTTTTAAGTTTTTAGGTGGTGGATCATAGCTAAAATTTCAAGAAGTCTTATAATTAAAATGGGCCAAAAAAACCCATCCCATGTTCCCACATTGTCGTATTTATACATGGTTTTTGTTCTTTGGGATTACTTTGCAGACAAACATATGACCTTGGGAGATAATTTAAAAGAAGTTGAAAGAGCAATGACTGGGACAGGAGAAACTGAGTCAGAAGAAAGATCACTCTTTGACCTGAATTTATTCAGCACTGAGCAAGCCAAAGCAATCATTGATTTCTTGGTTACCAGGTATTTATTTCTACAGAATCTGTTTTTATTTCAGTAATCTAACATAGTGGGGAAATGACTGATAAAATAACAGTAACAACAAGAACAACATCAGCAGTTTTATTATTATTATTATTACACTAATACTACTACTATTACTAGTATTTTGCTGTTATTTTACTGGATACCTTCCTACTGTGCCAACACACTGCAAACACCAAACTTTAAATCATGAAAAAGAAGAGAGACTATGCAAGGAGCAGTAAAGGTCTGGCCTCGGATGTCAAAGCCCAGAAAATAAATTTAGACTGGAAGTTTATCAAAGTGTGAGATTGTGCTGAAAATACTCCTTTTGGATTTTGTTTCAAGTAACAAAAGAAAGAAGAGTGGTGTATGAACAATATTCTTGTTTTGCTTTTAAAAGCTACTTTTAGATTCCATCTGAATGAAATTGTAGATATTATTTATCTTATTTAGATCTTATCTAGAGTCTGTTACTCAAAGTATTTGTCTGGCCTTGACAGTTACAGTGGACTAAAGTGATTTAAAGTTTTGTACTTATAGAATTAAGGTTCTGATCATATAGAAGCCATAAAAACATTGCATTTCAAAATCAGCAAAAATCTAGTATCTACATGAAAAGGTTTTGTGACAGGTCTCAGCTCTTAAACAGAGACACAGAAAGAGATGCAAACAGCAGTAAATTTGTTATTTATTTGAGAAAAATACTGAGTCTGACAGCACCAGTAATGCCCCTGTATAAAGTTTTTACTGTATACTAATGTATACACACCTTCTTGCACTGGAATGCCGTGGTTAAGGCAGTGTCTGCACTGACATACCCGTTTGCAGTACATGATGGACAGAATGGTTCTCAAGCTGTTTAACCATCCATGAATGTCAGGGGCAAGGAGATGGAAAATTAATAAGTTACTCTTGTAGTAGAAGCTCATCCACTGTAGTGCAGCTGTAGCCCTTCAGCCCGCTTTCTGACCCAAAAGGGAGTGATGGGGGGTGGGGGAATTTGTGGCAGATGGGCATAAAAATTGAGTAAGATCATGAGTGATCCATATGTAGATTTGTTGGGAAATTTCTGACTGTTCTTTAGGAAAAGTTTAACATGGCAAAGAGGGGTTTTTAGAGAGTTTTCCTGAATGCAGAAAAGTATTTTCTCTTGAAGAAAGGCAAGATGCTAGGGTTGCTATTAGCCTTCCAGTTTAGAGTACTTGGATTCAGATGGGGATTTAAACCCCTTGCAGGCAATTTCACTTAGGATTGGGCTATAAAATATGTCTCTTTCTCCTGCTCTGTGATTTTTTTCCTTTGTTTCTCTTTCATGGAAAATATAAAACACTTAAGGTTCTTCCCATAAGAAATGGGAACATCTCTTTAAATCTCAAATTTCTGTAGTCAAGGCAAACTAATGTCCTGCCAAGTACTAGCCCTAAACTAAAAGGAAACTTGGCATTTAAGATGTCTCAACTCCTTTTACTTCTGTCTTCCTGTCTGTCTTTTATGTATTTATATGGAACAAATGTTCTTTCCAAAGAGCAAGTCTGCAGCCCTTGTGTAAATTATCCATTGAGAGATATCTTGTCCATGAAGTAATTCCTTCACAGTCAGAAGAATTTAATCCAAGAGATTAGGTGCTCCATCCTACTTCCACCAAAGTATTAGCTGGGCAGGAATACAATCAAGCTGCAAAACTTTTGCAGCAGAAAGGTATTTTGGCCACCAAATATGTGGTTGTATGTCCAAACTGCTCAATTTATTACAAATGTGTGCTGTGGCGATGTCATGGATGTACACACATACACTGAAAATTGTCATATGTGTCCAGTTTATGCAATCCATTTTTTCAGTCACTGGAATATTTTTTCTAGTTAACAATGAAATTGACACACTTAAATGGGTGTATTTAAAACTTTATGAACTCAGAAATAGGTTGAGTTTTATTACAGTTCATATTAATGTATTAGTTCAATACATTTTTCTTTAATTTAAATGATAAGCCTGTCGCTTTTTTTCTACCCAAGACAGTATGACATGTTGTAGTTCAGATCACACTTTTACAGATGAGCTGTAAACCCATGGGATTTATAATGGAAACAGGAACAAATGCTTAACCACACTGGCACAAACTGTGCAGCAACTACAATGACACCTTCAGGTTTGGTGGAAGGTGACAGTTATCATCTTTTTATCTTGTCTCCTTGGGCAAACACACATCAACATAGCTCCTGACATTTTCTTTTCAGGAAGCAGTGGAGCTGGGGAAATATGTCATTGTTAATCACCTTCACATTCTCATATGACATCATAAGAGGGCCTATTCTTAACAATACTACTTACACAAGTAAAATTATTTCTGTGTAATTGCTAGAAACATCGGTATGGAATTTTTAAGTTGTTCACAACAAATAGAAACAAAAAGGGACATTTTGTATAATATCTGATAGAAGAAAGAAAACAACACTATTTTTTCTAAATAAATGCCGATGTCTAATTTATATAATTTGATTTAAGGACTATTAAATGGAAGATTTTTTTCTTCCAACAGGATTAGGGGTGCTAGGTTGAACAGATATCTCTTTAAAAATAAAGACATAAAATTCAGAAATGCTAAAAATAATTACTTATATTTTTGGGTATATATTTTAAATTATGTGTACCTGTAATGTAGTCCATACAGAATATCATAAAAGATTTGGGGAAGAGGGGGAAGGAAAAGTTCTGACTTTTAGGTGCTGTAAATCTGGCTTATTTCCAAGGCACTAGAGTAAGAAAACAAATTTAAAATATTAATTTATGCCAATCCAGTTGGAAGGATATATGTCTTATTTTGTGTGTGTCTATGATGTTCATAAAATATTTTTTGTCTTTTTTCAAATAATCCCTGTTAGAATTTTACCAAATGACAGATATGTATGAAAGGGGACATATATTTTCATAAATCATGTCAGTCATTTCCAGGTTAAGTCCTGAACTCTCTTTAAACATAATTTCTTTGTCTCTACTGAAACATGTCAGGAATTGAAGTGCTGCAATAAAAATGTATTTAAATGAAATTGCAAACACTGTAAGAACTTAATTAATTGCTTGTGTGCTTTGGGTTTGGGGGAAGGCAGCCTCTAGCTGGTGGCAGCCAGACTTCTTACGTGGGGACTTGCCAGTACCAAGCCAAAGGTATTGCTGACCCAACAGATGGGTCTCCCAAGAAAAGAACCTGTGTCCTGTCCCTAGCCAGAAAACACAGGAACCAGTTACAGATGTTCCCTGCAAATATTGCTGTACTTTTCACAGATACAGCAGGCAGGACTATGATAAATTCTTGGAATCATTCTTCAACCTGGACTTACTATGGAATCACATAACAGTGTTTCAAATCACGTGTCAAGATGATGTGACAGAAGCCAGGAGTTCTGTGTCATGATTGTAAGGGAAGAACTAATTGTAACAGATGGACTGTGACAAGCAAAACTTTTTTGTTAAACAAATGCTGTATCATTGATCATTAGAAAAGGAAACAAAGAAAATAATTTAAAACACGTGAAATAGAAAGCCATATGTGTTTTAAGAAAGTTAAACATTTTAGTCCATCAGCAAAGTCTATTTAAAGTTACTTTTGTTGTAATACACAAAACTGTTGTGTGTTAATGTAGTTGTTTAGTTTTTCTTTGAGGAAATACTGCACTGATTTTACAAAGTGACCTTGAGAGAATAAATACTTGTATTTTTTATTGTTTTGGTGTTCCAAGATCAAACTTTCTCCCTGTACTGGCAGCCCATCCCAGAATCTGAAAGCTGATTTGGCTTTGTTTCCTTCTTGTCTGCTATTGCTGATAATAATGGCATAAGTATCCTGGTGATAAGTGTTTCAGGAATTACTTTTTTCAGAGTAGAGCTTTGTCTTCTCAGAGTTCAATTTCATAAGGACTAAGTGGATGTATTTTTAAGTATCATATTGTATTTTCTACAGCCATCCGATAATAAATCCTGCAAGCTAAATATGCTGCTTGTTGTATCTGAAGTTAAACAACTGTTTCTTTTTAAAATTTGGACTGTTACCATGCTGGAGGGTAACTCTTAGTTTAACAAAACTTGCAATATTGTTAACTTTCCAAAAACTTACAGCTGTGATAGTCTATATTATCTTGTTTTTCAGCTTATTTAAACACTATAAAGCATATGAATACCTCTTCCACAGTCGTAGAGAAGAACTTGTGATAAGTAATGAGGTGAGTCATTTATATAGATGGAGCTCATTATGCAGAGTTACTTAACGAGTGCACCATGGCATATGTTTTATATTGCTCAAAGCAACTCCATGTCAACATCCCTGCATTACTAACGTAAAACGGCTGATTAAAGAGCGCAAGTTAAGATGTTTTGATCCTCGTATTCAAGATTAATTTGGGATTTCAAAAACGTGTAAATGCATTGCTTGGTTAAGTCGTTAGTTGTGTTTAAATCAGGAACACTTTTGTGTAGGTATTTGTAAGTTGATGCATGTAATTTGAATTAGCAACGTGAGTCTTACTCTGCTTTAAAATCAGCAATCAAAATCAGAAAATGTTGTGTGCCTGGTCTGACCACAACCCTGATAGAGATGTATGCATGTGCATGTACAGAGTTTTGTTTCTATTGTAGCCACCAAGAGTTAATTATACTGACTATAAAGAAAGAAGCAAGCCAGAAACTGAGCATTTTGAAAGAGTTTGGTTAACAATAGTGAGTTGGCTTCACAGTGAGCTTTGTCATGTGTTCTAACTTACATGTGAAAAAATACATAAGAGAATATGTTGATGCAGAATGTGGCCTTTAATCAAATGGACAGGTTCAAGTAATCAAATAAACCTTCCTTTAGCCTGACTGTGCTTTTTGAGGATATATGTTATAATACATTAAACATATTTGCATTTTAAATTCTTATTAGAAGCCAGCTGATTGCCCAGAGAGGCACAGTAACATAATATTTTTGGTGGCATTTATATTTTAGCTTATCAGTACACAATGGAGTGAAAATTAGTGTGCTGTAAAAATTCCTTTACACTTTCATTTTGACTCTGGTGATGTGGGATAATTGCTTTCCATGTTGCTTTTAAGTAGCCATATTATAAAAATGACTTTTCTTGACATGCATGCAAATATTTGGAAATTATTCTTATCATTTACAAGGTGGGTTAAAATTTCAACTATGATGAAATTGGTGACAAAGTTGTCAATACAAAAGTAGGGCATAACTTCAGCATTACTATGTTAAGGTGGAGGTTTTGTATTAGGTAATTAGATCAGTGGGTGATTAGCACTTCTTAATTGGTAAAATCGATTTTAATGAGGCTTTGATTAAGTAATTCTTCTGTAAACTTGAATTGTGAATCTTAGAAGGTTTTAGACTAGCTTAAAAGAAATGTGTTTGTGTTTCCTGAAGTCTCATTTCTGGGTGTGTGAGATCATCATGCCACTGTCCCAGCTGCAGCACAGAGGTTGCCCTGGGCAGGCTCTGCTGGGGAGCACCACCTCTCCTGAGGGTACCAGCACCTCTGGGCAATGGTAGGAATGGATTTTGGGGAGTGACTCCTGTGATGATGCATTCAAGCAACAAGTGCCATCTGCAGCTACAACTGTCACAAAACTCTGCATGACAATCTTTAGTTGTAACTCCATTATGGCCTTTTCTTAACTGTGGTGCCACATCACTTTAATCCATCTGTTTTGTATTCTGAGCACCATGGCAGAGAGCTTTTAATTTGTCCAACTACACTCAAACAGTCAAGAAAATCAATATTTGTATTCTGTTAGAGTTCATTTTGATAGGGTGATGCATTGTTCTTCAATAAGTAAAAGTTTAAGGTATTGAAGCTGCACATAAAAACTTGTGGCATTATTTGCACTTGCTTTATGTGTTAAAATGTGGGGAGAGGTGAACTCAACATAGACTTCAAGTTCTTTTGCTGTAACTTTGTTTTGTTTAGAAATTCTTATGAATAAAAGAGGTCCTTCTGTTTTGCAGTCCCTTAGATAAACAGAGTTTTTTGGGCTGCCATGGTTTGGTGTGTGCGGCTGTGGCTGCAGCACACCTGGAGTCACTTGCTCTGCAGTGCATCTGCTCAGGGAACAAGAGATCAATGGGGAATTCATATGCTGGAAGTGGATAGTAAGTCTGTGCTGAAAGTTTGGCTGCTGCCTTGTTATGTAGACCAGTGTGTTACCAAAAAAAAAAAAGGCCACTGCAGACACACCACAGCCCAAAGCTGGATGAGATCCTGACTCTAAAGCTGAATGCAACTAATGTCTAAAAAGTTCTCCTTTAGCTCCAGCGATAAAAGCCTGTTCTTTTGGAATAGGACACTGCAAATTGTAATGGCCAGATTTGCCTAAATAATAAGAACCACAGTGTTCCAAGAGCTTAACTACAGCATTATCTCCTTTTGCAAATGAACACTTTGAGACGAGTCAGTGAAATGACTTGCTTCAACGGAATTGATTTGCTTCCACTGAAATGGCTGTAGCTCAGCGAGTATGTGTGCCAAAAGAATTACCTACGGAATAAAAGCCCAGCAGCCTCAGGAGAAGATCTGCTTCTTTAAAAGAGATGCAGCTACAACAAATAAAAGCTGTACTCAGTGTTGTAATGGATATCCTTTTAGGGAAACCACAGTGTGTGTTTTTTAGAGAAATCTTATAGCAACGGGTTGTAAAGTCATTGGATTTTTTTTTTTTCTCTAGCACAGGCAATTATACAGTGTTCTCAATCAAGTTTCCTTTTTCATCTTTCACTGCAGTCATTTCCAAATGACCCTATCATTTCCTGTGTAGAAAAAAATCAGACAAGAAAAGGGAAATGACTCAAAACTCAGATTATGCATACAATATCTGTGGTCATGCCACTTAACAAAATCTAAGTTATTTAAATGTAGCGCATAATTAGTGGAGCTTCACAGTCTGATTAATATTCTGCATTTGATGCAGCTAGCATAATAAAGCCTGTAAAACACAGACAGTGTTCAAGTCTTGAAAAAGGTAACAAATGCCAGGCTAATTTAGTTTAATTTTTTTTTTTTTTTTTTTTTTTTTTT